>JAIUCV010000529.1:0-588008 GCA_026724425.1 Erythrophleum ivorense | reverse complement strand
TTCTCTTGTAAATTTTCCTCTCAAATTGTACACATAAAGCCTTCATTTCTCCTTCAATTAATTTCCATTCAAGCTCAATTTTGCATTGAAAATCTGCACAAAAAGAATGGAAAGAATGAAATGGAAATATTCACAAAATTCATTTAAAAAGATTTATGCATTAAAAATCCAAGATTTTGTGATTTAATTCCTAAAGTGCAAAAGATGGCTACTAAAATTAAATTCCATTTAAGTAAATCCATTAAGCCTTATTTAACATTTAAAATGCTTAAGTTAAGGGAAATAAAATACATCAAAATCATGCTTATCAGATGACTCCAAGAGGCTTAAAAGGAGTCAAGAATCATATTTGAAATGAAAGAATGGAGCCTAGAATTTATTTGAGGGGTGTTGCTTCATTAGGTGCATTTATGGACCATAATGAGGTTTATAGAACAACCTAGTGTTTAAGCTAGTTGTGTAGCCTTAGAAATTATTTCATGAACCTAATTGGCTTCAATAAATTGGGTTTAAGCCAAGAGAAACCTTCCCTACACTTTTGTAGGTGTGTGGCCAAAGCAAGGGAGGGATTTTCAAAAGAAAAAGTGTGTGATTGTATATAAGGTAGCTCTCTCCACCTTCTCTCATGCATAGATGTGTGTTTTGCTTGTCTTAGAATGTGTGTATGTGTATTTTCAAGCCATGAAAAGTATGCTAGCATGATTTTATATGCCATAATTCATGATGGCATATTGTATTTTCAAATGATGCTATGATGTTTGTTTAAGTTTGCTTGAGTGTGGAGAGGCCAAGAACTCTTAACCATGGTGAGGATGAGCCAAGAACCCTTAGAATTTGGTTGAGACAAAGTAAAGAGTCTCCCAAAAGCAAAGTGGGTTCCCAAGAGCATGGTTGTAACATCTGGTCCCTCCGTAAACGTGAGAAATGCAATGTTCAGTTTCTCCGTAAACATAAGAAATGGGCTAAATATAAAAGGAAGTCTTTGAAATAGAAGGAATTGGGGCCAACTAAAATTATGATAAAATTTTAAATATTAGAAAATGAGGATTTGAGATTTGAGATGCCCAGAAACCAGAGCCAGAAGAGCTCAGAAAATTTGTGGAAGAAAGTAGGGGCATTTTTGTAATTTTTGGAAAATTTTGAAATCTCATAGGAGGGATTTTTAAATGGAAAATTTGAGCTTTTCGGGGTTCTCATAGGCCCTGAAAACCATGGAAACCTCTAAAACAGTTGAAACCCCTCCAGTGAGCGATTTCGGCAAAAGTTGACCAAAACTTTGACCGAATGGTTCGGAATGGTTTTAGATCCTTTTTGAGTGATTCCAAAGGCAATTCTTATGATTAAGAGCCTAAGGAATATGATGGAAAAGATGGATTTCAAAAAGGAGTTGATATGAGTCTAAAATGAAAAAGCCAAGAAAAGGGACTAAAATGCAAAAGTAAAAAGTTGCATAAAGTGCCTTTTAGCTCCTTCTTATCCACGTTCTTTCTCCCCTCTCTAAGACCGACTTTATTTTGCCCAATTTCAGAGAAAAACTCCAACTTCTTAGGCACACAAGAGGAGGAGGATTTTGGAGGAAGAGATTCAAGAAAAAGGTAAGAAACTTTAAGAAATTCCATATCCTTCCTTCTTGAACCTTGCTCCTCTCCTCTCAAGCTTTCTTTCTATGATTTTAATGGGGAGTTTGGTGCTGTTTTTGGTACAGAACATAGAGAAAAATTTCTAAAATTGAGGGAGTAAGCCAACCAAGTGGAAGAACAAGCCAAAGGAAGCAAGAAAACAAGGTAAAACTTCCATTCTTTGGTAGTTTCTCCCTCCCCCTTTCTCTTGCACGAATTTGGGCATCATGAGCCCAATTCTTAGGGGATGTTTTCTGCCCCAATTTATGGAGGGATTAGATGTTTTTATATGGCAAGGATTAAGAAGGAACCAATAGAATCAAGAAAGGAGCATTAAGAGACAAGTTAGAACCATTAGGGATCCAAATGCTCCCTTGCAAATCTGATTTTATATGAATGTTCTTAGACTTAATTGAATGTTTAAACATGCTCCTAAGACCCCTAGAGAGCTTCCCACATGCACCTCCCATCCAAGAAAGTAAAGAAATTGCAAGAAAAATTAATGAACTTTAAGTAGAAAAAGTGTAGAGCTCTTGAACACTTTGCAAAAACTGATTTGATATATGAGTTTCCTTGCATGTGTGAGTATTTGATTGAGCTCCTAAGACCTCTAAGAAGTCTCCCAAGTGTGTCTCCCATCAAGGAAAAATCAAGAAGGCCATGAACTCTTCTTCCCCCCATAGTCTCGGCCTAGGCAAGTTCTTATAGCTAGGGAGAGTTTTAAATTTTTCTAAGGCTATTTTTGAGTCATATGTGATGAGTGAAGATGAGTAGAGGCCTTAGAAAAAATTTAGAACTTAAAGAAAGTGATTTGGTGTCTTAGGTTCCATATTATGACCTAAAGAAGCAACATGGTGCTAGGCCTTTTGTTTTAATGATGTGGTGACTCCAAGAGGTTTAAAAGGAGTCAAGAATCATATTTGAAAGGAAATAATGAGGCTTAGAAGTCCCTTGAGGGGTGTTGCTTCATTAGGTGCCTTTATAGACCATAATGGAGCCTATAGAGCAATCTAGTATTTTATCAAGTGATGTAGTCTTAGAATGTGTTTCATGAACCTAATTGGCTCCCATAATTTGTATATAGGCCAAGAGAAACCATCTCCACCAATTTGTGGGTGGGTGGCCGAAAGAGGAGGCTTGAAAGCTAAAGAAAAAGTGTGTGAAATTGTGCAAGGTAGCTCTCTACCTCATTCTCTTTGCATTCTTGTATGCATATGTATGTCTTAGTGTGCTTGTATGCATTCTTGATGCTTGATAATATGCCACTTGATCCTTGTTATGCATTGGTACCAATGTGTTGTCTTGAGTGACTATGGTTGTGGAAAGAGCTCATAAGGGTGAGGTGATGCCAAAAGTCCCTTAATGAAGGTGAGGAGATGCCAAAAGTCTCATGGCATGGGTGAGACAAGGCCAAAAGTCCCTTGAATGGGTGAGGCAAA
Organism: Erythrophleum ivorense; assembly: GCA_026724425.1. Lineage (NCBI taxonomy): Eukaryota > Viridiplantae > Streptophyta > Magnoliopsida > Fabales > Fabaceae > Erythrophleum > Erythrophleum ivorense. The sequence goes on along the minus strand of JAIUCV010000529.1, from coordinate 584,950 downwards.
GTCAAAAGTCCCTAGGCCAAGAGTGAAGCAAATCCAAAAGTCCTAGCAATAGGGTGAGGCTAAACCAAAAGTCCCTAGAGCATGAAAGTAATCTTGACATGTGAATGTGGCATGGAATAGAATTTATTGCACACTTTATGCTTGTATAGTTATGCATTTGGTATATGTATGCCTTGAATGTGATGTAAATGGGTGTGTGAGCTATTGAGATTCTTTGAATCTCATCCCCTCCTCTCCAATGATCTAAGATGCTAGGTGGACCAAGCACTTATGGTGAAGGGAGCCAACAACCATAAAGAGCAAGGAGTGACAAGTTTATGTAGTATTTTGCCTATTTTGGAACCATAATGATGGTTCATAGTGTATATGAGGTTGTATATGTACCATGAACCTTGAGACATGTGTGATTATACTATTATGTGTTGGTTAGACGTATGAAAATGATATATGCCCTATAGCACATATTTTGAGTATGTATGGCTAAAGTGTGCAATATGGGATTTTGATGAATGTATGCATAAGTATGGGTTGAATGGCCAAAATGAGATGCATGAGGTTTGGGACCATTTGGGCAGCTTACCCAAGTCTCAAATGTACCTTTAGACCTGCCCAAAAGGTGCCACAACCAAAGGAAGGCCATGGTTGGTGGTGTGTGGTAGGTAATTTGGTACCTCATATGGAGCCAAATTTGACCATAATGGAACCTTATGTCACTTTTTGGCCAAATGAGTTGGTCTTGCCCTGAAAATTGGCATGGAATGAGGTCTCATTAAGAGCTTTTTGGGAAGCTAAAGATCATAATTTTCGGAGACCTAAAGAATATTTGAGGAATTTTCAAAGTTGGGATTTTTCATGGATTCTGGTATGGGTACTGTTCATACTGCAGTTTTGAATTCTGTGTCACCCGATAGCCAAATGGTATCCAATGCTTATGAAATTTTTTATGCATAAACTAGAGGTCATAATCTTTCTGTGGCCACCAAGATCACCTCATTTGGAGGTCTAGAGAAGAAGATATGCATTTTCGAAGGTTCTGCCCAGTATCAAACATCTTGCCAGACCCGAGGTACTATTCCATCGATTTCCGGGCGTTTGGCTTGATGTACTGATCTAGAGATTTTTTTTCTCTCTAGTTAACATCTACATCTTTCCATAGGGATATCATTTGCAAGCATTGGATTTTTGTGGAATTAGTTAGACATTTTTGAAGTCCATATCAGTAAACTGTAACAGTATCAGGAACCCTCCGACCAGTAGATGATTTCGCATGTCAAACGCATTATATATGAGATTTTAAGACTTCTACATATTTTTAGCATAAAGTAGACGTCTTAAGCTTTCCAGAATGACTGAGATTACATGTTTTCAATTTTTATAGATTTAGTAATGAATTTCCAAAGTTTGTGACAGAAAAGAGAAAATTCTGGCCGAAAATACAAATATGGATTTCATATGCTCCTTTGCTTTCTACAAGTTGTAGGCCAAATTTGATGATGGAAATGAGTTATATTCATGTGTTTTAAGTATGATAAAGTGATAGATGCTTTCATATGGCCTACGGGACTCCGAAAGAAAAATTTTACCGGTAGAGAAATGTACTTTTATTCATAACTTCCTATGCCACTATATTGTTTCCATAGAATAAACATAAGATGAGGCATGGGAATTATATGAATTGAGTCCTAAAAGTATGGTGTTACAATGGTTAAGTCCAAAGCTCCTAAGGAATGGGTGAGGCAAGTCCAAAATCCATGAGGAAAAGTGTGAGGCCAATCCAAACACTTGATGAGCTCTTGAATGTCTTGTATGACTTGTTCACATGCCAAGCTTGCTTCTTGAATGTTCATAACTTCTATGATAACCATGCATGCATTTTTAAGGCTTGCTTTGCATATATTATGTATGATTGAATAGGAAATGAGCTATTGGAATTTTTTGAATCTCATTCCCTCCTCTCCAATGGTCTAAGATGCTAGGTGGACTAAGTGGATATAGTAATGGGAGCCAACAACATTGAAGAAAGGAGATTGACATCCATATGTCTAGCATTTACCTTTTAAAACCATAATGAACCATAATGATGTATATTATTGTTATAAATGGTTTATGACCCTTGAGACATATATAATTATAATATTATATGATGTAGAAATGAAAGAATGTGTTATGTGAATGATGAAATGTAAATTGAGTATGTTATGGCATTATAGCTTTATGAATGACTTTATGGAAATATGCATATGTGTGGATGAAAATGCCAAAATGAGATGTATAAGGTTTGGGACCATTTGGACAACTCACACAAGTTCTAGATGTGCTTTTAGACTTTCCTAAAAGGTGCCAAGACCAAGGGAAAACTATTTGGTCACTTTGGTACCCCATATAGAGCCAAAATTGACCAAATGGAACCCTAAGTCACTTTTTGGCCAAAAGAGCTCTTCTTGATTTGAGATTTGGTATGCAATTAGATCTTGTTAAGAGATTTTTGGGAAGCTAAAGAACATAATTTTTGGAGGTCTACAGAATATTTGATGAATTTTCAAAGTTAAAAAATTTTCTAGTTTTGGTCTGCTACATTATTCATTTTGTCCAAAAATTAATTCTATCACACAGGGCTCAAATAATGTCCAATTGTCATCCAATTTTATACAAAAAAATTAGACATTCACAATGACTCATGCCAACTAGAAGCACCTCATTTGGAGGTGTAGAGAGGGAGATATGAATTTTTGAACATTTTATCCAGAATCAAGACCCTTACCCAACCTGAGTTATTGTTCTATCAAATTCCGAGCTTTGGGTTGCCTGAACTGGTTTGGAAATATTTTTTTCCTCTATCTAACATCTACAGCTTTCTAGATTGGTATCATTTGCATGTATTGGAGTTTTTTGGAATTAATTGGACATTTTCAAAGTTTGCTACAGAATCTGTGACAACATCAGGAGGTAGTTTGACCTCTAGACATTTTCAGATGTCAAACACCCTTTGTAATAGATGTTATGATTTGGGCATATTTTTATGTGAAGTAGACATCCGTATCTTTCCAGAATGGCTAAGAATGTATGATTTTGATTTTTCTAGAATTAGTTATGATTTTTCAAAGTTTGGTCAGAAATGAGTTAAATTTTGGCCGAAAATATGTATGAATATTCTAAGCTTTCTTTTGAGTTCCATGAGTTGTGGGCCAAATTTTATGATGCAAATGAGTTTTATTCATATAATTAAATATGAGAATGTGATACATGAGTCCATATGGCCCACGGGACTCTGAATAAAAAATTTATGCATAGCGCAATGCCAAGAAATTCATTATTTTATGTCTTTTTTCCTTGCTCCTTCATGGAATACACGATATGAAGCATGAGAATGGCATAAGATAAGCTAGGAAATTATGATGTTACATACTTGGAAGGCCATTTGGTGTAACCCATTATGGTTCCAAATTAAGCCATATTTTGCCCTTGAATCAAAATCAGGCCAAATGAACGAGTTTTGACATAAAATTTGGCACACATATAGATCTTATTGAGAGTGTTTCTTAGAGCTAAAGAGAAAAATTTTTGGAGCTCTGTAGAATATCTTATGATTTTTCAAAATTGGCCAAATTATGCAGAAACTATCATTGTACATTCCTTCTGGAAAATCTGATTTTTACTGTCTTTGGAGGGCCAAATGAAGTCCAATACTTAAGAAAGTTTGCAAGTATATAGTTGGCATCATAAGATTTCTAAAGCCACTAAGAGTACTCAATTTGGAGCTTTGTATAGTGAGATATGAATTTTTAAAGTTAAATATCTGTTGTAATAACATAAATAGACCCCAATTACTGTTCCATTAATTTTCATGAACCAAAGGATCTTGTTTTGGTCTAAAATTTTTACAACAATTAGATGATGTCTTGAGCTTTTCAAAAAGTCCTAATTTGCATAATTTGAAGTTTTCTAGCTTAGGTTATAAATTTTTGAAAGTAGTGGCAGAATTATTGTAACACCATAATTCTAGCTCATCTCATGCCTTTGAATAGTATAATTATCATGAAACATATATATAATTCCCATAGAGGAAGCATAAAAATTTAGACTTTTATTTGCATTTCGTCATATTTAAAAATCCATTCGGTGTCATGTGGACTGAGTGAGCTCATGCTATGCATCCTCATATTTAATTACATCATTACAACTCATTTGCATCATAATAACATACCTACAACTCATGGAAACCGAATTGGAAGGTGGAATATGAGGTTTCATTCTCGGCCAGAATTGGCCTCTTTTCTGTGCAAATTTTGGAAAATCATAACTAAATCTAGAAAAATTGAAAATCATGCAATCTTGGTCATTCTAGAAAGCTTGGGATGTCTACTTCATGCTAAAAATATGTACAAGTCATAACATCCCACACACAAAGTGTTTGACACGCTAAATAGTCTAGAGGTCGGACTGGTTCCTGGTGCTATCATAGTTTACTGATATGAAGTTCAAAAATGTCCAATTAATTCTACAAAAATCCAATATATGTAAATGATACCAATATAGAAAGCTACGGATGTCAAATGGAGAGAAAAAATATCTCCATACTAGTTCATCAAGCCCAGACCTCAAAATTTGATGAAACAGTACTTCTGGTTAGGCAAATTTACTGATACTGGGCAGAAACTTCAAAAATTCATATCTCCCTCTCTAGACCTCCAAATGAGGTGCTTCTAGTTGGCACAAGTCACTGTGATCATCTAGTTTTTTTGTATAAAAGTTTGCAGTAATTGGACATTATTTAAGCCTTGTGTGACAGAAAATAATTTCAGACCAAATGAATAGTGCAGCAAACCAAAAACTATGAAAATTACCAACTTTGAAAAATCATCAAATATTCTATAGACCTCTGAAAATTATGATCTTTATCTTTCCAGAAATCTCTCAATGAGGCCTAATTTCATGCCAAATCTCATATTAAGACTAGTCCATTTGGCCAAAAAGTGATATAGGGTTCCATTATGGCTAAATTTGGCTCCATATGAGGTACCAAATTTGCCAAATGGCCTTCCCTTGGTTGTGGCACCTTTTAAGCAAGTCTAAAAGTACATTTGAGACTTGTGTGAGCTGCCCAAATGGTCCCAAATCTCATACATCTCATTTTGGCCATTCAACCCACACTTATGCATACTTTCATCAAAGTTCCATATTGCACACTTTGGTATTACATACTCAAAATAAGTGATATGGATCATATATCATTTTCATACATCTAAACATCACATAATAGTATATTTACACATGTCTCAAGGTGTATGGTATGTATACAACATCATATACATTATGAACCATCATTATAGTTCTAAAATGGGCAAAATAATACATAAGCTTGCCAATCCTTACTCTTTATGGTTGTTGGCTCCCTTCACCATAATTACTTGATCTACCTAGCATGTTAGATCATTGGAGAGGAGGAGAGGAGATGAGATTCAAAGAATCCCAATAGCTCATCTCCCATTCAATCATACATAATATGTGCAAGTAAGCTTTACAAATGCATGCATAGAGAAAATAAAAGCCATAGACATTTTAAAAGCAAATTTGGCATGTGAAAAACACATACAAATCATTCAAGAGCTCACCAAGTATTTGGATTGACCTCACACTTCTCCTCATGGTTTTTGGACTTGCCTCACCCATTTCTTGAGCACTTTGGACTCAACCATACTCTTGGGAGCCCACTTTGCTTTTGGGAGACTCTTTGCTTTGTCTCAACCAAGTTTAAGGGTTCTTAACTCATCCTCACCAAAGGGAAGAGTTCTTGGCATCTCCTCACTCAAGTAAACTCATACAAACATCATGGATTCAGTTAAAACATAACATGGTATCAAGAATCATAACATATAAAGGCATGCTAACATACTTTTCATAGCTTGAAAATATACATACACACATTTCAAAACAAGCTAAACACATGTCCATGCATGAGAGAAAGTGGAGAGAGCTACCTTGTATACAAGCACACACTTTTTACTTAGTTTTCAAGCCTCCTCTTTCGGTTACACACTCATAATTTGGTGGAGATGTTTTCTCTTGGCCTAGATACAATTTATGGAAGCCAATTAGATCCGTGAAACATATTCTAAGGCTACATCACTTGATAAAATACTAGATTACTCTATAGGCTCCATTATAGTCCATATTGACACCTAATGAAGCAACACTCCTCAAATGACTTCTAGGCATCATTCTTTCTTTTCAAATATGATTCTTGACTCCTTTTAAGCCTCTTGGAGTCATCACATCATTAAGACAAAAGGCCTAGCGCCATGTTACTTCTTTAGGTCATATTATGGAACCTAAGGCACCAAATTAATTTCTATGAGTTCTAAATTTTTTCCAAGGCCTCCCTTCATTTTCATTTACCAAATATGACTCAAGAATGGCCTTAGAAAAATTTAAAACTCTCCCCCACACCTAGAACTCTTCTTGGCCTAGACATGCTTAGGTTTAGGGCTTCTTGTTGTCTTTATTTTCTTGAAGGAGGAAGCTTGTGGGGAGCATCTTAGGTGTCTCAAGAACTTATTTAAACTCTTACTTAGACCTAGGAAGTATCATACAAATTCAGAAATTGGAAGGTGCACTTAAAACCCTAGGTTTTGCATCTTGAAATCTAATAATTATTTTGTTGTTTTCTTTGCATATTCTTGTTCTTCTCCATCAAATACCTAAGATTCATGCTTGGTTGGGCTTGGAAATCAGATTCTCCTAGGGTTCTTATTGCAGGTAGAAATGGAGAAAAAGTGGGATGAAAGGTATCAACCATAGGATGCATTTTTACTTTGTTTTCTTGCTTAGTTTGGCTTGAATCTTGATTTCTCCAACCTCCTCTCTTCAAATCCGAACTTTCCCTTGAATTTCTCCTTTGAATCAGATTTATAAACATCATTGTAATCCAAGGAAAGAAAGGAGAATGAAGGAAAGGTGGTGGAGATGAAGAAAAGCAAGGAAAAATACCATGAAAGCATACCTTAAACTTTAATTTCTTCCTCCTTCTCCTTCCTCTCTTGGGCACCTCTCCCTTAGGGTTTTGCTTCTGGTTTGGGGCTGAATTTTCTGAAGTTAAATGAGGGCAAGTGTGAGGCGCCACCTATATATAGGTAGAGAAAAGTGACTTTTTCAAAAAATTTAATTTTGCCCTTCATACTTTGTATTTTTGTTTCTCCTTTGTTTAAGCTTCTTTTTGAAAACCTTATTTTCCATTATAAAATTTAGGTTCCTAATTAAGAAAAATGGCTTTGGAATCACTCAAATCGGAGCTAAAACCTTTCCGAATAGACTCGTCAAAATTTAGGCACACCGACGTTGGAAAATATCCACTGGAAAAGATTTAACTGTCCCAGGGCTTCCCATGGTTTTCAGGGCCTCTGAGAACCTCGAAGAACTCAATAGTTTGGTTTAAAAGCCCTCGTATGTGAATTCCAAAAATTGCCCGAAATTACGAAAATGCCATTACATTTCGTAAGGTTTCCGTCAAAATTTGTTTCTTTATTCTATCTCCTTTTTTCCTTCCATCTAAGGCTACAATTCTCATTTTTAGGAGACTAGAATGTTACTCAAATTTTTTGAGACCTTAACTAATTTGTTTCAAGGGGTTTGCTTTGAAAATGTGTCCTTTTTCGTCGTTTAATGAAAACTGGACATTACAATTATGGAATTGCATGGAATGGTGTACTTGTGCTAACTCGTGATACTTGACCTTAAACCCATTTTCCATGCTTGTTTTGTGATATTTTTGGTTGAGCAAGTTTATTAAGGGTGAGATTGCATCAAATCAGGTCAAATTTAAGACTGAGATAATATCTTGTCAATAAGGTATACGATCTTGTCGATAAGATCTTGTATTTTATACTGTGAAATTTGAGACCTTGTTAACAAGGTTTTCTACCAGTAATACAAAGTCTTTTAGTGGTAAGTTATAGCATATGATATATGTGATGGTGTGACAGTTAAGGAACAAAAGTAAATCACAAGTGGAAGTGGTTTAGAAAGAGCTATCTCTTAAGGAGGCCATCAAGGAACTAGAAGAAGAGATAAGAAAGAAGTATCCAAAATTGTTTCAATGAGGCAAGTATCTAAATTTTGAGGATGAAAGTTTATTTAAAGAGGAAAAATGTAACATCTAGCTTTAAAAACAAATTGGAACTAGTATGTTAATGAAAAATGACCCTAAAGTAAAATGAATTAAGAGCAAGAAAGGGTAAATTATTAATTAGAACATCTAGAAATGAGGTTATATAATCACTAACATGGCTAAATAGAATAAACCAATTAAGCAATGACAAAATCATGATTTTGAGAAAAATTTTATAAACTAAAAAAAAAGGATTTTAAATGCTAAAATTCAACTCAATGGGGTTTTCAAAAGCCCTAAAAACCATAGAGATCATCATAATGGCTAGAACCTTGACGGTGTATGATTTAAGACGTTAGTTGACCAAAACAATAACTAGGCTATTCTGGATTATTTTAAATCCTAAAAATTACAAGGCTAATATTTTTGATATACTAGAGAGTCTAAATTTTATTATGAAGAAAACATATTTAAAAAAAGATATATGATGAGCGTAGAGGGAGGAGTTAAAGTGATGGGACATAATAGAAATTTGGAAATTATTATAAATGACTTCATTTCTTCTTATTTTTGGTCATGCCACCCATTCCACCCTCATAATCAACTTGATACCTCTGAACTAGTGCCATAAACATCAAAAGAAAGGAGGAAAGAGAAAGAAAGAAAGTACAAAATAAGTAAGGAATAGTGCCTAATTTCATGGTATGCTAGTTATCAAACTCCTTTTTGTTTTTAAGCTCTATCCATTGATGGTTTTGGTTTCTTGAAAGGAACACTTTGGTTGGTAAACACTTGAGAAAAAGAAGGAAGTTTGGAGCAACAAATTTCATCATAAGAGTCTCCATTTCATAAGCATTCAAATAAGGTATGTTACAAGATGGAGAGTTTGTTTCTCCTTTAAGTTTGGCCTAGATAGAGAAAATGGAGAGGGAATTTGATTTTGGCTAAAATTATGATAAAAATAAGGGTTTTAAAGCATGACGATTAAGATTATGCAACGAGAATCAATTAAGAAGATATAAAATTCAAGTTAGGGCACTTAGGGTTTTTGTTGCACCTTGGAAGTTTTGAAATTCTAAGAAGGTGTTTTAAGCCATCTAAAACCAAACTTGAACAAGAAAAGAGCCAAGGATAATCCATATTCATCGAATTCTCCATAGAAGAAGCAAAACTCCTAAGTGTGTGTATGCTAGGTGTAGGTTCAACCAAGCACTAAAACTAATACCTAAGGAGTGCTTTCATGAATTCTAAGGTTTTAAGAGGCCTAAATGTGATGAATAAACAACAATAGATCCATTGGAATGAATTTAGGAGCTTTTATTTTGAAAGGTGAAATTTCAAAGTTCAAAAGGACTTAAAGAAGCAACTTCATCTTTGGCTTGTTTAATCATGCATATGATGGGCCTACTGAGTTCCATTAGAATTATATGGCTTATAGAAAATGAGATTTTGGAGCCTAGAAAGTGAATTATAAAAGTTACCTTTAAAAGAGCCTAAAATAGGTCAAAGATACATATTGAATTCTAATAGAGTTAGGTGCTAATAATAAAAGTTAGAATGGATCCTAATAAGTTATTTTGCATTGCAAATCGATATATGTAGGCCAAGTTAGCTCAAGTCCATTAATTTAGTGGTGTCAAGCTAAGAAAGATCAAGCAAAAGAAAATAGCTAAGTAGGTTGGTGGTAGTTTCAAGCTTCTAAACCCACAAGGTAGCTATCTCTCCCTATCTTTCATGTATTTGAGTGTTTGAATAAGTTAAAATGCTTGTATGCTTGTTTGCTTAATGATTTCACGAGCTATTTTTGTAATGGTTTCTATCTTGAGTTTTATGCATGTAAAAGGATATATTACAGCTTCCAACTTCCCATGGTGGAGAATTGAGTGCAACAACTCTTCCTTAGCCTAGAGTTAAGTTTACTTGAGTCTAGCTAGTATGTTTTGATGTCATAATATGATGAAAATGGAACTTTCATGATAAATATTATGCTTGAGCTATATGATGTATATGAGTGGCATGCTTGCATTTCCTTATTGCATTCTTTGTATGCATTGATATGGATTGAGATTTGCCACTGAGATTCTCCCAAGAATCTTACCCCCTGTTCCTTCCACTGACCATCACATGTTCTTCAAGCAAAGAAAAGGAAAATAAAAAGAATTAGAGTTTAGGAATGATGCATAGGAAACTTTTAGTGTAACTATGTAATTGATGATGTATGAGATACATTAGCAATGAGATATGTTATATATGACAAGGATAAGTAATGGTAGCTTGTGTATGAGTTTGAAAACATTTATGTATGCCATTTTGATGCATGATTTGGCCATTAGTACATAAACTCTTATATGAGATGCTATTCGGCCGATATGTATAATTGGGTGTGAGATGGTCACTTTTTCATGCTAACCATATTTCAGGCAATGATTTTTTTGAAATAAAGCATGAATGGATTAAAACTTGTTCAAACTAAGAAATTGCAATTTGGAGGCCAAATGGACTATTTTGGAACCAAATTTTGGTTTAAATGAACCATAAATTGTACCTCTACCTTTGATAGCCTAAGTTACATAGTTCATTGCTAAAATTTTAGTGAGTATCTAGATAATTTATTAAACTTTCTAATAAGCCAAAAATGATATTTTTCTAAATTTTGTAGAATATTTTATGAATTTTTAAAATTGGCCCCAAAAACTAAAATTATGTCATATTCTTTACTCTGGTGTAGCCTCAATTTTTGTGACTTTTGAGGGGTCAAATAGATTTATTTTCACTTGAAAATTTATAACATAAAGTTTAGATCATAAGCTTTTCATAATTACCTAATTTGTGTAAATCAGAATTATATAGTCAAAGTTATGAGTTTTTAAAGTTTAAAGTCCTTTTATATCAAAGAAGTCAAAATTTGCTATATGATTCCAATATGCATATAGAACCTTTATCATGGTCATATAAGTCAAAAAAACTTGTGTAAGGTAGATTGAATGAAAATGAAAAGAAATTCAAATTTTGACCTTTACAGTTCCATTGGATATATGAAAAGGGCTAAAAATCGCTGCCTTAAGTTTTGTAACAGTTGAATTTTGTTGCTATTGAATTGAAATGGTATTGGAATATTTATATAAAATATGTTATGACATTAATCATCCATGATTATTTTTCGATATTAGTAATCACATAGCAAATACTCAGTTATTGGCTAATAACTCAAGAAATGACATGATGATGATAACAATCCCTTACCAAAAGAGCATGAACATGGCTCTACACATGATCATGACATATATACTCAATCAAGAGTAAGACCACAGCTCCAATCCTTAGGATACAATCACAATCCATAATAATTTGCAATATAAATAGTCAAACTCACATATGACTACACATATGGATAGACTTAAATCTCGAGTACCTAAGTAGATGCTTCCTCTGCCCAATTTGATGCCAACTCACCATATGTAAATGCTCCAAGTATTAGCAAGCCTATGGACACATCAAAAACCAATAACTAAGCATGAACCATTCAATGAGCTCTATGTTTTTGACAAGTTGTAGTCTAAAATCATTAGCTCACTTTATCAAGCCTTATATACCATACTTTCTTAATTTCAAGCACCAAAAGCTCAAGCATCCATCATGGGTCCCTTAAATTTTTGCATATCCAAACATTACCATATAAAACTCAATCAAAAGAAGTGGTTTGGAAGGGAAAAAACTTAAAAACCAATGAACATCAAATCCTATCATTTCATAAAAAATGATAAAATCATAAGCTATTCATTTCAAAATGAAGAGCAAGAAAAGTATAAGAAGATTCTCTTCACTTACCAAAGCCAAATCCCCCTCCTTAAATTGTTAGATGCTTGCAAAATATGGAAACCTAAGAGCTCTCCACCTCCCCTATATTCTAGACACGTGCATAGCTGAAAGAAGAATGAAGACAGAAGCCTAAATGTTGGGTTGGGCTTAAGTAACATTTTGGGCTATAAGTAGAGTGGGCTCCAAGTTTTTTACCATATCTGGGCTCAAGGTGGTAGGTGTAGGTCTAAAACTAAAAGAAATAAGGAGCCTAGGGTTTAAAATCATTTCTAACTCAAATATAAATTGATTTTCAAAGATTAATGGCCATAACTTAATTTTCTTAAGGCAAATTATAAAATTGCTAAAATTATTTATTAAACCCTTAATTTAATTTATTTCATCTCCTTGAAAATTCGTCATAACTCTAAATTTCTCTAAGATCTCAATTAGTTAATTAATTAATCAATTAAAGCTTCAAACTAAATTATTTTCTCAATAATTTTAAGTAATTAAATTATAAGATGTTACGATAAGCAAGTTATCTAGGGCATTATTTAGAGTGGATCCAGATCATATGTAAAAGAAAATGAGGTTTCCTGATCCATCTTCAAAGATAAGTTCCATCCCCAAAAGAAAGTTAATGCATCACCAAAGAGAAGCTCTATCCCTAAAGGGAAGCTAATAAGGAGATCATCCCTGAAAAATCATCTTTCTTGCATACTAACGACATCTAGCATTTTGATATAATAAATATGCCCAAAGAAAAAACAAAATTATGATGCAGTGCAATGCTAAACATTTATTCTTAAAAGAATAGCTCATTAATTCATATAAATTCATCAAAGTATGCATATCCATATATCAACGCAAATAACAGCATAAATATCAACATAACCTATGTTGATTCTTCTTCTATAATGTGTGAAAGACCAAAGACATGCTTTCAAAGTTGAGATACATGGGATACAAGGTGAAAATTGAATAGTTTGTATGGCAATGTAATTTGTATGAAAATGATTTTAAAAGGTCTTATGTATCTAAGGCTTAACTTTTTAGACTTGAGGGATTTGCATATTCCCATAATAGAAGTGACCTTAAGAAACATGTGTGCACCCTTTTCAAACTTTAAAGATTTTCTCCTTCTATTCCAATAATTCTTTTACCTACTCTAAGCAATAAGCATCCTTTCCTAATCGGCTTAGCTACTTAAAGGTCTTTTGCAACAATTCTAGTTCTAGCAATCTCCTTTCATCAACTTCAAACCTAAAAAGGGACAACTTATACTTTCTACCATAAAAAAGCTTTATAAAGTGTTATTCCATTACTAAAATGGAAACTATTATTGTAAGAAAACTCCACTAACAATAAATATCTATCTTAACTCTCCTGTAGCCTAAAGAACAAGCTCTCAACATGTCTTATAAAGTTTAAATTGTTCATTCTAACTAACCATCCATCCAAGGATGATAAGTTGTACTAGAGTGCTATTTGGTGTTAAACATTTCATGTAATACTCCCTAATATCTAGACGTAAATCTAGGATCTTGGTCTAACACTATACTTAAGGGTACTTCATGCAATTTTATCTCCTAGAGATATCATTAGGCAAGCTTGTTTAAAGAATACTTGGCCTTAATAGGTTGAAAGTGGCCTAACTTAGTCAATTTATCTATAACTACCTATATAACATCCTTAGCAGTTTAAGTCCTAAGTAATCCCATAACATAATCCATGGTAACATTGTCTTATTCCATTTAAGGATCTCAAGAGGTTGAAGCAAACTTGAAGGCATATAGTGTTCTATCTTAACCTTTTGACACATAAGGCATTTTGCTATATACTTAGCAATTCTTCTCTTCATTCTTGGGCATTAAAACATCATTTTCAGATCTTGGTACATCTTAGTTGAACCAGCGTGAATGGTATATTTGTTATTATAAGCCTAGTCTAAAATCTTCTCCTTAAGTTCAACTTGATTTAAAACATATACTTTCCCCTAAAATAAGATGGTTATCATAAGCTATTGAAAAACTACAATGTCCAAATTATTTTTGTAAGGACAAGTTTAGCTCTTAGACTTCTCTTTTTTGAGTTCTCATATCACACTCTATTCTTAAGTTCATTTAGATGTAGGCTGTAGGATAGGACAGTCATAGAGAGTCTGATGTCTCTAAAGATTTCTAACATTCTAATTTCCTTGATCATCATTTGGGCCACTTATAGGGGTTTTCACTAAAGGCATCTGCTATTGTATTAGCCTTTTTTAGATGGTATCTAAGCTTAAAGTCATAATCTTTAATTAGATTTTTCCATCTCCTTTGCCTTATATTTAATTCTTTTTTATCAAATAGGTACTTATGGTCACTAAAATCCTTGAAATCAACTCCATACAAATAGTGTTATCATATCTTCAAGACAAACACAACTGCTGCTAACTCTAAATCATGACTGGAAAAATTCTCTTTGTGTGGCTTAAGTTGTATAAATGCAAAAGTTATCAGTCTCTTGTTTTGCATCGGCACACATCCTAAATCCTTTTTCAAGACATCACTAAATACCTCAAAATTCCTTTGTGGATCGAGGATTATTAAGATAAGTGAGGTGGCTTACTTTTCTTTTAACATTTGAAAACCATTCTCACACTCAGGAGTCTAAATAAATGGAATTCCCTTGTGAGTTAGTTTGGTTACATGTGATGTTAATTGGGAAAATCCTTCAATGAATCTACTCTAGTAACCTATTAAACCTAAGAAACTTTGGATTTTAGTGACTGATTGGGGTTTACTCCACTTCACTATAGCTTATACCTTTCTAAGATCTACATGTACACCTTCTTATAAAGTCACATGTCCTAAGAATTTTACTTCCTTTATCTAGAACGCATATTTCGCGAACTTGGCAAATAAATGTTTATCCTTTAGTATTTATAGTATCATTTGAAGGTGCTTATTGTGTTCTTCTTCTGTCTTAAGGTAGATCAGGATATCATCTATGAAAGCTACTACAAATTAATCTAAGTAAAGCAAAAAAATTCTATTCATATATTCCATGAATATTGGTAAGGCATTGGTTAATCCAAAAAGCATAATTAGAAACTCATAATGTCTACATTGGGTCCTAAAAATAGTCTTGGTTATGTCTTCTATCCTAACCCAAATTTGCTGATACCCTAACCTAAGGTCAATCTTAGAAAACACAAATGCTTCTTTTAGCTAATCTAGGAGGTCTTTATCCCAGGGAGTGGGTACTTATTCTTAATGGTCACCTTATTTAGTTGCCTATAATCTATACAGAATTTAAGGCTCTCATCTTTCTTCTTCATAAATAATAAGAGCTCCCCATGGTGAGACATTAGGTTAGATAAACTTTCTCGAAAATGTCTTCCATTTAGACCTTAAGTTCCTTTAGTTCTAAGGGAGACATTCTATAAATTGCTATAGAGATTAGTCCTATTCCTGAAACCTAGTCTACGGCAAATTCTACTTCTTTCTTAAAAATAAGGGTTGAGATTTTAGGAGGAAAAACTTCTAGATAGTCTCTCACTGCTAACATGTTACTCAACTCTAGTTTCCTTTCTTTTCCTGAAATTCTAGAGTAACACACTATACACTTTCTTTTTCTATCTCCATACTTATAGGATTAGCAATAAGATTGGCTATTTTGGATCTTAAAATGTGATCTTATAGAAACAATCTATGGTCACACTATTTTTATTTAACCAATCCATCTCAAAGATAATATCAATATTACTCATAAGTAAACAAACAAAATAAGTTATAAAAAGGTCAATTTTCAATTTAAATTGGACAATTCAAGCAAGTAGTTAAAGTGTGAACTTCCTTTTTCGTAGTAGTAGAAACATACAATATGAAAGGTAGATCTAAACATTTAAGTCTAATCTCTTCATATAGTTAATAGATATAATGTATTGTTTAGCTCTTTAGTCATATAGTGCAAGTAAAGGAAAATTGTTAATGGAACACATACCTTGGTCTAAATTGGGTGACTTGTCTGCTTCTCTACCACTAAGAGTAAATACCCTCCCCTTTGTCAAAAGCTTTTGAGCCGATGCTTTCCTTTCTAGTGTCTTTCCTTTAATCTATAAGCATTCATTTAAGAAGTGTCCAGACTTTCTACAAGTATAATAAACATTTTACCTAGAAAGATAGGGCTTGTTTCCATGTGTTTTACCACACCAAGCACATGCAATGGGTTCCTTATCACTTGTTTCCTTCTCAAAAATTAAACTTCTACTTGAAGATCTTCTTTTTGACACCTCTTACCTTATTCTATATTGCTTTTTTTAAGCTTTTCCTTCTTTGTTTCCATCAAATGCTTTTTAATGCACTTGTTTACCAAGGCAACCAAATCTTGAATTTCCATGGTGATCACACGGCTCTTGATCTCCAATCGTAAAACTGGTTCAAACTTTCTCACCTTCCAGGCTTTATTCAAATTTTGTTTAAGGTGTGACAAAAATTTTGACAAAGACTTAAGCTTTAGCTACATACTGTAATGTTCCACATCGAGTAGGAAGACCCTGGGCTAAGGCCTTATAAGTGGAGGAGAATCCCTCCCTCCCGACGGCACACTTTTAGGAGACAAAATCCCACCACGTGGGAAATGAGAGTACCACGGGATGTCGCAACGGGGACAATACTGTCGAGGGCTCTGTGGGGTAGTGGTATCAGAGCCGGCCTAGCCGCATGTGCAACCCGAGGACTGGTTGGCCCCAAGGGAGGTGGAATGTAATGTCCCACATCGGGTAGGAAGACCCTGGGCTAAGGCCTTATAAGTGGGGGAGAATCCCTCCCTCCTGACGGTGCACTTTTAGGAGACAAAACCCTACCACGTAGGAAATGAGAGTACCACGGGGTGTCACAATGGGGACAATACCATCGAGGGCTTTGTGGGGCAGTGGTATCAGAGCCGGCCTAGCAGCATGTGCAACCTAAGGACGAGTTGGCCCCAAGGAGGGTGGAATGTAATGTTCCACATCGGGTAGGAAGACCCTAGGCTAAGGCTTTATAAGTGGGGGAGAATCCCTCCCTCCCGACGGCGCGCTTTTAGGAGACAAAACCCCACCACGTGGGAAATGAGAGTATCACGGGGTGTCGCAACGAGGACAATGTGACAATATATATAGTGGAGTGAGATGAGTAGGAGTATGACTATATGGAGATTACCAAATTGATACATCTGTGCTTTCTATAAACGGGTCCACAATTGGCTTCTCACTACTCCTAAAACACAACGCTATCGTGTGTGGCTGGGTTCAAGAAATAACTCACATCTTCCTTCATTTTTCCTTCTTCTATTTCCATCTTTGACTTTTCCTTATTTTTGTTCTCGTCCCACATAATATTGGTTTATATAAAACTCTTAAATGTTTATAAAGTCTAGATATTTTGTTGAGTTGATAATTTTATTTAAAATAAATTACAATCATTTTTAATTTAATTTAATTATATTTAATATTTTATTTTAAAAATTATATTATTTCTCTTGATATTTTATAATATATATATATATATAACAAAAATATCTTTTCTTTATCTATCATGATAGTTGAGTACAAAATGTTATGCAATTTAAAAGTTATTGAAATTAAATATAGATAACTCACATTTTATAATTTTTTTAAGTTAATAATTATTTTTTTTTATTTTACGTTTTCCATATTCCAAACCAAAAAAAATTAAAAAACAAAAAAAATATGAAATATGGGTTGTCTTTGAACAGCCCTTAAACTACGAGCATCCTATACTTACACGTGATTTAGATTAAGAAAGAGGCCGCGACTCGTATGAGACCAATAAGTTAAATTTTTTATATTTAGAAGTATATTAGATAAATTTAAAAAGAGATAAAAAAAGAGTGGGTGGTTCTCACTAAATAGAGGTTTAGGTCTTTTACATTTAACAAATAAATATATAATATATATTGAGAGAGAAATAAATAATAAATAATCAAAAGAAGAAATAAGTTCATATATATTTTTATTTTTATATCATTATTTCTCTTAAATAAATAATATATTACTATAAAGTATTATAAACCCACTAAATAAGTACTCTTTTCACTCTCTCTTCTCTCATTTTGTTTCCAAATTTACAATCTCCGTTTAATAAAAGTAAACAAAAACAAAAAGAAATCCAAATTTGACGGGGAAGGTGTGGTGTAGGAACAATATGTGATACTGCGAGAGGGAAACTGTTTTTGCGAGACAAAGATCCCTAATGTTGTTGTCGCTTTAGGGCATGCATACACACCTACTGTTAGACAATACGCCAGCGTGGGTCCCACTGATACTCCACTTCCCCTTCAATCTCTCCCCATTTCTCAAATCTACTTTATCACTTACTGTGTCGCATCGTATTTTATTAAAAAAATGATACTTTCTTAAAGATACTGAGAATAAACTAATAATTTGAAAACATACTTAGCTTTCCTTCCCCAATTTATTGGAGTGCACGAGTTCAAGGTGAGCAAAAATAAAAAGCAACGAGTTTGGCTGAATTTGCTCCTTGATAGCACGTATTGTGTAATATTAAGCTCACCTTGACTTTGTTTTTTGTTTCAAAATCTACGCTTATGCTGAATCTTATTTATGTAATTTAATAAAAATTATAATAAACTACAAATATTTTTATATTTAAAAAGCTAATTCAAGAGTACATATTCAATTTCACATTTACAATTAATTGTATACTTATAACTTAATAATTCAACAATCACATTCTCAAATGTGTTATGATTGTTTCACATTTACAATACCACGTGGTACTGCCCCACAAAGCCCTCGACGGTATTGTCCCCGTTGCGACACCCCGTGGTACTCTCATTTCCCACGTGGTGGGGTTTTGTCTCCTAAAAGCGCTGTCGGGTGGGAGGGATTCTCCCCTACTTATAAGGCCTTAGCCCAGGGTCTTCCTACCTGATGTGGGACATTACATTCTACCCCCCTTGGGGCCAACCCGTCCTCGAGTTGCACATGCGGCTAGGCCGGCTCTGATACCACTGCCCCACAGAGGCCTCAACGGTATTATCCCCGTTGCGACACCCCGTGGTACTCTCATTTCTCACGTGGTGGGGTTTTGTCTCCTAAAAGCATGCCGTTGGGAGGGAGGGATTCTCCCCCACTTATAAGGCCTTAGCCCAGGGTCTTCCTACCCGATATGGGACATTACACATACTAATCTATTATCATGCTTCCTTGAATTAGTTATAGGAACTTTATCTTTTCCTTGTTATTTACACTTTCTAGGAAATGTTTCTTGATATAAGAAGCTTTTAAAACTTCCTAAGTTATGTCTATCTGAGCCACTTGCCTTCTTTCCACCAGTAGTTTATGTCTTCTACTAACATGTAGGCGACAAACATCACTTTTCTAGGTACCTACACATTCCAATAACTAAATATTTTCTCTAACTCCTTTAGTCACTCATCAACTATAGAGGTATTATACTTTCCTTGAATAGATAGGGCTTGGCCTTTCTAAATTTTGCTAGCCCATGATAATTTGGAATGGTTATTGGATTTGGTACTATACCCTTTGTAACACCATATTAACCTCACTCTAGTTCGTCTCCCTCTAGGCTTGATTCCATATGATTTCCCAGAAAAATGACCGAAACCGTGGTATTTTACTACTTTAAGTCGGGGTATAACCGGTCACATTTTGCCCCGTGGGTCCTGTGAACCCATTATTCATATTCTCTACTCAAACACCATTTATAAAACTTTTACATAGTCTCAAACAACTCACAAACTACGGATATGAAGCCAAAAACCAAGAAATTGCATTTTCTCAAATGAGCCCATAAGTCAGATTTCTGGCTCCAAATTTGGAAAATCATAACTAATTATAGAAAAATGGGAATCAACCAAATCATAGCTCTCTGGAAAGCTTGGGATGTTAAATTCACACTAAAAATAACTCCCAACTACAATCTCAACGTTTAGACCATCTTTGACATCGAAAGAGACACAGAGGTCCGGCTGTCCCTGATACTGGTGCAGTTTACTGTCATGAACTTCGGAAATTCGCAATTAATTCCAAAAAAATACAATCTGTGTAAACTATACCAATTTGGAAAGCTACAGATGTTAAATAGAGGAGAAAAATCAGTCCAGATCAGTTCAAGAGTTCTAAGACCTCGAAAACCGATGGAACAGTAACAAAGGTCAGAAACTTCCCTGATGCTGATACAGAACTTCAGCAAGTCATTTCTCTCTCTACAGACATCCAATTAAGGTGCTTCCAGTTGGTACAAGTCACTGTGGATATCTAGATTATGCTCACAAAATCTCATGACAATTGGACACCATTTGGTCTATGAATGACATGGTTCCATTTTCGGACTTAATGCACAGTACTATGACCAAACCATTGAAATTTCCCAACTTCAACAATTCGGCAAATATTCTCTAGACCTCCAAATATTACCCACTTTAGCTTCTCAAGAATCTCTCAATAGACTCTAGAGGCATGCCAAATTTCATACCAAGAAGAGCTAATCCGGTCATACTTTGACAGAGCTCACCCAATTGGTAGTTTTAGCACCCCATGTGGTTCAAAATGGGTCTAAATGACCTCCCACATGCTCTAATCTCTTTTGGGCAAGTTTAACAGTACAAACATAGCATATATGAAATGTCGAAGTAACCCAAATCATCATACATTCCAAATTCACTATGCTATGGAAGAAAATGCATCATTTCATATAAGCCTCAAAGGGCCAAATTCTACATTCTTATTACTTTAGCTCTTTACACAATCCATACATCATTTATACATGTATCTACCTATGCTCATATAGCAACAACTCAAAAATGATAGGTGCATCTTCATTTTGGCACCTTATACATCAAAAGAACCAAAAAGCTATACATCTTCCTAACTATGCTCTACTAGGCTCCATGAGGTATGTTTGACTCTCCTTGAACACCACCTGGATAGTAAGATGGGAGGGGAAGGGGGTGAGATTCGGGAGAATCTCAATAGCTCATACTCATTTAAGATGCAATCAAGGCATATAACTGGTCAAGCATGCATACAAGTCGCAATAACACAACATATGTGTTTCATGCCATGATTATCATGTCAATGCCAAGAATAGACTCTAGGGACTTTTGGTCTAGCCTCACCCGAGCTTTAGGACTTTTGGATTGGCCTCACCCTTGGTTTAGGGACTTTTGGCTCCTCCTCACACGTCTCAAGGGACTTTCGGCACCACCTCACCCGAGCAATTTCCACAATCACATCATAAGCATATTGGTACCGATGCATCAAGGCAAAATCAATGGCATATCTCATCATACAAGCACATATACAATATATAATGACTATTACACAACCAAGAATGCAACAAGAAAAGAGTAGAGAGCTACCTTATCGGATTACACAAATCTTCCCTTTCAATTCCTTTTCTCCCTTCTTGATTTCACACTCACAACTAGGTGAAGTTTCTTCCTTTGAGCCTAGGCATAACAAAGAGCACCAAATCATTCTCTCATAACTCAATTAAGTACTCATAAAGCTAAAGGGGCTCTTCATCAAAGTAAACCCTCACTACCCATGTAAGAAGCTAGGGATTCTCTCTCTAGAACTCTACTCACTCTCCTTCCTCTTTGAAGCCCTCAAAGAAGAAAGCAAGGAAGAAGAAATGAAGATATATGAGTTCTACCCTCCTTCTAGAGTAGTTTTCCTACTTCCCTCTTCTGAACCAAACCCAGATTAACTTCTAATACCATAGAAAGAGAGAGCAAAAGGAGGAGAACAACATGCTAAGGAGAAAAGCTAGGGAAATCTCAAGATTACTCACCTCTTTGCTTGATCTCCTTGCTTCTCTAGGTCTCTCTCTCTCTCCACAGCTCTTTTCTCTCTCCTTGGTCGAAGCTTAGGTCGGTTCTAAGAGAAAAAAAAGTTTGGAAGCTTTTAAAAAGTCAAAATCTCTCTTTTTACGCTTTTCCGGACTCACCCTCGCTATAACGAGCCATAACCCTCGCTACGGCGAGCTCCTGCAAGTCCCAGACCACTGCCTTCGCTATAACTCCTGCTACGGTGAGCTACTCCCTGGATTTTGTATGGAATGCCCGCACTCGCTATAGCTAGAAGCATTTTCGCTATAGCGAGAAGGCTTTCTCGCTATAGCTAGCCCATTTCTCGCTATAGTGAACAGGTACATTCGCTATAGCTAGGCTGTAGCTAGCAGACTTAGAAAATTTTCAGCCTTCGAAAATTTTTAGCTTTTCTTTTCTTTCCCTTTTCTTTTCTCTTTTCTTTTCTTTTCTTTTTCTGGTTGTTACACCCTTGTTTCCACTAACAATGGCCTAATTTTCTAGTGCTACTTCTTGATTCTCAATAGCTAGGACCTGGCTATCATTTCTATTTTCTTGGAGTAATTAGATTAGCTAGTTTGTGGTAGAAGCTTGTTCCTTTATGGTAACAGCTATTGCCTTAACTTGTTCTCTTAACATAACAACCATCTTCTTAATGGCATTGGTCATGCCATTGTCGTTGCTAGTGCCACTAGAGTTACTCTACCTTCTTGATGCCATAACTTTCTGCATAAACAAAATAACTATTATTAAGGTGATTAGGCTCAATAAATCTTAATTTATTTGTAGAAAACTTTATGGCATTAAGAAATGATATACAGGTAGTTAAAGTGCTAGTACTACTATCACTTACATTACTTGCATAATAGATAGAGTTAAGCTACTAATCTCCTTAATTGTTAATTCTATCTAGAATCTTTTAGGTATTCATTGGATGAGCTACTTTGATACCACTAATGTACACCCCTTATTGATTATGTGTAATTTAATTATAAATTATCTGGTTTAATTGTAGTGGAAGCTATTTAATCTCTTACTTACTACATAAACAACAAGAACATTATAGAACTCATAAATAGGATATCTAAGTTTTTTCCATATCACTAGGATAGTATAGCCAAAAACATCATAGCATTTGGTGGATATCCTTATAATGAGGATATCACTGTACATACATCACCATCATATTGTTCAACTAGTCAGTATTTAGGGCAGACATATGCATATATCATACAAATTGTAATGTCCAGTTTTTGTAAAAATGAAAAAAAATGAATACATTTTAAGGGTAAGTCCTCTGAAATGAATTCGTTAAAGTCCAAAAAAATTAGAATAATGATCTAGATATTAAGTAATAAAAATAGGAGGCCAGAGGCACCTGAAACCGGAGCCAAAATAACCAGATAAAGTTTAACGAAATAGTTATAAGACATTTTCATAATTTCGAACAATTTTTGGAATACTCATAGGAGAGTTTTTTAAATGGAAAATTTGAGCTTTCTGGGGTTCTAGAGGCCTCGAAAATCATGGGAAATCCTAGGACAGTTAAAACCCCTTCAGTGTACATTTTCTAATTATGGTTGACCCAAACTTTGACCCTTTCATTCGGGAAGGTTTTAGCTCCAAATTGAGTAATTCCAAAACAATTTTATAAATTAGATAACCTAAATTTTATGATAGAAAAAAGGGTTCTAAAAAAGGAACTAAAATGAACCTAAAACACAAGTGCTAAGAAAACAGAACGTAACAAAAATCTTTAAGGAACAATTTTTAATTCTTTTTCTTTATATGGGATGCCCCACTCTCTTCCTTCTTTCATCGACTTTATTTCTGCCAAAGACCAAGAGAGAGGCTAGCAAGAAAGGGCACACCATTGAAGGAGAAAAAGAAGGAAAAAGGTAGGAAAATTCATCGATTCTCTTGGTCTTTCCTTTAGTAAACTTATTCTCCTCCTTCTCCTCTTTGTCCTCTTTTTTTTTTATGGTTTCATTGAAGTATTTAGTTCTATTTTAAACCTAAACTAGAGGGGAAGAGTTCAAATTTCAAGAGGAGGACCAAGGCAAAGGGAAAGCTCTTAAGAAAAGCTTGAATTCAAGGTAAATCCATTAGTTTCCATGCTCCTTCTTCCTTGCTTCCTTTATGTATGGTTTGGCCACTATATGGATAGCCAAGAGGAAGTTATTTTTGAACCAAACCAAGGATGAATCTTAGGAATTAGAGTGTGAAAAATAAGAATATGCAAAGAAAACAAAGAAAGAACCATGATTTTTCAAGATGTATAACCTAGGGTTTTGGTTGCACCTTAGTTTGTAGGAAAGTTTCTAACCATAATTTAAGATGTCTAATTGTTCATATGAGTTTCTAAGACATCAAGGAAGCCTCCCATATGCATCTCCTATCAAAGAAAATAAAATAACTTCCTTGGTGTCAAGAAGAAGTCATGTCCCAGCCAAGAAATTAGGAAGCACCTAGAGAGTATTTTAATTTCTTCCAAGCTTAGTTTTGCAGTATATATGATGGGAAAGTATGAGAGGAAGCCTTGGAAAAAATTTAGAAAGCTTAGAAAGTGTGATGGAGGTATAGGTTCCATATTATAGCATAATAAAGCAACACATAGCTAGGCTCCTTGAAATGAATATGTGATAGTTCCAAGGAGTCTAAATGGAATCAAGAGTCATAGATTAAGGGAGAGAATGGAGCCAAGATTATAAATTCCTAAGGTTGCTTCATTAGGTGCTTTATGAAACCATAATTGAACCATATGAGTGCTAAAGTTTTCTTAGGATGTGTATGGCTTTATTGAATGCTCCAAGAGTGTAATTGGATCCCATTTTATGTGTTTAGGCCAAAGGAATCAAGCTTTACCTCCTTGTAGGTGTTTGGCTAAGGGAGAGGAAGAAATTCCAAAGAGAAAAGTGTGTTCTTGCATACAAGGTAACTCTCTCTTCTTTCTCTCATGCATGTTTAGATGTTTTTTTGTCTTTGAATATGTGTATATGTTTAAGCTATGAAAAATGTTTCTAGTATATATATATATATGCCATGGTACCATGATGCTTTGTTTATGTACTTGAAAGATGCCTTATGAACATGTTTTGGCTTATATGAGGTTGGTGAAGCCAAAAGTCCCTTAACTATGATAAGGATAAGCCAAAAGTCTCTAGAAGAGTGAGGCTTAGTTAAAAATTCCTTAAAAATGGATGAGGCAAGTCCAAAAGCCCCAAAGAGAATGGGTGAGGCTAAACCATTGTCTTGGCAAGTTTATATATGTTGTATGTGACTTCTTGAATAAAAGAAATGTTCTATGTATGTTTATGAATTTCAAAATAGCCATGCATGCATTTTTGGACTTGAAATTGCATCTATTATATGTGTTTGAAAGAGAGAAGGGCTATTGAGATTCCTAGAATCTCATTTTTCCTTCATCATTGTTTAGCATGTCTAGGTGGACTAAGTGAACTAACAAATAGGAGTCACCACACTTGAAAGCAAGCAGATTAATAAAGGAGTTGTTATTTGTTTATTTTTGTAATCATAACATTGTCAAATGATGTACTCCTATGATGTATATGAAGCCTTTGAACAATTGTAAAAGTATGAATATATGATGTATGTATGAGAATAGGACCCATATGAATGATAGTGTATGTTTTTGACATGAAAATGCAAGATAATGCACGTATGTTCCCTATATATATCATCAAGTGGGAGAGTAAATTTATGAGATTGGGGTTTTTAAACCTTTGGGACATATTTAGTAGGCTATTTTCATGCTTTCCCACGTGCTCAAGTAGCCCTAGCTTAAATTAGACCATTTTATAACCCTATGTTACAAATTGACCAAATAGATGAATTTCCTCATAAAGTTTGGCATGCATAGAGATCTCATTTAGAGCCTTTTGAGAAGCCAGAGACTAGATTATTTAGAGCTCTAGAGAATTAATTATGAATTTTTAAAATTTCCAAAAAGTTGTTGAACTAATATGCTTACTATTCATATGGTTAGTTTCTTCTCCTGTGTCATGCGAGGGTCAAATGG
The DNA here is from genome assembly GCA_026724425.1 of Erythrophleum ivorense. NCBI lineage: Eukaryota > Viridiplantae > Streptophyta > Magnoliopsida > Fabales > Fabaceae > Erythrophleum > Erythrophleum ivorense. Next base: position 559,163 of record JAIUCV010000529.1, on the reverse strand, counting down.
TATCCAATGCTCATGAAATTTTATAGACATAAACTGGACAAAATAGCTTTCTATGGTTGTCAAGATCACCTCATTTAGAGTATGAGTAGAGAGATATAAATGTTTGATGTTTAGAGTCAGTACCAGTAATGCAGCAGTATCTTTGGTACTGTTCCATTGATTTTTAGTGGCTAAGGGCCTATTTTATTCTATTTTGGTTTTAATGTTTTCAAAATAGATATTTTTTAGAATAAATTTTGAAAACAAAAAAAATTAAAAATATGTTTGAATCATTATTATAAAAAAATCATAGTTTTCTATTTTTTTTTCTGATTCTATAAAACAAAAGTTACAAAACATCTAAAAAAATGTTCTGATTTTTCTGTTTTTGAAAACATAGTTCTATTTTTTTTTGTTTTACAAAATGCTTAGTTAAAAACACATTATCAAACAAGTTTTTTTTTAAGTTTTTAAAAATAGAAAACTATTCTGAAAAAAGGAAATGTGATGACCCAAACTTTTAATCATCGTAATTAAGGTTAAATACATGATTAATAATCATAAATCAAGGTTGAAAGTCATTACAATTAATTACATTCAGAAAATGCAAGGAAATTTGAACCTTGATGTTATTAGAGTCATTAATTAAATAACCACAATTATTTGAATGTGCAAGTAAATTTAATTATCAATGAGGAGCCTTTGATTCCTCTATCCATCAATTCTAACTCACAAAAACCTCCTACAAGTATTTCTAAATCATTCCTTAGCATTACCATAAGAGAAAATAAGGTTTCTAGGTGAATATGAGAAATTGAGCACCTTCACCACAGCTAAATTCTTTCATGCCATGGCCAATTACTCTCGAGTTCAACTCCTTAAACCTTCACAAATTTTGCACATTTCACCGCTGCCAAATACCCCTTTCGTCATGGTGAATTACCTTCTGGAACACCACCAGACTTGCCTCTCACATTTTTCCATTGCTAATGTCACTCTTCGTCATGACCAATTCCTCTTGGTTTCCTTCCCTGGGCAACTTCATCACATTTGGCCATGGCTAATTCCATTTTGGCCGTAGCCAATTCCCCTATGTTCCTGTAACTCTCAAATTCCCTCTCATGCACTCCAATTCTCCCTCTAAGAATACTCTAGGACCACTCTCCCTCAATTTGTGAAACTCTAATGGCATTTATCTACTTAACATTCAATACCCAAAATAGCTCTCTAAACTTGTCTCAAAGGTGCATAAACTTAGATCTCTCAAACTTACTCTCTCATCCCATGCCATACACAAGCATGTATACACTTTCTTTTGACATTCAATACCCAAAAACTACATTATCATTCATTTGGCATCAAACCTCATTCATACATCAAACATTTGGGTAATTACATATGTTCATATGATTACATAACAATTTCATCATGGGATTACATCATATGCCATGTGTATCGCTACAAAAGAGATAAAACTAGGCATTCTCATACACTTTAACATCAATCTCTTTCTTTTAGGCTTAGTGGCTTCCATTACCTTGCCCAATTGCTCCACCTAGCATATTAAGATATTAGAAAGGAGGGGATGAGATTCAAAGAATCCCAATAACTCATCTCCCTTTCAATCATACATAAAGTATGCAATACAAGTCTTGAAAATGTATGCATGAGTATCATGGAGTGTGCAATCATTCAAGAAGTTTTCTTAACATTTGAACAAGTTATACATAGCATACATAGGCTTACCAAGTGAGTGGATTAGACTCATCCATTCACTTATAGATTTTAGACTTGACTCACCCATTTCCTCTAAAAGGTTTTGACTCAACCTTACTCTTGGGAGTTAACCTCACTCTTAGGAGACTCTTTACTTTGTCTTAACTAATTTCAAGGGGTCTTGTCTCATCCTCATCATGGCCTGAGGGCTCTTGGCTTCACTACACTTAAGCAAACTAAGGCAAGCATATAAAATATCATTTAAATGCATAAAATATCATCATGGTACCATAGCATATAAAATCATGCTAGAATACTTCTCATGGCTTAAAACATATATACACACATCCACAGACAATGTAAGCACATATTCATGCATGAGAGAAGGTGGAGAGAGCTACCTTTACCATACAAGCACATTTTTTCCTTAAGCCTTGAGTCTTCTCCTTCTACCTCACACACATATGGAGCTGGAGATCATTTCTTTTGGCCTAGACACATCATATGGAAGCCAATTATACTCTTGAATCGATTTTTAAGGTCATACATTCACTAGAAAAGCTAGGTGACTCATATAGTTCTTTTATGGTTCTATAATACACTCAATGAAGCAACCTTAAAAAAACATCATCTTAGCTCCATTCTCTCCATTCATTTATGATTCTTGACTCTATTTAAACCTCTTAGAGTCATCACACAATCAAATCAAGGAGCCTAGTTAGGTATTGCTTCTTTAAGCCATATTATGGAACCTATGATACTATCTCACTTTCTATGGCTTCTAAAATTTTTTCAAGGCTTCCTCTCATCCTCTTCTATCATACATGACTTAAAATTAAGCTTGGAACAATCTAAAACTTCCTCTTGGTACTCTTTCTAGCCTAGGCCAAAATTATGCATCATATGAGTACCAAATGGGTTTGCTTCATTTTCTTGATGGAAGATGCATATGAGGAGTCTTATAGGGATCTCAAGAGCTCATCTAGACACTTATTTAGGTCTAAGAATAATTACATCAAATCAGATTTTTAAGAGAGCTCATAAAACCTTAGGTTTGCTATCTTGAAAATTAATGGCTTTTAATTGAATTTCTTTACATATTCTTACTCTCTTCCCTTAAATTCCTAGAATTCACCCTTGGTTTTGCCCAAAATCTCAAGCCCTTTTGCAACTACTAATGTCACTCTTCATTACGACCAATTCCCCTTAGTTTCCTTCCCTGGGCAACTTCATCACGTTTAGCCATGGCTAATTCCATTTTGGCTGTAGCCAATTCCCCTCTGTTCTTGTAACTCTTAAATTCCCTCTCATGCACTCCAATTCTCCCTCTAAGAATACTCTAAGACCATTCTCCCTTAATTTGTGAAACTCTAATGGCATTTATCTACTTGATTTGCCTAACTAATCTATCATTATCCACTTCAAGATTTAAGTGTTAATTTCTACTCACGAAACTATGATACACAAGCAAATTCCATAATTTAATAACAATAAAAGTGTTCCGACCATAAGGAGCATAGGGCCAATGTTTAATATTTATACAAGATCAAATCACTCATCCATTATTAGCCAATTACAACCATAATATTCAATTTCATAATAATTATATTACATGTATAGTCTCTATACTTGGCTATGCATGACGCAATGCGGCAATTATATAAAACTAGTAATCTAATTACACAATACAATCTGATAAGGTTTCTAAACTTATATGCTACCAAACCATATAATAAACTTCTATTAATTTCTTCTTACTACTAAGAGGTCCAGTCCCTGAAAATGTTAGCCCATAATCGGGGTGAGATATACAATCTCAATAACAAGAGAAAAATTCTGTATATATGTATAGATATACAATCTTCATACAATCTCAATTTTGTCCTTTGTACTTGACATTTTCATTTCTGACTCGTTTTAGCTCTTTTTTTAGAACTGTCTTTTCCATTATGAAATTTAGGTTCCCAAATTAGTAAGATGCCTTTGGAATCACTCAAATTAGAACTAAAATCTTCCCGAATGAATCAGTCACAATTCAGGTCAACTGACATTAGAAAATGTCTACAGAGGGGTTTTAACTGTTCCAAGGCTTCCTATGATTTTCAGGGTCTCTGAGAACTCCGGAGAACTCAAAACTTACATTTAAAAAGACCTCCTATGAGAATTCTAAAATTTGCTCAAAATTACAAAAATACCATTACATTTTGTCAACCTTTCATTCAAATTTGTTTTTTCATTCTAGTTCTGTTTTTCTTTCCGTCTGAGCCTAGGATTCTCATTTTTAGGAGTCTAGAATGCTAATTAAATTTTTTGATGTGACAACCCTACCTTCTAAACATGATAATTATAGTTAAATATGCAATTAATAATTAATGATCAAGGTTTAGAGTCGTTACAGTTTATTACATTATGAAAATATAGAGAAATTTGAACCTTGATGTTAGGGTCATCACTAAACAACCATAAACAAAACAAAAATATATAAAAGAAATCATACTACCAAGAGGGGTTTATGATTCATCCATTCATCAGTTTCAACACACAAAAATCTCCCACAAGTATTTCTATATCATTTCCTAGCATTACTATTAAAGAAATTGGGGTTTATAGGCTAAAGGTAAGAGTTTGGGGTCTTACGCCGTGGCCCAGAGGCTAAGTTAGCTACTGGAATCATTGGGCAATTTTTACAAATTTCTTAGACCATCGCCACAGCCGACCTACATGGCGCCACGACAGAAATGCCTCCTGGAGCTATTGTTTCGAATCTCACGATCCTCACCTCGGCAGAACACCTTTGCACCGCGGCAAGATTCGCTACTGTACACTCCTTACTTTATTCCCTCGACCAATGCTGTGGCGGTACATGTTGCGCTGTGGTGAGGTTTCATTCTGTTACCCTCATGGGCAATTTTTTTTCACTTTGAGCCACGGCGAGATTCCTCACGCCACGACATTCCTCGCCACTGTTACTCTCTAGGAAAATTTTATTTGCTTGCACCGCGGTGAGATTACTTATGCCGTGGCGCCCCTCGATTTTGTCACTCATTTGGCCACGGCATAGCTCCCTCTTGTAGCTATATCTCCTAAATTTCATCCCCTACATTCCAATTCTCATCGTAGGAATACCTTAGGATCACTCCCACTCATTTTATATGACTCTAATAGTATTTATCTACCCTATTCACCCAGCTATTTTACCATTACTAATTCAAAACTTAAATGTAAATTTCCACTCCTCCAACTACCCTATACTAATAAGTCCATAGAGTAATAACAACAAGAATTCATGTACTATTAGAAATTAACATTCAATATACATTCCGTTAGAGGTTTCATACATCAATGGTTTATATCAATATCTAATACATCACATAATTATATTTCTAACAGTATACCATACCATAAATTCAGTAAAATTCATACGTCAAGTGTTATGGGTTCATACATCTGATATCAAGCTAAGATGAGGTCTAACTCCTCAATAAGTACATCCTAGATAATCAAAATATAAGAGCCTACACTTGGCAACATGAATATATGATGATACTATACAATAAGGAATATAAAATTTAGCATCTATACTAAATAAGTCAGCCTAAATGTAGCCTTCTCCCCATATGTTGGAGCTCATAGATTTTCATCCACTTACTTCTCCTTATCCTTACCCAAAAAACCTTCACCTAAAATATTAATCCAATAAAATGGGGTGAGATACAAATCTCAATAACCAAGGCAAATTCCCTCATATATTCCAGTTTAATTAGTATATATGCATAATTTCATATAAGCATCAGAAAATACTAGTCATATCAGTAAATGAAACAATTAGGCTATCATGATTACCATCCCATACTAACAATCATATTTCCATATGTTAAAGGCCATTAACACTGAGAAAGGCCCGTCCATAGCACCTACTCCCCATTGAGCACAACCAGGGCTCAGTGCATCTGGGGTTTGATCATAACCCAGTGCTCGATCGAAGCACATGCACGGGTGGCAGCCGCACCACAGCTCCACCATGGATTCACAAGGTCCAACATAATACAATAGATAGCCAACCAATTCATTCAACATTTCAAATCATTCATGGACAGCAAATATGAAATTAAAACAGATATATGCATTGAATTAATATAAACCCTGTTACCTCACTTGTAGACAATTTGCAACAGCCACCAATGGTACAAAAATCTCCCTATAACCATAGCATTAGAGAATTACTACTTTAATTCATCATTTACAATAGCAACAAGTACCCAAAGAATTTAAATGCTAATAACTACTTAAAGAACACTTACCCAGCCACCACAAATCTCCAAATTCGGATTGAGTATGTCCCCCACCAGAAACTTCAATATATCACCCAAATTCCTAAGCAAATGCATACATAATTAACACCTACACTATAAATCAACTATGGGGGTCTTAAACCAGTAGAAAATACACTAGAATGGATAGTTTACACTTACCTAATGTCAGCCCTAGCCTCACCTACAAATTTCCTCTAAGAAAATACCAAACAACCATATTTCAGAATTTAGGTGTGGTGAAAATACTCCAAATGAAAAACTAATCAGGCCAAATTGAAGAGAAAGAGGAGAGGATTAAGATATATAACAAGTACCTTAGCTGATTTTAAGCTTAACGGTGAGAAATGGTGGAATTCTTGCCCCAAACCCTAGCCTCCTTCCTAAGCTCTAAATTTCTCTTTGTGTTTTGTGTGTTCTACAAAATGGGGGTGGCTAGGTTAGTTTTAAAGGTTTAAGCTGGGTTTTAGTTGGGTCAAATGTTGGTCATAGGTTGCTCCAAGGTCCAACTCCATTTGGGCTTCAAATTTTAGCTTATTGGGCCAGCTCTTATGCATTGGGCTGCTGAAATTCCATTGGGCCAGAATAAGTTTTAAGAGCTCAAGGGTTTTGGGTCTGCATAAGGGTTATTTGGCCAATTATAAGAACCTATACAAGGTGGATCTTGGGCCTCTATCACATTGAATTAGATTGGGCCTGCACCTAGCCTATTGGGCCTCTATTAGCCTCTTATCATGATCTCTTACATTAATTTGGGCCTAGATGAAATTTCTCTCCTAATTAAATCTCAAACCCATATTAATAATTTAACTTTCCAAATTTTCCATTTACTTAACTTACCTGATTATTCCATATTAATTATTCCTAATTAATTTAAAACTATGATTAACACCTTAATTAATTTTAGGGTGTTACATTTAGGACCTCAAATCACTCTATCTGGGGGACTTCCTTTTGTATCCGATGAATTTTGTACATTTACAAAGAAACCGTACGTTATGTTTCTCACATTTTTCTCATTTTCAAAAAACCGGATATTACAAATAACACTAAGAGAGATCCAGTCACAACACCTACTTCATAATGAGCACAACCAAGGCTCAGTGCATCTAGGGTCTGATCACAACCCGATGCTCGATCGAAGTACATGCACGAGGGCAACCACACCATAGCTCCACCATGGACTCACAAGATCCAATCACAATTATAATTCAAATAGTCAACCAATCATTTAGCTTTTCAAGATTAAGCATGTGTAACAAATATCATATTAACATGAGCATATACATGGAATTAAGAAAAATAACCCCGATTACCTCAATGAAGCCAATTACTCTTTCTCTAGCTACAATTATAATCCAAAGTATACCAAGCCTAACATAAGCATAATTATCATTATTATTCAACTACCATTAGCAAGGAATTTCCTTATCCATGGATTAATCTTAATAAGGATACATTGAGAACTTATTACCCAAACTTCTTAAGGGTCTACTGCACCAATTTAAGGTTAAGACATCAAAGCTCACAATGGTTCACTCCCCACATCTCCATTTTCATACATATACAATCTATGCACCAAAAGTTAATTCAAAAGCTACAAATTCAATACCTACACTTCACAAGAGAAAGAGAAACACTTACCCATACACCCAAGAGGTCAAGTGGATTGGGTTAAGTCTTAACTACTAAGAACACACCATAGGACATTCTAAAATTTGGGTTTGAGTTATCAAGCCCATAAACTTTAGTATTTCATCTTTATTTCTTTATAATTTCGCACAATAACAGAACCCATTATGAAAATCAGTGTTTGGGGACATTTTCTTACAAAATAATGCATATACTGGAAGGAAAATACTTACCTAATCATCTCTCTAACTTCTAACTCTGAAAATCTTGCAAGGAGTCACCCAAACATTAAATTTCAAATTTGAGAAGGAGATGAAAATGCCCAAAACCAGAAACTAATCGGACTAAAATGAAGAGGAGAATAAGGGAAATATGTTTTATATAAATTACCTTAGCCAAATCTTCCCCTAGAAGTGAGAAATGGTGGAAAAATGTAGAAAAATGCTAGCCCTTCTTTTCAAGTGCGAAAATGGCTTCCTTATTCTACAGAACATGAGCATCTTAGTAGCCAAATAAGTGGGGAGAAGGCCTTTTAGGGTTTTAGTGACGATGGGCTGGTCCAATGGGCCCATTATTTTAAGTGGGCTGGTGTTTAACATATTGGGCCAAGGTTTATTAGGTTGGGCTGTAGAATTTTTAATGTTAAGGATGGAGTGTGTTGATCTAATAGCCCAAGACCTATTTGGACTCACTTTCCTAAGTTTAGGCTAAGGATAAATGGGTTCTTGTCTCACTTAAATTCACTCATAAGTTTTGGGCTTCTAGAAAATTTAAGTTGGGCTTACAAGAAAGTTAGTATTAGGCTCTCCCACCAAGCTCATAGTATAATTGGGTTTTGATATTATGCCCCAAGCATAATTGAACTAATCATAAGGCCCTGATTAATTACCAATCTCTCTTAATTGATTTTGGTAATTAATTCATGTCAACTCTCTAATCACCATAATTAGTCTTTATTAATTTTGGGGTGTTATATTCTCCCCCCTTTTAAGAATTTTGTCCTCAAAATTAGTCACACCTTACTCAATTGATGTTGGATAATCCTTCCTCATAACCTCTTCCTCGATTTCTCAAATCTTACCTTTCCCTCCCTACTACTTTCTTAGAGAGGGTGTTCTTATCATGTTACTAGTTCACTTGGTAACCACAATTCTATTTCTTCTAGTCAACCTAGGTCAAATGACATGCCAATTTGAACATTTCATATTCCTTCTTTGTCCACAACTACAGGGATCCTGACCAAGTTACACTTGATCATCTTATAGCAAGCTCTAGACATCTAGCTCAAATAAATCTTGATTTTCTCTCCCTTCATAGCTTTTTTTTTGTTTTGTTTTATATTTATCTCTCTCTTTTTTTCTTTTCTTCTTCTTTCTCCCTTGTTTTGTTTTATTTTGTTTTGTTTTAGCACCAATAGTTGACGAAAAAATTGTACATTAATTTCCTTTACTTCTTAACTCTTAATTCGTTTACAGAATATCCCCAAATGCTTAGTCTAACTCTCCTTAACAATTAGTGTCAAGAGCTACACAAAATTCCACTTAGTTAGCCTTATAGTATTTATTCCACTAATAGTGACATAGGTAAATAACCCTACTTCATAAAGAAGTTTCATTTGTCCATTACTCAAAATTTCCCACATTTCTTTAGCCAAACCTTCTTAATTGAAGTAAGTCTTTCCTCTTATAGGATCATCAAGTCTAGGTTTCTAGTTTTTATGTCCAACTATGCAATAAAATTATTGCATACATTATCCTCATTTATTGCCTGTCAGAAAAAGGTCAATTCTTCCCTTTTTTTTATCATCATTTTTTTTGTAGATGTGTAAAATCTCTTTTCATTTATAATCAGTACCCAAGGTTCCTTATCCTCATTTGTTAAGGTTCCCAAAGGTTGGAACTAATGTAAAGTCTGATCTTATGACTAATCCATTTAAGGCATTCAAACACTTTAAGGTCACCTTTCATCTAATCGAAATTAAACATGGTCTTCCAAGAGAAAATAAACATGATAATTCAGGTCCAGATTATATTCCCTGATAAGACCTGATTTCAAGGGTGAGAGTACCTTATCTAGAGCATCAATGTAATCTTTTAGGACTTAGGAATGAGTTTCTTTAAATCTCCCAAGCCATAGTTCAAGTGGGTGGTTTATTAGATGACATAGTTTCCACCACTTGCTCATAACATTAGGAATTTCTGGTTCATAATGATGGTTCATTATAGACAACCTGATCATCATCCTTAAGTGTAACTAATATAGGAAAATCCTTAATACATCTCTCCCCCCTCTTTTTTTTTCTTTCTTTCTTTTCCTTCCCTTTTGTTTCTCTCTTTTCCTTTTTGTAATGGTGAAGGCATCACCATAATCACATACATGTGATTTCAAAGACTACCACAATCAATAGATCTAAGTGTTTCATCTTAATTTTCTACTACTACAAGTATTAATAGCTAACTGCATGTCATCAACACTTGTTTGATGTCAACTAAACATTTCCTTGGGTCTTATACCATTATATAGCCTTAAAGGATTGCCCTTTTGTATCCTTTACACCTAACTGAGGTATTTTCACACCAGTATAACCATACTTCAACTAGTATACTACTCGTCCTCTCCAAGATATACCAATTTCTCTTTAACTTTCTCATATATAGCTAAGTTTATTTTTTGGTAATATGCTATAATTTAGAGGTTCATAAACATCCCTAAAGAGTAATGAGATAACATCTTGTCAACAAGGTCTAAAATCTTGTTAACAAGAGCTTGCATTTAGTAGTGTGAAAATCTGAGACCTTGTTTACAAGGTTTTTTGACGATAAGTACAAGGTCTTTTAATAGTAAACTATAGTATATAGTATGTAATGGTACGATAGTTTTTTTTTCGGTCCTTGTATAATGGTCTGTGCTAACCACAACTAATTCTTCTGCTCTTCTAAGAGTTCTTAGGCCTCAATTTACACTTGACTGTTAGGAGTTAAATTAATAGAATGAAGAGACTTAGTGAGTCTTTTTATTATCAAGCATTCCCTAATTATCAATGAATCAAGTAGGGATTCCCAATGAGAGAATTTAAGTATCACCACTAGTGTTTCACCCTTCCTCATCAATCATTGTACTAAGGTTTTATTATAATAACATAGTTAATTGCATTACTACTACCTCTCATTCACTTCCCTCGAGTTATTATTCTAAATCAGGGAGTCCTTTTTCAAAATTAGGGAGTTTTACTACTAGAGTAAATACTAGTCCATCTCAAATTCCCAATATTGTCTCTATTCCCTTAATCACACCATACGTGATAAATGACAATAAGATTAATGATGGCAAAATCAGACTTTGCCTTTAATATTAGTAAGCAATTCTTTTTTGTGGCGACAAACATACTCATCACCTTATGATGACTGTATCTTAACCACTTGTATGCATACGGGTACCATTTTATTCTCTTTTTAGGTGAATCCTTACTATCAAGATCTCCTCTTACCTTCTAAGTAGAAAGTCCACTTAGTCTAGTTTGACGACAATTTGATGGTTGAAATTCATCAAATCATATGATAAATGGCACGCCCCATATGCCCTTAGCACCGAAGTGCCAGTGAATGAGCACATCCCACGTGCCTCTAGCACCAAAGTGCTATAGAATCTTACCTTACACTCCTTGAATGTATCATGCACATAAAGTACCTCTAACCACCACCCAAATGCACATCAACATATAGCATAAGTAAACTAAATCATGCAAAAGAAATAACATGCATAAGTACCACGTGCCTATATACCTCCCTCTTATCATACTAAGGCTTCTCTCCCTTATCACAAATTCCTCTCTTATCTAGGTACACTAAATGAGGAGCCTCAAAGTTCTCAAGATTCCTTCCAAAACATCATCTCCCTTAATCTCTTACTTTAAAGTCACTATCCCCCATCTAGAAATGGATTCAACAATCCTAAGGGTTTCTTGCCCTCCTTCCTTATCATTACTAACTAAAGATAGCTTACTCACTCTGATAGTTTGAACAAAATTGTTTGAAACATTCTTTAGCTCTCATCACCCTTGTTAATTAGACCTAAAATATGGTAGCTAGGATCGAGTAATTATGTTTATTATTAACTGGGATCAATTCAGCGGGTTAGGACCTCTGTTCCTATAAAGCCTCAGCCTTGGGGGCCTTTCAAAGTCTACATAGTTCTAACTTATTATGGATTGTACATCACTTTAAATATTTAGTCAACTATACTAATTTATTATACACTAGTTCCCAAACTTCCATGGTCAATTTCTTAATCATAAGTAAGGCTTATATCTTACCCTTTTGTAAGGTTTTTTTATAGCTAGTCAAGAATTTTACTCTGCTTTGTTGCCTTCTAAGTTCTCAACATCACTCTAGATGGCCCTTGAAAAGCTTAGAATTTTGCTTAGATAAAGAATTGCTACTCTTATGGTGATCAGTTAACTACTTTGATAGGCTAATCAATAGGTTAGCCATACCCAGTTGACTTGCTTAGTAAATGGCAGTCAACTGGTTACAGATACAATTAGTAGCTTTGTTCATCATCCTCATCAGTTCCTAGTCTCATTCATTCAGTCAACTGGTGCATGGTACATCTACCACGTAGCATGTTGGCAACAAGCTTCAACTAGTTGTCTATCTAAACTAAGACCAATAACCTAATTTCCAAAGAAAAGAATGGTAAAATTCTAGTCTTTTATTGGCATTAACAACCTCAAGTCTCAAAATTAGTATTACTAAAGTGTTATGAGGTAGAATCTCACTACACTCTATTATTCTCTGGGGCATGCTTATTATGATGAGTGATCTTCTCACTAGAATTCAAGAAACATTTGTTTCAACAATCACTACAAGCCTCACATCATTATTCCTTTATATTCCTTCTCTAAAGTTGAAAAGCAAAAAGCATGTTCACATAATTAGCTACTCCTATAAGCTAAATTATTCGAATGTGCAAGTGAATTTAATTATCAATGAGGAGCTTTTGATTCCTCCATCCATCAATTCCAACTCATAAAAATCTCCAACAAGTGTTTCTAAATCATTCCTTAACATTACCATAAGAGAAACTAAGGTTTCTAGGTGAATATGATAAATTGAGTACCACCATCGCAGCTAAATTCTCTATCGTCACAGCCAATTACTCTTGGGCACAACTCCTTACTTCTTCATCAATTTCACACATTTCCTTGTAGCCAAATATCCTTTTTGCAGTGGCAAATTACCCTCTGGAACACTACCAGATTTGCCTCTCACATTTTGCCATGGCTAACGTCGCTTTTCGCCACGGCCAATACTGTGCCAAGTATGCATCATGATTGCCAAGCTTCTAACCATAAAATTTAAATTAGAACGATTTTCCTGAACCATTGCTCTGATACCAAATGTGACGGTCCTAACTTCTAATTATTTTAATTAAGGTTAAATACATGATTAATAATCATAAATCAAGGTTGAAAGTCATTACAACTAATTACATTCAAAAAATGCAAGAAAATTTGAACCTTGATGTTATTAGGGTCATTAACTAAACAACCATAATTATTCAAATGTGCAAGTGAATTTAATTATCAATGAGGAGCTTTTGATTCCTCAATCCATCAATTCCAACTCATAAAAACCTTCAACAAGTGTTTCTAAATCATTCTTTAACATTACCATAAGAGAAACTAAGGTTTCTAGGTGAATATGAGAAATTAAGTACCTTAGCCGCAACTAAATTCTCTGTCGTCGCAACCAATTACTCTTGGGTACAACTTCTTACTTCTTCACAAATTTCACACATTTCCCTACAGCCAAATACCCCTTTCGCCATGGCAAATTACCCTATGGAACACTACTAGATTTGCCTCTCACATTTCGCCACAGCTAACGTCGCTTTTCTCCGTGGCCAATACTATGCCAAGTATGCATCATGATTGCCAAGCTTTTAACCATAAAATTTAAATTAGAACGATTTTCCTAAACCATTACTCTGATACCAAATGTGATAGCCCTAACTTCTAATCATTGTAATTAAAGTTAAATACATGATTAATAATCATAAATCAAGGTTGAAAGTCATTACAACTAATTACATTCAAAAAATGCAAGAAAATTTGAACCTTGATGTTATTAAGGTCATTAACTAAACAACCATAATTATTCAAATGTGCAAGTGAATTTAATTATCAATGAGGAGCTTTTGATTCCTCCATCCATCAATTCCAACTCACAAAAACCTCCAACAAGTGTTTCTAAATCATTCCTTAACATTACCATAAGAGAAACTAAGGTTTCTAGGTGAATATGAGAAATTGAGCACCTTTGCCGCGGCTAAATTCTCTGTTGTCATGGCCAATTACTCTTAGGTACAACTCCTTACTTCTTCACAAATTTCACACATTTCCCTGCAACTAAATACCCCTTTCGCCGTGGCAAATTACCTTCTAGAAGACTATTAGATTTGCCTCTCACATTTCATCACAGCTAACATCGCTTTTCACCGTGGCCAATTCCTCTCTGTTTCCTTCCTTGGGCAACTTCATCACATTTGGCAGCAGCTAATTTCGTTTTGGCCACGGCCAATTCCCCTCTGCTCCTGCAACTCTCAAATTCCCTTTCATGCACTCTAATTCTCCCTTTAGGAACACTCTAAGACCACTCTCTCTTAATTTGTGAAACTCTAATGGCATTTATCTACTTGATTTGCCTAGCTAATCTATTATTATCCACTTCAAGATTTAAGTGTTGATTTCTACTCATGAAACTATGATACATAAGCGAATTCCATAATTTAGTGATATTAAAAGTGTTCTGACCACTAGGAGCATAGGGCCAATGTTTAATATTTATACAAGATTAAGTCACTCATCCATTATTAGCCAATTACAACCATAATGTTCAATTCTATAATAATTATATTACATGTACAGTTCCTATACTTGGCAATTCATGATGCCATATAGTAATTATATAAAACTAGTAATCTAATTATATAATACAATCTGACAAGGTTTTTAAACCTATGTGCTACCAAACCATATAATAAGCTTCCATTAATTTCTCCTTGTCACTAAGAGGTCCGGTCCCTAAAAATGTTAGCTCATAATCAGGGTGAGATATACAATCTCAGTAACAAGAGGAATATTTCATATATGTGTACAAATTAATCAATACAATGTAATTTCATATCATCAATACCACAATTATCAATTCAATTTGCAAATGAACTAGTTGAGCTACTAATAACTACTATCCCATACCAACAATCACATATAAAATGTTAATGGTTAATAACACCAAGAGAGGTCCGTCCACGGTACCTGCTCAATAATTAGCACAACCAAGACTTAGTACATCTAAGGTATAATCATAACCCAGTGCCTAATCGAAGCATATGCATAGGTGGCAACTGGACCACAGCTCTACCATGGACTCACAAAGTCCAATCACAATCGTAATTTAAGTAGTCAATTAATCATTTAGTATTTCAAAATCAAGCATGTGTAACAAATATTAGATTAATATGAGCATATATATAGAATTAAGAAAAATAACCCCGGTTACCTTAATGAAGCTAATTACTCTTCCTCTAGCTACCACTATGATCTAAAGTATACCAAGCCTAACATAAGCATGATTATCATTATTATTCAACTACCATTAGCAAGGAATTTCCTTATCCATGAATTAATCTTAACAAGGATACATTGAGAACTTCTTACCTAAGCTTCCTAAGGGTCTACTACACCAATTCAAGGTTAAGATACCAAAGCTCATAATAGTTCACTCCCCACATCTCCATTTTCGTACATATACAAGCCATGCACCAAAAGTTAATTCAAAAGCTACAAATTCAGCACATACACTTCATAAAAAAAGAAGAAACACTTACTCGTACACCTAAGAGGTCAAATAGATTGGGTTGAGTCTCAACTACTAAGAACGCACCATAGGACATTTGGAAATTCGGGTTTGAGTTATCAAGCCCATAAACTTTAGTATTTCATCTTTATTTCCTTATAATTTCGCACAATAATAAAACTCATTATGAAAATTAGTGTTTGGGGACATTTTCCAACAAAATAATGCATGTAATAGAAGGAAAATACTTACCTAATCATCTCTCTAACTTCTAACTTTGAAAATCTTTCAAGGAATCACCCAAACACCAAATTTCAAATTTGAGAAGGAGATGAAAATGCCCAAAACTAGAAACTAATCAGACTAAAATGAAGAGGAGAATGAGGGGAACATGTTTGATATAAATTACCTTGGCCAAATAAGTGAGGAGAAGGCCTCTTAGGGTTTTAGTGAAGATGGGTTGGTCCAATGGGCCGATTATTTTAAGTGGGCTAGTGTTTAACATATTAGGCCAAGGTTCATTAGGTTGGGCTGTAGAATTTTTAATATTAAGGATGGCGTTTGTTGATCCAATAGCCCAAGACCTATTTGGACTCACTTTCCCAAGTTTGGGTTAAGGATAAATGGGTTCTTGTCTCACTTAAATTCACTCATAAGTTTTGGGCTTCTAGAAAATTTTAGTTAGCTTATAAGAAAGTTAGTATTGGGCTCTTCTACTAAGCTCATGGTATAATTGGGCTTCGATATTAAGCCTCAAGCATAATTAAACTAATCATAAGGCCTTGATTAAGTACCAATCTCTCTTAATTGTTTTTACTAATTAATTCACGTCAACTGCCTATTCATCATAATTAGTCTTTATTAATTTCAAGATGTTATAGGAAATCAAACAGGCTCTAAACGTTCTTATTTTAGTCTGGACGTATTTTTAACCTAAAGTTAACATCTGTAGCTTTCTATAATGGTATAGTGTGCTTGATTTCAATTTTTTTAGATTTAGTTATAATTTTTTTAAATTGGCACTAAAAATCTGGAAGTAAAACCTGAGGCTGATTATGTGATTTTATGTATGTATGATCCAAACTCGGGATTCTTGTGACATTTTGAGGTGGTTGAGTTGTATAAATGTATTTTTATTGGAGGATGATATGAGTGAATTAATATGGTCCACGGAATGTGAAATGAAAATTTTTAGTACTATGCAATGCAAAATATTTAATTATTTTAATTGAGTTTTCCTTTGAGAAGTTGTTATCTAAAAGGAAGGAACCAGAAATGAGATGAGAAAAGGCTAGATAAATATAGTGTTACACAAACAAAAGGAATCCTTGAATCAAAAGTCACTAGTTGGCTAGGGAATAAATATATACAACCAAAAGAATGCTCCATACTACTATATACTAAAACCCTTAATTATTCAGGTCCAGCATCACTAGCATACCATATGCCCCAAGGCTTATTGTATCTCCTCTGTAGATATCATAATCTACATGTTGATGATGACTTGAACATGACTGATGCCCAAAATGAGCATGTACATCCACTTTACCTCTACTACATATTTAGTTATAGGCATCTTGCTTCTTTAAACACATTATCACACCAATTGAGAATCATAGGTTTTAAAAATAAATGATGGTTCAACTGGCATATGTATAGAGAACATTTTATTTCTCTTATCTATCTGAGACATCTTGGCATCATTCATGAGGGAGGATAAATAGCATGGCAAGTCAATAACTACCATATTTGATGGCAATATTAATAATACATCAATTAACATAAGCCATGGAAATGAGTTATCATTGTATTTTCTATCATCATACATCAACATAAAAGGGCATTAATCATAAATTCGTCTAGTGAAAATGTAGTTCCATCCTTTTTGGTGACAAAAATTGGTTAAATTAAAAGATGCATAGACTCCATACACAGTGTCCTATATCATTAAGTATAAGTCTAAGTCTTTGTAAATTTTATAAAACTAAGGAAGGATGAGCACTTTCCCTGGCCCCTCAAATTTGCACGAGATAACCATTAAATTATCCATAATAAATTATAGAAACCATTCATAAGCATATTATCTAGGACATTCCTCAGAGTGGATTCACAATATATGTAAAAGAAAATAAGGTTTCTTAACCCATCTTTGAAGAAAATATTTTGCATATTTGAAGAGAAGCTCCTCAAAGGTAAGTGAATATGGAGATCAAACCCTAAAGAATCATCTCTTCTTGATACTAATGGCATATGTATAGGGATATGGTCATTTATATATGGGCATAGTTCAAAGTTCAATCTTCCGTGTATAGGAGACAAAGTCTATAGTGTAATACCTTAGCTTATCTAGAGTGCAACACCTTAGCTTATCTAGGGCTTTACTTAGTTAATTAAGCTTCTATGATAAATAATTATCCATTTATAAGGTTATATAGTTGGGAATTTGAGGAAATTTTCTTTAACTCATCTCCTTTATTCACTTATTGACATTAAATTGAGCCTGTGATTGTACATTCAACTTAAAAGCTCATTTTAACTTCTAAATATATCCATGCTAACCATAAAATAAAATAACATAAATTCTGAAATGCAACAGTACTTCCCTTAAAAATTTAAGGCTTCCAAGCCATTAAAAGGCCACATTTATAGCCCAACTTCTCAGCCCATAACATGTACATAAATATCTTATACTTGGCATTCTAATCTCACAATTTAGGGCTCAGTTATCAACTAGCCTAACTCAATGCTTACAAACATCACACTCATTTTGTCACTTTTCAAACATACTTATTCTAGTATAACGTCACATAATACAATACTTATAGAAAGAAAAACTCATGGCTTTATATACATAGTCTTACAATCCTTGAATAATAGAATTAAAACTAATTACATATAGCTATTTCCATATAGCTCATGGCCATAAGCTCCCTGCTTGCCCTTGCATCTAGCTCATCTTGTATCTGGCATTGGTTAGTAAGAAAAATGGAGAAGGGATGAGATTTTAAGGAGAATCTCAGTAGCAGTACTCTATCCACATCCAGATGCACAAATATGATAGTAAAACATGTGAATGCAAGCATGTATGGCATACAACAGGAAACATAGAGTTAGCATAAAACATACTCATTTATAACTTTAGACATACTCTATCTTACTCTATTATGGCCATGACTATCTTAAGCTCAACTTAGACTTTTTCTATTAGGCTTTGGGTGAACTACTATGTTTATTCCCTATGCCCCATTTGCTCCTAGGCACTAGCCATCAAGTAACTCATGCATGTGATCATAGGAATATAACCAACTCAGGACAACATGAAAGCATGTTGCTTGTAGCAACCAAAACATAATGCAAAACTAAAGCTTGAACATATCATTATGCATTTAAGGAAAAGGAAGAGTTAGCTACTTGGAATGCACTTAAGCAAGTGCCAAAATCATGTACTCAAACTTAATCTATTTCTCTATGGAGTGGTCTTACTAATTTGGCCTAAAACATCAAATTAAGCAAGTTTATGGTCGACCATAGTTAAACTGGTTTTAAATCATCAATATAAAGTGTTAGACATCAATTAAAGGCCTTTAAGACACACTTCCTTACTCAAGCTCACTTGAAACTTATTTTGGCCATAATCAATCCCAAACTTTGAAAATCATAACTTAAGCTAAGGACCTTCAAATTTGGCATGCTAGAAAGCTCTAAATGTACACTTTCTATTATAAAAGTTTCAGAGTAAAATAATCTTATTTAACCCCTTAAATGCTTCAAAAACTAGATCTACTATAGTGTATAAAAATCTCATTTTGACAACTTTTTTAGGCCAATTTTAGAAATTCATTATTTCAGTTAAGAGTGTCCAAATTAGCCAAACTAAAACTTGTCGAAAAGCTCTTGACGTGCCCTAGCTACTATAAAAATTTTAAATTTAAACTAGAACATTTAGTCTCTAAAGAAAGTCAAAACTTAAGGTTGTCTAGAAACCAAAACTAATATAGGGCTGATTTTCTAAGGCAATTTTGAAAATTCATAAAATTTTCTGCACTAATCCAAAAATTACAAAATATGTCTCACATGAAACTTTAGGATGTCTTCTACATAACACCCTGAAATTAATTAAGGTATTAATTGTGGATTTAGACTAATTAAGAATAATTATTATAAAATGATTAGGCAAGCTATGTAAATAGGAATTTATAGAGAAATAAATTATTAATGTGGATTTAAGGTTCAATTGAGTTAGAAACTTTATCTAGGCCTATAATTAATTTAAGTATGTCATGGATAAAGACTAATTGAGGCCCCAATAATTTCAGGTGTAGACCTAACTTCTTATTGTAAGACTTAGCCCAAAGGAGACCACTTAGCAATGGCCCAATTTGATTTAATAAGTTAGAGGCCTAGGACCCTACTAAAATCCTAGAAATTATGCAGCCCAACTCATGAAATCTGGCCCCATAAGACATAATTTGAACCCCCATATAGATTTGGGCCTTTGGGTCAGCCTATAACCCATTTAAGACCCAGCTTAAACCCTAAAACCAACTTCAGCCCTTCTTACTCTGCAGAACCATGAAACACACAAGAAACACACAAAGCATTTTCGGAGGTTTTGGAGTGAGGCTAGGGTTCTTGGCAAAAATCCATCTTGTCCTACTTCTACAATCATAATCAGCCAAAGTGAGTGTTATATAACTTAACCTCATCCTCTTCTTCTTTAATTTGACTCGATTAGTTTTTCATTTGGAGCATTTTCACCTCACCTTAAATTTGATATAGATCATTTGATGTTTCTTGGAGGATTTTCAAAGGTTAGGGCTAGGAGATATATTGGGTAAGTATAAACTTTTCATTTTGATGCATTCACTACTAGTTAAAGACCCCAATAGCTGACTTATGATATGAAATCTATTTTTATATGAAAATATCCATAATTTAAGGTGATATTTTAAGGTCTCTGGTGTAGGGAAAGCAAAATCCAAATTTTTTTCTTGTAGTGACTAAGTAAGTGTCCTCTAGGTAGCTATTGGTGGTTTAATTATCTAAGTATTAAGTTGCTACTATAATTGATGAACAAGAATGGTAATGGTCTGATTGTATGTTTATAGGTTAAGGTAGCATTGTTGTTGACTCTCAAGGAATTATCTACAAGTGAGGTAACCGAGGTTAATGTTAAATTTCAAGCATAAGTCTACTTTAATTTTATATCTGCTATACATGTATGATTTTGAAATGTATAATGAATAGTTGGCTATCTGATATGTTGTATTTGATGAGTCCATGGTGGAGTTATAGTGCAGCTACCGCCCGTGCCTTGTGATTTAATTGGGTACTAGGTTATGATCAAACCCTTGTATGCACTGAGCTCAGGTTGTGCTCATTAAGGAATTGGTGCCATAGACGGGCTTCTCCCAGTGTTAATAGCCTTTAATATGTGAAAATATGATTGCTAGTGTGGGATAGTAGTCACCAATAGCCTAATTATTTCATTTTCTAATATGACTAGTATATTTTTCTAATGCTTATATGATCTTATGCACATATGTTAATTAAATTAGAATATATAAATGGAATTTGCCCTTAGTTACTGAGATTTGCATTCACCCTATTTCATAGGATAATACTTTCAGGTGAAAGCTCTTTGGGTAAGGATAAGGGAAAGCAAATGGATACACGTCCATGAGCTGAGGCCTTGTGTGAGAAGCTACACTTAAGCTGAGTTAATTTGAGGCAGATGCTAATTTTGTTGTTCTTTTGTATAGCATCATCATCATGTAATCATGTTGCCAAGTGTAGGTATTTTATGTTTTGGTAAACAATGATGTAACCAATAGTGAGTTAGGCTTTACACAACTTGAAGTTTGATGTATTCTTTCAGTTACAATTTGATATGGAAACTCTTTAATATGAATGTATAACTTGACTTTTTTTAAGGGTATGCTTTTATATTTTCATGAGTGATGATATTAGTTGCTTATGGAACTTGTTACTATCAATACTTCATGAATTTATTAATGCATAAAAGTTTGATAAGTAGGAATCAACCCCTAAGTCTTGAATTGGTAATGATAGGTACGTCAAATAAATCAGGTAGATTAATGCCATTAAAGCCCCACAAATTAAGGTAGGGTGGCCCTAGAGTACTAGCAAAGGGAGTGTTGGAGTGTATGGGACAAAAGTTAGGAGGTATAGGTGCAGAAGAGAATTACGCCACTGCCAAAAATGGCTAAGTGGTGGCCAAGAGTCAGTCAGAAGGGAGGAGCACTGTGGCACAGGATGTCTCACTGTGGTGTAAAACAAGAAATCCACCCAAGGTGAGTGACAAAATGAAAATTTTACCCCATGAGGGTTATAATGTCTGATTTTCATAAAAATGATAGAAACGGATACGTTTTTAAAGCAAGTCCTCTAAAATGAAATGGTTAAGGTCCAAAAAAATTAGTATGATGATCTACACATTAAGTAATAAAATTAGGAGGCCAAAGGTGCCCTAAAACAGAGGCTAAAATAACTAGATAGAAATTAACAAAATAGCTACGTAATGTAATGGCATGTTTGTAATTTTGGATAAATTTTGAAATTTTCATAAGGGGATTTTTTAAATGAAAAATTTGAGTTATCTGGGGTTCTCAGAGGCCTTAAAAACCATGGGAAGCCCTGGGATAGTTAAAACCCTTCCGATGTACATTTTCTAATGGTGGTTAACCTGAACTTTGATCGTTTCATTTGGAAAGGTTTTAGCTCCAATTTGAGTAATTTCAAAGGCATTTTATAAGATTGGGGATCTAAATTTTATGATAAAAAAGATAGTTCTCAAAAAGGAGCTAAAACGAATCGAAAACAAAAATGCCAAAATTAAAGGACATAAATGGGATTTTTTAAAGCAAATTGTCTCTTGAAGCTTCTATAAGTTTCACATTGCTTCTTCTCCTTTCTCTACTTACTTCATTTTTATCCAAAAAATAGAGAAGACTCAAAAGAGGGAGGTGCAAAAGAACGAAGGGAAAAGAGGAGGAGAAAAGCCAAGAAAAAGGTGAGAAATTCATGAAAATTCTTGCTCCTCCTTTAGTAAACTTCCTCCTCTCCTTTTCTCCTCTCTTCCTATAGATTTTGTGAGATTTTTTGTTCTGTTTTGAGTCTAGAATAGAGAGGGAATTTTTGAATTCAAGGAGAAGAAGCCAAGTAAAGTGAAAAACAAGCAAAGGAAACTAAGGAAACTAGGTATTTTACCATCTTTATACTTGATCCTCCTTGTTCCTTCTCTTGTGTGTGTTTCTCCCTCTATAAGACTAGCCAAGAGGGGTTGGATTTCTAGCCAACCTAAGAGTGAATCTTAGGAAAATGAGGGAGAAGAACTAGAATATGCAAAGGAAACAACAAAACAACCATTAGATTTCTAGATAGAAAAGTTAGGGTTTCAAGTGTTCCCTTAAAATTTTATTTTAATGCAAAAATTCCTTGACTTAGATGAATACTTAGATGAGCTCTAGAGATCTCTATGAAGCTTCCCACATGCATCTCCTATCAAGAAAACTAAACAAACTCCTTTGGTGTTCATATGGTCCATAGCTACAGCTTAAAGAGGTCGGAGCAACAAGGTGTAGTTTTAATTTGTTCCAAGTTTGATTTTGTGTCATATATGATGGGAGAGGATAAGGGGAAGCCTTGAAAAAATTTTAGAAGCCATGGATAGTGAGATGGTAGTATAGGTTCTATATTATGGCTTAAAGAAGTAACACCTAGTTAGGCTCCTTGAATTAATTGTGTGATAACTCCAAGAGGCTTAAAAGGAGTCAAGAATCATAAATGGATGGAAAGAATGGAGCCAAGATAATGTCTTCCTAAGGTTGCTTCATTAGGTACATTATGGAACCATAAATGAATCTTAGAAGCAAGCTAGCTTTCCTAATGAATGTGTAGCTTTAGAAATTATTCCAAAAGTATAATTGGCTTCCATATGATATGTTTAGGCTAAGAGAAACAAGTCCCACCTTCTTGTGAGTGTGTGGCCGTAGGAGAAGAACTAAATTCAAGAAAGAAAGTGTGAAATTGTGAAATTGTGACAAAGATAGCTCTCTCTTCTTTCTCTCATGCATGAGTGGATGTTTACCTTATCTTGAACGTGTGTATGTTTTAAGCCATGAGAAATGTTTTAGATGAGAAATGTTTTACCATGCATCTATATGCCATAGTACCATGATGTTACATTATGTCTTTAAATGATACTTTGTGAACTTGCTTTGGTTTGCTTAAGTGTGGTGAAGCCAAGAACCCTCTAGTAATGATAAGGATGAGCCAAGTGTAATATCTGATTTTCGTCTTTCAAAACAAGTCCCTTAAAATGAATTAGTTAAGATCTCAAAAAATGTAAGTAGCATTCTAGACTTCTAAAAATGAGAATCTCAGGCTCATACAGAAAGAAAAATGGAGCTAGAATGAAGAAATGAATTTTAACGAAAAGTTAATGAAACATAATGACATTTTCATAATTACACACAATTTTTCGAAAACTCAAAGAAGAGCTTTTTAAATGGCAAATTTGAGTTACCCAAGGTTCTTAGAAGCCTTGAAAACTATGAAAAGCTCCAGGACAATTAAAATCCCTCCGATGTATGTTTTCTAACGTCAGTTGACCCGAACTTTGACCCTTTCGTTTATAAAGGTTTTAGCCCTAATTTGAGTGATTCCAAAGGTATTTTAAAAATTGGAAACATAAATTTTATGATGAAAAGACAGTTTTCAAAAAGGAGTTAAAAAGAAGATAAAATAAAAATGCCAAAATGAAGGGATAAAATTAGAATTTTTTAAAACTATGTCTTAACCTAGCTATATATAGCCCCACACCTTAACTCTCCTTCACTTAGCCTATTTTGTTTCTTTCCTAAACCAGGCAAGAGAGCAAGGGACTAAGGCATACAAGAAGGAGGAGAAAGGAAGGAGAAAAAGAAAGGAAAAGGTATAGTTTTTGTGGATTTTCATGCTTTCTCTTTAGCAAACTCTTTTTCCTCCATCTTCCTTTCTTTTCTATGGTTTTGTTCACATTCTTAGATTTATTTTGAGGGCAGAATAGAGAAAAAATTTTGGATTCAAGGTAAGGAAGCCAAGAAAGGTGAAAAACAAGCAAAAAGGAACCAAGAAACTAAGGTATCTTGCCATCTCCATGCTTAATCTTCCTTCTTCCTTCTCTTGTGGGTGGTTTGAGCTAGGTAAGACCAAACCTAAGGGGTTAAGTTTCCAACTAAATCGATGATGAATCTTAGAAAATTGAAGGAGGAGAACAAGAATACACAGAGAAAATAACAAACTAGCCATTAGATTTCAAGATAGAAAAGTTAGGATTTCATAGGTTCCCTTGAAAATCTAATTTGATACAATAATTCCTAAGCCTAAATGAGTATTTGGATGAACTCCTAAGATCCCTAGAAAGCTCCTCACATGCATCTTCCATCAAAGAAAGCAAAGCAATTTTAAGGATACCAAAAAGAAGCATAGCCTCGGCCTAAGAGCCTTAGGGCACCTAGGGGAAGTTTTAATTTGTTTCAAGCTTATTTTTTAGTCATATATGATAGAAAAGGATGAGAGGAAGCCTTGGAAAAATTTTAGAAGTCATAAAAAGTGAGATAGCATCATAGGTTCCATATTCTGACCTAAAAAGTAACACCTAGTTAGGCTCCTTGTTTTAATTGTATGATGGCTCCAAGAAGTTAAAATAAGGCCAAAAATCATAAATGGGAGAAAAGAATGGAGCCTAGAACTCAAAAGATGGATGTTTCTTCATTAGGTGCATTTTGGAACCATAAAAGAGCAATTAGACTAAGTTAGTATTTAAAGAAGATATATAGCCATAGGAGTAATTTCAGGAGCTTAATTAGCCTCCATATATTGTGTTTAGGCTAAAGGAAACAAGCCTCACATCATTGTGAGTGTGTGGCTGAGGAAGGGAGTGCATTTCCAAGAGAGAAAGTGTGTTGTTGCAACAAAGGTAACTCGCTATTCTTTCTCTCATGTATGGATGAATGTTTTTCTTGTCTTTGAATGTGTATATATGTGTTTTAAATCATGAAAAGTGTTCTAGCATGTGACTTTATGCAATGGTACCATGATATTATATTATGTTTTCAAATTATGCTCAGTATGTTTACTTAGGTTTGCTCAAGTGTGATGAAGCCAAGAACCCTCAAATGTAGTTGAAACAAAGTAAAGAGTCTCCCAAGAGTAAGGTTGAATTCAAAACCTCTTAAGAAAGTGGGTGAGACAAATCCAAAATCTATAAGAGAATGGATGAAGCTAAACCACTTGCTTGGCAAACCTGTGTGTCTTATATAACTTCTTGAAATGCCAAAATTGTTGCATGAATGATTACATGATTCATAACATCTATGCATACATTTTTAAGACTTGAATTGCATTTTTTATGTATGATTGAAAAGAAGATGAGCTATTAGGATTCTTTGACTGTCATTTCCTCTTCTCCAATGTCTTAATATGCTAGGTGGACCAAATGAGCAAAGTAATGGAAGCCACCAAGTTGGGAGATGAAAGATTGACAACAAAGTGTTTAGTTTTGCTTATTTTATAGCCATATAAATGGCATATGATGTAATACTATGATGGAATTGTTGTATAATCATTTGAACATATTTAATTATCCAAATATTTGATGTATGTATGAGATTTGGTGCCAAATGAATGGTATTTTAAATTTTGGGTAGTGAATGGTAACATATAACTTGTGTATGACTTGGGGTGAGAGAGTGAGTTTTTTATTTCTTGATTTGTGCACTTTTGAGACATGTTTGGTAGGCCATTTTGGTGCTTTCCCACATGCTCAAATGGCCATGGGTGTCTTAGAAATCAAAATAGACCATTTAGAGCCTATATATGACACAAAATAAGCCATTTTGCAACTCAATGTCAAAATTTGACCAAATGAATGAATTTGCCCATGAAATTTGGCATGCATATATATGTCATTTAGAGCTTTTTGAGAAGTGAAAGGCCAGATTATTTGGAGTTAGGTAGAATTAATTATGATTTTTCAAAGTTTGTATTTTTCTGTTGAATTAATACAGATACTGTTCATATGATCAGTTACTTAGGCTGTCGTTCAAGGACAAAATGGTGTCTAATGCTTAAAAGTTTTACAAGAATAAATTAGACATAATAAGCTTTCCCTGGCCACCGAGATCATCCCACTTGGACATCTAAGTAAGGAGATATGAATTTTTGAAGTTGAAGGATAACACAAGTAGTGATAGGAAACCTCTAGTATTGTTCTATCAATTTCCAATAGCTAGACATCCCTGTTGTGGCCTGAAATTATTTTTACCATATAGTAGACATTTGTAGCTTTCCAGAATGGTAGAGTGTGCATGATTTTAATTTTTCTAAAATTAGTTATAAGTTTTCAAAATTTATGGCATAAACTTGGAATTTCAATCCGAGACTGTACACTTTATTTTTAAGTATCCACTCCCTTTGCTCTAGTTTTTTGGCCACTTCATGAGACGGTTTTGAGTTGTATTTATGTAATTAAATATGAGAATGAGATGGATAAATTCATATGGTCCATGGGACACAAAATCAAAAATTTATACGTGACGTAACGCAATTTAAATAAATATTTTTAAGAGCTTTTCTTGAGAGCTTTGTGTAATCCATGGAAATGAACTTAGAATTGATACAAGATGAGCTATATAAATATCGTGCTACACCAAGAACCCTTAAGAATGGTTGAGACAAAGTCAAGAGTCTTCTAAAAGTAAGGCTTAGTTAGAAGCCTTTAAGAAAAAGAGTGAAGCAAGTCCAAAATCCTTGAAGATAATGGGTGAGGTTAAACCACTTGCTTGGCAAGCCTATATATGTTTTGTATGATTTCTTTAATGTTAAAAATATTTCATGAATGATTACATATCCCATGATAGCTATGCATGCATTTTTAGACTTGGATTTGCATTCTTTATGTATAGTTGAAAGAGAGAAAAGCTATTGAGATTCCTAGAATCTCATTCCTTCCTCCCCACATGTCTAACATGTCTAGGTGGACCAAGTGAGCCAAGGAATGGAAGTCACCAAGCTTAAAGGAAGAAGATTGACAACAAAGTGTGGAATTTTGCCATTTTGTAGCCATATGAATGGCATATGATGTAATCTAATATTGTATATGATGTATGAGCTTATGAGCATATGTAATTCCATGAATGAATCATGTACGAATGAGATTTGATGCCACATGGATGATATTGTATGATTTGGACTTTGAATGGCAAAAACTAGCTTATGTACTCTTGTGTATACCATGGGTTGAGAGTGAGTTTGTAAAATCTAGAGTTGTGTACCTTTGAGACATATTTAATAGACCATTTTGATGCTTTCCCATATGCTCAAATGGCCATAGTTGTCTTAGAAGCCAATGTGGACCATTTGAGATTCTTAGAAGACACCAAAAGAGCATTTTTGGAACCAAATGTCAAGATTTGACTAAATGAATGATTTGTCCATGAAATTTAGCATGCATATAGATCTCATTTAGAGCTTTTTGGGAACTTGAAGATCCGATTATTTGAAACTCTATAAAATTAATTATGATTTTTCAAAGTTACCATTTTTTTTCTATTATGATATAAGCAATATTCATATGATTAGTTTCTTGTACTGTGTCATTTGAGGGTCAAATGATGTCCAATACTCATAAAATTTTATATGCATAAACTAGATATGATAAAATTTCTATAACCACTAGGATCACCCCAATTGGATGTCTGAGTAGGGAGATATGAATTTTTGAAGTTTAGTGATAGTACTAGTCGCGACAGACAACCTTGGTTACTATTCCATTGAATTTCAGTGGCTAGACATCCCTATTGTGGTCTAGAATTATTTTTAGCATAAAGTAAACATCTGTAACTTTCTAAAATGATATAGTTTGATTGATTTTGATTTATCTAGTATTAGTTATGATTTTTCAAAGTTTATGACAAAAAACTAAAATATCAACCCGAAGCTGCATGTATTATTTTTATGTACATACTCTATTTGCTCGAGTTCATGGCCACTTCTTGAGATGATTATGAGTTATATTTGTATATTTAAATATGAGAATGAGATAAATGAGTCCATATGTTCCACAGAACATAGAATGAAAAATTTATCCATGATGTAATGCAAAATAATTGAATATTTTTAATGGCTTTCCTTGGAATTCTTGTATTATGCATGGAAGGAAGCCTAGAAATCACATTAGATGAGCTAGAAAATCATGGTGTTACATTTATTGGTATCAGAGCAAAGTTTCAGGCACTTTGATGTAGGTTGTGGCTTGTGAATGTGAGATTTGCCTTTATGTATATGAGTTTGCCTTTATATATGAGCTATTTGTGGATGAATTGAGTGTGAGGGTAGTGAGTGTGTTCCCTTTCGATGCTAAAATTTGTTAATAATGTTTTAGCAAGATGGTGAACACTAGGAAAGGTAGGCTTTCTAGAGAGGCTCATGCAGAGGATAGAGCCGAGCCTAGTGATCCAATAGCTGGAGCCCTGCAGGCTATAGTGGCTCACCTGAATCAGCAGCAGGCCGTGATTATGTAGTTACAGAAATAGCTTGCATAGAGAAACAGTGAGGGCTCTACACATCCTCTTCTACAACTACCACATCACTTAGATCATCTTGAGCATTCAGGGGTGACTCTTTCCAATTCACAGCCACACATACAAATACAACAGGTTGCTCAGACTCCACTAGCTCAAACACCTCTAGCCCTAGAGCAACCTTCTACCAGACAGGTTATTACATAGTTCAAAAAATTTGGGCATCCCACCTTTGATGGTGAGTTGAACATAGAGAAAGTTAAGGCCTGGATTATGTAGCTAGAGAAGATATTTCGAGTGATGGAGTGTACTTTTTGAGCAGAAAGCCACTATGACTATTTTTAATTAGAGAAAGAAGGTGATTATTGGTGGAGGGGCACTGAGCCTATCCTAAGAGCGAAGAACCTTCTGATTACTTGGGAGGCATTCCTCTAGGCCTTTTAAGAAAGGCAAGTTCCGTTAGAGATCAGAAGGAGTCAAATTTTGTACTCTTGAGGTAGACTGAGGGAATGTCCGTGGACCAGTATGTAACACTCCAAAAATTAATTAAGGTTTTAATTATGGATTAGGTTAATTAGGAATAATTAATATGGAATAATCAGGTAAGTTAAGTAAATGAAAATTTTGGAAAGATAAATTATTAATATGGGTTTGAGATTTAATTACGAGAGAAATTTCATCTAGGCCTAAACCAATATAAGAGATCATGATAAGAGGCTAATGGGGGCCCAATAAGCTAGGTGTAGGCCCAATATAATTCAATCTAATAGAGGCCCAAGATCCACCTTGTATAGGCTCTTATAATTGGCCCAATAACCCTTGTATAGACCTAAAACGTTTAAGCTCTTAAAACTTGTTCTGGCCCAATTGAATTTCAGCTACCCAATACATAAGAGCTGGCCCAACAAAGCAAAAATCTGAAGCCTATTAGGAGTCGGACCTTAGAACAACCCATGACCCATCTTAGACCCAACTTAAACCTAACTAAAACCCTAAATGCTTCAGCCACTATCCCATTTTTCTGAAGCACAAAGGAGAAAATCGGAGGTCCAAAGGAGAGGCTAAGGTTCTTGGTATATTTCCACATTTTCCCACTTCTAGAGCAAGATTTAACTAAGGTAATAGTTATATAACTTAATCCTCTCATCTTTCTCTTCATTTTGGTCTAATTAGTTTTTCATTTGGAGTATTTTCACCATACCCAAAAATCTGAAATGTGGTTGTTTAGGATTTTCTTGGTGAAATTCGTAGGTAGAGGCTAGCGCTAACATTAGGTAAGTATAAACCCTCCATTTTGATGCTTTCTTTGCTAGTTTGAGACCCCCATAGCTGATTTATAATATGGGTATTAATTTTGTACTAATTTGTTTAGGATTTTGGGTGAAACATTGAGGTTTTTGGTAGAGGATACATCAATCCGAATTTGAGACTTGTAGTGGCTGAGTAAGTGATTCCTAAGTAGTCATTAGCATTTAAATTCTTTAGGTACTTATTGCAATTGTTAATGATGAATTAGAGTAATAATTCTATGATACTATGATTATAGGGAGATTTTGGTGCCATTGGTGGCTGTTGCAATTATCTACAAGTGAGGTAACCGGGTTTATATTAATTCCATGCATATATCTATTTTAATTTCATATTTTTCTGTACATGAATGATTTGAAATATTGAATGAATTGCTTGGCTATCTATTGAATTATGATTGGACCATGTGAGTCCATAGTGGAGCTGTGGTGCGACTGCCACCCGTGCATGTGCTTTGATCGGGCACCAAGTTATGATCAAACCCCAGATGCATTAAGCCCTGGTTGTGCTCAATAGGGAGTAGGTGCCGTGGACGGGCCTCTCCTAATGTTTATGGCTTTTAACATGTGAAAATATGATTGCTAGTATGGGATAGTAATCTTGATAGCCTAATTGTTTCATTCACTGATATGACTGGTATTTTGCTAATACTTATGTAAAATTATGCATGTATGCTAATTAAACTGGAATATATGATGGAATTGCCTTGGTTACTGAGATTTTTATCTCACCCCATTTTATGGAATTAAACATTTCAAGTAAAGGTTCTTCGGGTAAGGATAAGGGCAAGCAAGTGGATGAACATCCATGAGCTAAGGCCTAGTGTGGGGAGCTACACTTGGTCTGAGTAGAATAGAGTAGATGCTAATTTTTGTTAACCTTTGTATAGCATCATCATGTATCTGTATTGCCAAGTGTAGGAGATTATATTTTGATAACATGGAATGTAACTAATGAGAAATAGGCTTTACATTAGCTGTTGATGGATGTATGAACCTTGACACTCATTTTGGTTAGTGAACCTATGATATATTGACTATTTGAGTAATGAAATCCTATGATATATTAGATTGTTGATTTGAATCAATGATGTATGGAACTTTAACGGAATGTATGCTTGAATGTTAATTGTTGGAAGCTTATGTAATTTCTGCTAATATCAATTTGTGAAATTGCTAACATATGGTAGTTGGATGAGTAGGAATTCATACTTAAGTTTTAAACTAGTGATGGTAGAATAGCTGGGTAAATAAGGTGTATAAACACCATTAGAGTTGCATAATTTAAAGTAAAGTGACCCTAAGGGATTATTGGAGGGAGAGTGGATAGTATGAGGTAAGGTTTTAAGAGTAGTAGGATCAGAAGGCATTTGGCTACGGCCAAAATATTGTTAGCCACGGCCAATAGTGGCAAAATTGCCCACGGAGAGTACCAGAGAGAAATTCACCGCGGCGAATGTGGAATTGGTAGTGATGAAATGTGAGAGGCTAAAATAGGAGTCGTCCAAAGGGGAATTGGCCGTGGTGAAGTGGGGAATTGGCCACGGTAAACTTTGGTGAAAATGAGTCAGGCATTCCAGAGAGGAATTGGCAGCGGCCAATAAAGAAAGGCGAGTGAGGGAGGTTCCAGTAGGCTTCTTCGCTGTGGTACCATGTAGGTTGGCCGCAGCGAAGGTCCAACTCGCTGTGACAATGCGAGGGGTGAAGCCAAGAGTAATTAGCCATGGCTAAGGGGAAATTGGCCGCAGCGAATGTTCTGAAACCCTTATATTGACTAGGAAATCTTGTTTTTTCATATGATAAAACTCAAGGGATGACTTAGAAACATTAATAGAAGATTCTTGTGAATGGGAATTGATAGGTAATAGAATTAAGGCTTATAAATGAATGTTTGTTTCCCCTTATGTATATAAGTGGTTGTAATTATATGGTTGAGGACTCTAATCAAATTAAGGTTCAAATTTTCCCATATTTTCATAATGTAATTAGTCTTAATGGCATGTAACCCTGGATTATAGTTATTAATCACGTATTTAACCTTAATTACAATGATTAGAAGTTAGGGTCATCACATAGTACATGGCCAAGTTTGTTGAGCTCTCTGAGTATTCCTCATATTTACAGAGACATGATGACTAGTGCTAGAGATAAGTTAGAGAAAGGTTTGCTATATGAGATTAGAGACAAGGTAGTTCCACAAAGAATTAGGAACTTTAATACCCTGGTTGAGATATGTAGAGTTACAAAAGCAAACCTTAGAACTATACAACCTATTTCTAATGCCAGATCTCCCCTTCCTAAGCCTAAGAGACCTAGAGAGGAGACACAGGCCACAGCTGCTAACAAGAGAGGTGGTAGAAGTCAGTGGAATAGAAAAGGTAAAAGCTCAATCTAGCAGAGGTAGTTCTACACCCACAGTGTGTCCTCAATGTGACAGAAATCACAGGAATAAACTGTGTTATATAGGCCAAAACCTATGTTATAGATGCGGTAGGCGAGGACACATGGCAGAGACTACACATAGGTTCCCCAACAGTTTTCTCAGCAGAGACAGATAGCTCCTACACCTAGACCTCAAACCCAGGGTAGAGTCTTTGCCCTGACACAATAAGAGGCTAGTCGATCCCTAAGTTTGATTCAAGGTATTGTTATGATAAATGATTTTTTTATGATTGCTTTCTTTAATTAGGGTGCTAGCCACTCTTTCATATTATATAACTGTACTAGGAGGTTGGGTCTGAATATATATACATTACCCTATGATTTGCATGTATCTACCCTGATAGGAAACCAAATCATTACCTCCCATGCCTGTTTGAATTGTATAGTCCAGTTTAATGATTGTTGTACTACTCTTAATTTGATATGTATGCCCCTTGCTGACATTGATCAGATTATTGGTATGAACTGAATGTCTGTAAATAATGCCATACTTGATTATTCCCATAAATATATTACTTTACTTGAATATGGGACTGTACCTAGTATGAGGACTGAGTTATCTGTTATGACTACCTCTTAGGCTGAGAGATCTCTAGAGCATGGTTGTCAAGAACACCTAGTTTTCTTTTCTATTCAGACTGAGGTAGAAGAGGGTATAAAGGAAATTTCAGTAGTAAGAGAGTTCCTAGAAGTCTTTCCTAAAGAAATTAGTAAACTACCCCCAGAGAGAGAGGTTGAGTTTCCTATAGACATTGTACCTGGGGTAGGTCCAGTGTCTAAGGCCCCGTATAGGATGGCTCCCACTAGGCTAGCTGAGTTTAAGAAATAGATAAAAAAGCTTTTAGAGAAGGGTTTTATTAGACCCAGTGTCTCGTTGTGTAGAACTCTAGTCTTATTCATAAAGAAGAAAGACGGGAGCCTTAGACTGTCCATAGATTACAAGGAGCTCAATAAAATAACCATTAAGAATGAATACCCTCTCCCCCGCATAGATGACCTCCTAAATCAATTAGTAGGAGGGTTAGTTTTCTCAAAGATAGACCTCAGGTTAAGATATCATCAGCTCAGAATTAAGGCTGAGGATATTCCTAAGACAACATTTAAAACTAAGTATAGGCATTATGAATTTTTAGTTATACCCTTCGAGTTGACAAATGCACCTGCAGTATTCATGGATTACATGAACAGAGTGTTTAGGCCATACCTAGATAGGTATGTAGTTGTCTTCATAGATGACATCCTCATCTATTCAAAGAGTAAGAAAGAACATGAACAACACTTAAGATTAGCCTTAGAGATCCTGAGAGAGAAACAATTATATGCTAAACTTAGTAAATATGAGTTTTGACTCATTGAAGTTCAATTCCTAGGCCATGTAATCTCCCAGGCAAGGGTCGCAGTAGATCCTTATAAGGTAGAGTAAGTGTTCTAGTGGGAGAGACCTAGGACAGTAACAGAGATCAGGAACTTCCTAGGTTTAGCAGGTTATTATAAGAGGTTCATTCAAGGCTTTCTCAAATAACGATGCCGCTGATCAGGCTTATTAGAAAGAATGTACGCTTTATATGGGATGAGAAATGTGAGAAATATTTTTAGAAGTTGAAACAAAAGTTAACCACAACCCCAATTTTAGTACTTCTTGACCCTAGAAAGACTTTTGTAGTCTAGTCTATAGTGATGCCTCTAAGAAATGGTTAGGATATGTGCTTATGCAGAAAGCCCGAGTGGTAGCTTATGCCTCTATATAGTTAAAGCCTCACAAAGAAAACTACCCCACACACAACTTAAAGCTAGCTGCAGTGGTGTTTGCTCTAAAAATATGGAGACACTACTTATATGGGGCAGTCATAGAAATTTATAACGACCACAAGAGCCTTAAATACTTTTAGAACAAAAAGAATTAAACAAAAGATAGAGGAGATAGTTAGAATTTTGAAAGATTATAATATCACATTGAAATACCATCCTGGTAAGGCTAATATGGTAGTTGATGCCCTAAGTAGAAATCCATATATATGGCCTGTATGATGATCAGAGAGTAGGAATTGATTGAGAAATTCAAAGATATGAATCTTTCACGTAAGGTGAATTTAGGGAAATGGTTAATGAGTGAGACCCGGATAGAAAATGACCTAAGGGATCAAATAAAAGAAGCTCAGCAAATAGATAAGCAGATAAGAAAGATTAGATCTCAGATAGCCAGGGTAGCACTCAAAAATTCAATCTATCTGAGGATGACATGGTGAGGTATAGAAATAGGTTGTATGTGCCTAGAAATGCAGAGATTAAAGAGAGAATACTATATGAGGCATATAAAAGCAAATACACCATTCATCCAAGCAGTAACAAAATGTATCATGATTTAAAGAAAATGTTTTGATGGCCTAGTATGTCAGAGAGTTAAAATAGAGCACCAGAAGCCAACTAGGTTACTTCAACCCCTAGATATCCCGAAGTGGAAATAGGATAGTACAACTATAGATTTTGTCATGGGTTTATCTAGGACATCATTGGGGTATGATGCCATATAGGTAATGATGGATAGATTAACAAAGTTATCGTACTTTTTAACAATAAAAGCCACTTATACCCCAAGATAAATTAGCCCAACTATACATTAAGGAGATAGTTAGATTACATGATATGCCTAGGAGCATAGTGTCAGATAGAAATCCTAGATTCACTTCAAATTTTTGGAGATCGTTACAGAATGCTCTAGGTACCAAGTTAAGATTTAGCACAACCCATCACCCCTAGACAGATGGACAGATGGAAAGAACCATTCAAACCTTAAAGGACATGTTGAGGGCATGTGTATTAGAAATGAAAGGAAACCGGGATACCTACTTGCCTTTAATAGTGTTTGCTTATAATAATAACTATCATACAAGTATTCAAATGGCACTGTACAAGGCATCGTATAGAAGGAAGAGTAGGTCTCTGATGTGTTAGGTTGAGCTAGTAAAGAGGAGCCTAATAGGTCCAGAATTAGTGGACCAAACCTCTAGACAAATTGAAACCATAAGAAAAAAACTACTAACAACCCAGAGTAGTTAGAAGAGTTACACAAATGACGTAAACAACCATTGGAGTTTGAGATTAAAGACCATGTTTTTTGTTAAAGTGTCTCTAATCACAGGGATAGATCAGTCTATTAAAAGTAAAAAGCTCAGTCAAAAATACATAAGTTTGTTCCAGATTCTTGATAAAGTAGGACCTGTAGCCTACAGACTTGCCCTTCCCCTAAATTTGAGCTAAGTTCACAATGTATTCCATATATCCTAACTCAAAAAGTACCAGTCCGACCCTTCACATGTCATAGAGTAAAATGTATAGTTACAGGATGATCTATCATATATAGTATCACCAAATCGGATCGTGAATGTTAGACTCAAGCAATTACGAAATAAGACGACACAACTAGTGAAAATGGTTTGGAAGGGGTTATCTACCAAAGAAGCCACCTGGGAGCTAGAAGAGGAGATGAGGAAGAAGCCACCTGGGAGCTGGAAGAGGAGATGTAGATATGAAGCCATATGATGTTATAAGCATGTTACAAGCATTCAAACATGATAAAAACATCACCCAAGGCATAACACAACAAGATAGAAGCATGATTCAAGTTTCACCATATTTATTCTAGAGAGAGAAAGTGATAAGAGAGAATTATATAAGGCTTAATTACATTCACTTAAGTTTTTTATTACGTTTCCAACATTTAAGGCATATACATCATTTGAAGCATTTAAAAAGCACCAAGCTAGTAGAACCAAACTTTAGCATTCAAGCTCGTTCTTGGTTAAAGAGAGAGAATGAAATAGAGAGGAGATGGAATGAGCACTTCAACACACCATGATACTTAGTAAGACAAAAAGGATGTCTTACCTAC
This sequence comes from Erythrophleum ivorense, assembly GCA_026724425.1. NCBI lineage: Eukaryota > Viridiplantae > Streptophyta > Magnoliopsida > Fabales > Fabaceae > Erythrophleum > Erythrophleum ivorense. Next base: position 522,443 of record JAIUCV010000529.1, on the reverse strand, counting down.
TTTCTTTATTGGAATTATGCTTTAGACTTCTTCCTTCTCTTCTTCTTTCACTTTTCTTTTCCTTTGGCTTCTCTCTTTTGCACTTTATTTCTCGACCTTTCACTCTCAGGTTTCTCTTTCACTTTCTACTTTCACATAGGAACTTACTGAGCAAAATGGAATGTTGGAGTTATAAATATATAAGGTATGAATTGTCTTGTAGATCACACAACATAGCTCGCATCTCACTACTATGCATGTTGCTAATTTGTTGACTTTGTAGGGAAGCTAGTGATTTAATTCACTAACAGATAAAAATTTATTTGGATTTAGTTAGTATTAGGCATAAAATTTATTTCCATTTATGGAAAAATGTATATCAAAATTTCCATCTAAATGTGTTCATGATTTTTGTAGCATTTATTTCATTAGAAAAATTATTTTTAAGATTTATATTTTAACCTTAGAAATTTGCCTAAAAATTTTTATTTCTTAAATATTCTTTTTATATTTCAAGGGTATTTTTGGCTATGGTAATTTCTAGAAATTAACTCCCAAGTATTTATTTCATAATTTCACTTAATTTCCAAATTATAATTAACTACAACTAATTTTTAAAAATTATTGTTAAATCCAAAAAAAATTTTAAAAATTTAATTTAAGTTTTATAAATAGATATTCATTAAATCTCCATTATTTGGTTATCCATCCCTAGCTATTTCCTTGATATTACTTAATTTACTTTAAATTACTTAAATATTATTAAATAACTCCTAATTAAGAGGAGGATGTTACCTTTACCATTTGCCCAAAAGGTAATTGGAACAAAGGGGTTCTCAAAATAAAGAGGAAAAAAAAGAGTTTATTGAAAGATATAAGGCTCACTTGGTTGTTAAAGGATAGAAAAAATGGAAATGTATAAATTATAAAGATACTTTTTCATCTATTATATGTTTTGATTCAACTAGACTAATCCTAGCATAGTTGTAAGTTTAAACTTAGAACTACATCAAATGGTTATGAAAAACATCTTCTTGAATAGAGAACTAAATGAAGAAATGTAATATTTTATATTTTCTAAACAAATATAGTCCTTAAAGAATAGAATGGATTAATTAAAAAGAGGTCACAAGAAATGAAAAGGCCAATTAGGACTAAAGAGAACCGATACGGGTCTAACCAATGAAAAATTCAAAAATTTAGAAAATATGAGAATTGGCTTGAGAAATAAATATCTATCATTATAATATGATGAAATAAGGTTCGTACATTAACCAAATGAGGTTGATTTGAATAAATTTCTAACGGTATATGGTTTATGTAACGACCCTAACTTCTAATCATGATAATTAAGCTTAAACATGCAGTTAATAATCAAGTTTAAAAAAAGTAAGGAAATTTGAACATTAATGTTATTAGAATCATTAATCAAACATTTACATGCATTCATGTACATAAGTGAAATAAATCCCCAATTAACAGCCTTTAAATCTATTATCCATTCATTTTCAATTCTCAAGAATCTTCTACTAGTGTTTCCAAGTCATCCCTTAATGTAGCTATAGGAAAAACTAAGGTTTCTAGGTTATTATGAGGAATTGAGTACCTTCGCCATAGCTAAATACCCTTCGCACCACGGCCAACTACTCTCGAGATCACTTGACACATTTTCACAAAATTTGTCGCGACCAAATATCCTTTATGCCACGGCGAATTACCCTCTGGAATACAACAGACTCGTTTCTCACATTTCACCGTGGCTAACCTCACTTTTTGCTACAGCTAATTCCTCTCTGTTTCCTTCCCTAGGCAACTTCGTCATGTTTGGCAATGACTAATTCCATTTTGGCCATGGCCAATTCCCTTCTGTTCCTATAACTTTTAAAATTTTGTCTTATACACTCTAACTCTCCCTTTAGTGACACCCTAGAACCATTCTCTCTCAATTAGTGAGACTATAATGGTATTTATCTACTTGATTTACTTAACTAATCTATCATTATCCACTTTAAGATTTAGGTATTGATTCCTACATGTCAATCTACCACATATAAGCAAGTTCCATGTTATACTAATGAACATCCAGATTCATAAACAACCAATATTATCATTTAGATACATATCTCATCAAAAGTTTCATATATCATTAATTTGAGTTAGCATCAAGGCATCAAATGATTACATTTCCAAATAGTGAACCAAGTCACAAGGTCAACAAGGTCTCAAATCAGATACACGAGCATATACATCAAATACTAGATTGTATAAGGCCTAACTTCCTATTAGATACATCATAAGTTACCAAAACGTAAAGTTCCTACACTTGACAACATGATTACATAATGATGCTATAAAAGGAGAAATACAAAACTTAGCATCTACTCTGCTTAGCTTAGCCTAAGTGTAACCTCCCCCACACATGATGGAGCTTATGGATTCTCATCCACTTACTTCCCCTTATCCTTACCTGAAGGACCCTCACTTAAAATGGTTAGCCCTTGAAATAGCGTGAGATACAAATCTCAATAACTAAGGTAATTTCCATTCATATAATCTAATTTAATTAACATATATGCATAAATCAAAATGAGTATCAAAATTATATCAGTCATATCAGCAAATGAAATAATTAAGCTATTATGATTATCATCCCATACTAGTAGTCATATTTCCACATGTTAAAGGTTAATAATACCAAGAAAGGCCTATCCACGACACCCATTCCCCAATGAGTACAACCAAGGCTTAGTGCATATAAGGTCTGATCATAACCTGGTGCCGGATCGAAGCGCATGCATAGTTGGTAGCCACACCACAACTCTATTATGGACTCACAAGGTCCAAACACAATACAATAGATGGTCGACCAATTCATTTAGCATTTCAAATCATTCATGTGCAGCAAATATAAAATTAAAGCAGATATATGTGTAGAATTAATAAAATACCAGTTACCTCATTTGTAGCTAATATGGGAAGCTAACAGCAATACCCAAAATCCTCTTAAAATTATAACATCATAAAATTACCACTCTAAGTCAGTCCATTACTATCTCCATTCATCAATTATGGCAACAACCCAACAATCAAAAAATTAATCCATCAATAATTACTTAAGGGACACTGACCCAACCACCAAGAGACTTAATTTTGGATTTTGTCTTAACTAGACCAGAAACTTCAAAATTTCACCCTATATTAGAGATATTTTCACATAGAAATGGAGCCCATATCATAAGTCAGCTAATGGGGTCTATAACTAGTAGAGAAAGCATCAAAATGAAGAGTTTATACTTACCTAACAACACCTATAGCCTTAACCTCTGAAATTTCACCATGAAAACACCAAATAATAAGTTTTAGAATTTAAGTATGGGTGAAATACTCTAAATGAAACATTAATCGGGTCAAATTAAGGAGAAAGAGAAGAAGATTAAGTTATACAATAACTACCTTGGCTGATTTTGAGCCTAGAAGTGAGAAATGGTGAAAATATGTTAAGAACCCTAGTCTCCACCTTAAACCTCTGAAAATTGCCTTATGTTTCTCGTGGTTTTGCAAAATGAAAGGTGGCCAAACTGATTTTAGGGTTTTAAATTAGGTCCTATATGGGTTATGGATTGACCCAAAGACCCAAATCCAAATGGGTTCAGATTTTATACTTGTTGAGCCAAATTTCATGAGTTAAGCTGCAGAAATTTGATTGGGTTAGGCCAAGTTCCAAGAGTTAATCTAATTTAGGTCTACATAATGTGTGTTAGGCTAACTATAAGGGTTTATGTAAATTGGGTCTTAGGCCTCTATCTCACTAAATCAAATTAGGTCATTACTAGGTGATTTCTCCTAGCCCAAGTTTCATAATAAGAAGTTAGATCTACACCTAAAATCATTGAGTCTCTGTAAATCCTTATCCATAGCTTACAAAAATAAATTTTGGGCCCAAATTAAGCTATAATCCAATTGAAATCTTAAACCCATATTAATAATTTATTTCTCTATAAATTCTCATTCATATAGCTTGCCCAATTATTCCATAATAATTATTCTTAATTAGTCCAAATTAATGATTAACACCTTAATTAATTTTGGGATGTTACAGTTTAGGGTTTTAGTTGACCATAACTTTGATAAATTTTTTTCAAACTATTTTAAATCCTTATAACCTTAATGTATATATTTTTAATGAAAAGAGAGTAAATTTTAGTGTGGAGCTATCAGTTTCTGAAAATATAGAGAAATGAGCTCAAATTGTGGAATTAAAGTGTGGAGGCAAAATTAGTATTTTGAAAATTATAAAACCCTATATATGTATATATGTGTGAGACACCACTCATCTCCTTCACCTTATAACCAACCTTGGTAGCTCTAGAAACCTCTCTTGGTGGTGTGAAGAAGGAAGAAGAAGGAAAGGAAAAAGAAGCTCCATATAGGTAAGTTAACCTCCTAAATTTAAATATGATCTTGTTATAAACTTTCTCTTACTCTTTCTCCTTTTTCTTATGGTGGGTTTGGTTTCTTAAACAAGTGAGTTTTGTGGTTGGTTTGATTGAGTTCTTAATTGCTTATGTGTATTATTTGCAATTATGTGACTCATTGATTGTTTGAAATAAATATGTAATTATACGACATTCATTTGCATTTGTGATTATGGTGACTCTTTGATAGGTGAGACTAGGCTAAAAGTCCTTAGGTGTTGGGTGAGACTAGGCCCAAAATCTCTAAAGCATGGATTTGCTTTTATTTAAGCCATGAAACCCCTAGAGCATGGATTTACTCTCTTATGTTGATTTTGGCTATGATTGCATAACATGCATACTTGCTTTCATGTGTTTGAGTGTACCATATATATGTTTGAATGTTGGATTAACTACTATGATTTTTTGAATCTTGTATTTCTCTATCTCTATTAACCATGATTAGGTGATGTGCAAAGTAAAGACAAAAATGAGCAAAAGGTCTAGAAGAGCTATTTATGACAAAGGAATAGATCTAGGATATAATATCATATTAATACCTATGTATCTTTATGTTTTGATGTAAGGAGATGCAAACATGCTTAAAAGTATTAGACCATAGTTATATGAACATTGGATATATGTATGGGATGATAGGACTTGATTTAGTATATGGATAGCCATGAAGCTTATATGCATTTTGACATGTGAGATGATGAATTTTTTATGCAAGGTTATTTTCATATGATGAATTATTGCTATATGATGCATTTACAGATTGAAATTTGCTCATGGTGAGAAATGGCATTTTAGAGTTCATTTTATACCATTTGAAATCAAATTTTAACCATTTAAGAAAATGTTCCTCTGTCTTTGATAGCCTTGATAACTAAATTTCAGGCTAAAATTGGGTGAACATTTAAAGAACATCTAAAGCTTTCTGTAGAATTGAAGATTATAATTTTTAGAACATTATAAAATATTTAGTAAATTTTCAAAGTTGACCTAAAAAAGCTATCAAGCCTATTATTGTTCATATTGATATGGTTGGTAAAGAAAATATAACTTACTTGCAATTGTTGAACTGGCCAAGATTAGTAAATTTATTGCTAGTTTGCAATATAATGCCCACCTGGTCATCTCCTATGAGCTATTAATCAAATCAATTAGTTTAGGAATGAAAAAACTAGAATTATGATGATTGGAGGTTCAAATATGAAGTCACACTAATTAACTCAAATAATAAATCACTTAACGAAAATAAAACAAAATGAAATTCAATTAATCTAGAATTCTTCCCTGAATATTTTCTTATTCTTGTCAACTAAAAATACCTTTGGTTTGATTTTTAATCTTTTGGTTATTTTCAATTAATGTTCTTAAAAATCTGTTTAGGATTTTAATTGGTTCGTATTACTAATTAGAATATAATCACACTTCTGTCAATAACATGAAGCCAAAACTATTTTACACTTGACTAGAGATGCATGCAAAATCCTAACATGGTTCAGAATAAATTTATTTGATTAATCAACCGATTGAATCAAAACATGTTGGTAGATATGTCAAATGAATCAAAATTTATGTAACAAAAATCATCTAACTAGAATGATAATAATTACACGAAAACAAAAAGAACAAAAACAAATTTCTTCTAAAATTAAAATCCAAACCAGAGTTCTATATAAACATAGGCTTAAATTTCTTATCAAGTTTAGACTCTGGATTGATCACAAAAAAAAATTAGAAAGCCATAAGAAAAACGAAAACAAGAATCTGAAGTAGAAAAGGTAAAGTGTGTATTCTCTAGTGATGTCTTCTCCTCCTTAAATAGATGACGTTGGCTTATTTCCTAAGAAGATCTAAGGGCTACAATGGGTTGCGCGCATTTAACAATCCGAACTTTTTCACATTAAAAGAATGCTAATACTAATCTTGAAGTAACAATAAGATAGTATCTGAATCTTTTTAGGAATCTCCTAACTTGCAAAATATAATTAAAAAAAGAATTGGGCCTCCATTAAAAAATAATAATACAAATGCATTTAAAGTCCATTTATCTAAATTTAGCCTATTTAATATAAAATAAACCCAAAGTCATCAAATTACTCACAATGAATTATTAATAAGACTAAATATAAGGAATATAAAATATAATAATATCAAAATATCAAATTCCCCCACACTTAAACCTTTGCATTCTTGGGCAAAACACAAAAATTTAAAAAGGAAAAGAAAATCAAAACGCAAAACTGCCAAGCTAAACCCAATTCAAGCTTATTAGATATTCAACAGTCAAAGGCAATCTTTCTTATTAATTGAGAAAGGACAAGTAGCATGGCAAATCCAATTGATAAAAAAAAAATGAATTAAAGTGGTAGCTCCTCACTGGTTATATGTCTACTCTCAATTCTCTCAAGTGTTTAGGTAAAGTGTTCATCTCAAATTCAACTTTTTACAACATCACTTTAATAGGCTTGTATATCTTCTCAATCTCTACTAACTAAGTCACAAGCAATACATAAATCAAAAAGGCTTTTATTCAAGGTTGTAATGGGGCTAAAGTACAAAACAAATGGTAAATAAAACAACTAAAGACATAATAAGAGACACAAGACAAACACTTAAAATCTTCAAAAGCAATAAAAAAAGAACGTAGAATGGAATAGATGTAGATCTCAAGGTTTTATTTACCATAAACCAATACATGCTCAATGAAAATCCAAATAATTTTGTTTTCTTTTTTTTTCTCTTTTTTCTTTTCATAAAGATTTCTTTTTTTTTTTTCTTTTCATGCATTTGTTGTTTTTTATTTTTTATTTTTTGACATATCTTTAAGAAAAACAAATTAATTAGCTCAAAATTGACGCAAATTGCACTATACATCCTTCCACCCTATGAAGATATAATACTCATAATAATCAAAAGCATCCTAAACAAGGTGGGACAATTTTTTCTTTTTTTTTTGGGCTAAAGGGTTAAAAAGAAAAAATAAAAAGCTCAAAAAGATAACAAAAATAAAGGATAAAACATGGGCGAAATAGTTATTTGGCTCTGTCTATAATAAAAGAAAAGAAGAAAGAATGCCTTAATCACCTTTATGAATGCTTGTAAAAATGTAATTTTAATTACAAATCAAAACAAGTTCTAGAATGAAAATCATGATAGACGAATGCTCTTACAAGAAAGAAAGAAACAATACAAGGCCTAAAATCCTCACAAGTTTAAAAACTACCACATGAAATCCTTTAAAATCAAATTTATTACGCATTTACCTAAATTCCAAAAAAAAAAGATTGATTCTTAATCGTGTTGGAATACTTCCAAACTTAAATTGCTTCAACTTATTTTTTTTAATAAAAAAACTAAAAATTTGCAAGAAAAATAAGAAAACAATGGAAATGCCAAAAAAGAGAGACTGAATAAGAAAGAAAGCAGAATGATTCTTCCCCTTCTAACACTTAATATTTACATTGTCCTCAATGTAATAGCAATCTACATTGTCCTTAATGTAATAGCAATCTAATTCACCAATTAAAGAGAAGACAATAAAGGAAAAGAAGGAGGGAAAAAAATACAATCGGTGGTTCAAGTGTATGAAGCGTTGGAAAGATGTAACTCTTCCACTATCTGCTCCTGAAATCCCTCATAAAAATGTTTAAGCTATTGTCCATTCACTGTGAAGCGCTTGTTATGATGACCTTAACTTCTAATCATTGTAATTAAGGTTAAATACGTGATTAATAACTATAAATCAGGGTTACAAGATATTACAACTAATTACATTCGAAAAATACAAGGAAATTTGAACCTTTATATTATTAGAGTCATCAACCAAATAATTATAAGCATTCATGTACATAAGGGAAACAAACACTCATTTATAAGCCTTTGATTCTATTACCCATTAATTCTAACTCACAAGAATCTTCTACTAATGTTTCTAAGTCATCCCTTAAGGTTACCATGGAAAAAACCAAGGTTTCTTGGTAAGAATGAGAGTTTGGGTCTGTTAGCCGCGACCAATTGCTCTCGGATTCACCCTTATATCTTTACAGATTTTCACTATGGTGAGTTGGAGCTTTGCCACGACTAACCTACATGGCGCCGCGCACGAGGAAACCTCTTGGAATCTATCTCGTTCAACTCTCGCTATTGGCCGCAGCCAATTCCCCCTTTCGCCGCGGCTAATTCCTCTCTGGAACACCTGACAAATTCTCACAAAAGTTCACCACGGCCAATTCCTATTTAACCGCAGTGAATTACCCTCTGGATGACTTCTAGTTTAGCCTCTCACATTTTGCTGCCACTAATTCCACTTCTCACCGCGGTGAATTGCTCTCTGGTACTCTCCTTGGGTACCTTCGCCTCTATTAGCCGCAGCAAAATGCCTTCTGATCCTATAACTTCTAAAGTCTTCTCCCATACTTTCCACTCTCCTTCCAATGACATCCTAAGGCCACTCTACCTTAATTTGTAGGGTTCTAATAGCTTTCACTAACCTAATTTACCCAACTTATCTATTATTACTTGTTCAAGACTTAAATGTTAACTTCTACTTCTCCAACTACCCTATATCAACAAGTCCATAGAGTAATAACAGTAAAAGTTCATGAACTATCAATCATTATTATTCAATACATATTCCATTAGAGATTCCATACATCACTGATTCAAATCAACAATCTAATATATCCCATGATGACATTTCCAATAGTAGACCATATCATGAATTCAATGAAGTTCATACATCAAATACTATAAGTTTATACATCCAATACCAAGCTATAATAAGACTTAACTCCTTAATAGAAACATTCTAACTAATCAAAATATAAACGCCTACACTTGGCAATATGATTACATGATGATGCTATATAAAAGATTAACAAAATTGCATTTACTCTACTCATATCAGCCCAAGTGTAGCTTCTTCCACACATGGTTAGAGCTCATGGATTTTTATCCACTTGCTTTCCCTTATCCTTACCCGAAGGGCCTTCACCTGAAAGTATAATCCCATGAAACGGGGTGAGATGCAAATCTCAGTAAACAAGGCAAATTTCATTCATACATTCTAGTTTAATTAACATATATGCAGGATTTCATATAAGCATCAGAAAATATACCAGTCATATCAGTAAATGAAACAATTAGGTTACTATAATTACTATCTCATACTAGCAATCACAATTCCACATGTTAAGGGCCAATAACACCGGGAGAGGCCTGTCTACGGCACTCACTCCCCAATGAGCATAACCAGGGCTCAGTAATCTGGGGTTTGATCATAACCCAGTACCCGATCGAAGCACATGGATGGGTGGTAGCCACACCACAGCCCCACTATGGACTTACAAGGTCCAATCACACATAATAGATAACCAACCAATTCATTTAGTATCAAAATCATAATCATGCAGCAAATACAAGATTAAAATAGAACATATGCATGAAATTAGCATAAACCCCAGTTACCTCACTTTGCAAACAATTAAAAAGCACCAACAGTCAAAATTTCCCTATAACCATAACATTATAAGATTACTACTTTAAATCATAATGTACAGTAACAACAAGTACCTAAGGAATTAAAATACTAATGACTACCTAAAAGACACTTACCCAACTACTACAAATTCCCAAATTTGGATTGAATATGTCCTCTACCAGAAACTTCAATATATCACTCTAATTCATAAGTAAATTTGTACAGAATTAATACCCATATTATAAATCAACCATGGGAGTCTTAAACCAGCAGAAAATATATTAGAATGGAGAGTTTACATTTACCCAATGTCCCTCCTAGCCTCTACCTTCGAAAATCCACTAGGAAAATATCAAACAACCACATTTCAGATTTTGGGTATGGTGAAAATGCTCCAAATGAGAAACTAATTAAGCTAAAACGAAAAGAAAGAGAAGGGGATTAAGTTATATAATAAGTACGTTGGCTAATTTTAAGCTTAGAAGTGAGAAATGTTAGATTTCTTGCTCCAAACCCTAAACTCCCTCTCAAGGTGCGAAAATCCTCTTGTGTTTGTGTTTCAGCAAAATGTGGAGGGGCCGATGTATTTAAAGTTTTAGTTGGATTTAAGTTAGGTCTAATATAGGTCATAAGCTAACCCCAAGGTCCAACTTCAAGTGGGTTTCAAATTTAAGCCTTGTTGGGGCAGCTTTCATGTGTTGGGCTGTAGGATTTTAATTGGGTTAGGCCAAGTTTTAAGAGCTCAATTGATTTGAGTCTACACAAAGGTTGTTGGACCAATTATAAGAGCTTATACAAGATGGGTCTCAGGCCTCTATCACATTAAATCATATTGGACCCTCCCTAGGTGCTCTCTCTTAGGCCAAGTCTCACATTAAAAGGTTGGGTCTGCACCTAAAATTATTAGGCCTCCATTAGTCCCTAACCTTGACCTACTTAATTTAATTTGAGGCCTAGATGAGATTTATAACTCAATTAAATCTCAAACTCATATTAATAATTTATTTCTCTAAAATTTTCATTCACTTAACTTACCCAATTACCCTATATTAATTATTCTTAATTAATCTAAATTCATGATTAACACCTTAATTAATTTTGGGGTGTTACACTTGTTGGTTGATTCATTCATAACCTCAACTATACCATAAGGAAAAATATGAGTAACCACCAATGGACCAATCCATCTAGAACGCAACTTACCAAGCATTAGCTTTAGGTGATAATTGTAGAGGAGGACTCTTTCACCAACATGAAGCTCTTTTCTTTTAATCATCTTGTCATGCACAACCTTGGTTTTCTCCTTATAAATTATAGAGTTTTTGTAGACTTCCAACAAAATCTCTTTAAGCTTTTGAAGTTACAATTTTCTTTGAGAACTAACTTAAGATAGATCCATATTACACTTCTTTGTTGCCCAATGGGTTCTATGCTCAATTTCAACTGGTAAGTGGTATGCTTTACCAAAAACCAACCTATAGGGTGACATGCTTATAGGAGTTTTGTAGGCAGTACAATAAGTTCATAGTGCATCCTCTAATCTTTTACTCTAATCCTTTTTGTTAGGTTGCACTATTTTCTTTAGAATTTGTTTTATCTCTGTATTTAAAACCTCTACTTGACTGTTTGTTTGTAGATGGTAGGGGATGGCTACTTTATGGAGCACACCATACTTACAAAGATGGGTTTGCATGTGTTCATTACAAAAGTAGGAGCCTTAATCACTGATGATTGCTCTAGGTATACCAAACCTGCAAAAAATATGAGATCTAACAAAATTTACAACCACAAAAGAATCATCAGTGCTAGTGCCTTTTACTTCCATCCACTTTGATACGTAATTAACAGCTATAAGAATAAATGTGAAACTAAAAGAAACAGAAAATGGTCCCATAAGAATAATAATGGTTGTTAAGGCATTACATTTCTATGAGAAATATTACCTATTTGTTAGCATCGTACACAGTTCTTGCAAAAAGCATATGCATCCCTAAATAAGGTAGGCCAAAATAGTCCAGAATATATAACCTTCTTAGTAGTACGTTGAGGACCAAAATGGCCACCATGTGAAAGTGTATGATAGAATTGCAAAACATATGGAAACTCATGGTTAGGAATGTGACAACCCTAACTTCTAATCATTGTAATTAAGGTTAAATACATGATTAATAACCATAAAGTAGAGTTACGTGGAATTAAGACTAATTACATTATTGAAATATAGAGAAATTTGAACCTTAATTTTATTAGAGTCATAACCATATAATTACCAACACTTACGTACATCAGGGGAAACGAACATTCATTTTATGAGCCTTGATTCTATTACCTATCATTTTCAACTCACATTTATCTTTTATCAATATTTACAAGTCATCCCTTGAGGTTACAATATGGAAAACCAAGATTTTCTAGTCAATATAAGAGTTTCAGGACATTTGCCGTAGCCAATTCCCCTCAGTTTCACCCCTCGCATTGTTACTATCGCCGCGGCAAGTTGGACCTTCACCGCAGCCAACATATATGTCGCTGCGACGAAGAAGCCTCCTGGAACTTCCCTCGCTCGCCTCTCACTATTGGCCACAGCCAATTCCTCTTTGGAATACTTGGCTTATTTTCATAAGAGTTCACCGCGGCCAATTCCCCATTTCACCACAACAAATTTCCCTCTGGACGACTCCCAGTTTAGCCTCTTATATTTCGCTGCAGCCAATTCCTCATTCGCCGTGGTGAATTACTCTCTAAAACTCTCCTTGGGTAACTTCATTACTATTGGCCGCGGCTAACAATATTTTGGCCCGGCCAAATGCCTTCTGATCCTACTACTCTTAAAACCTTGTCTCAAACTCTCCACTCTCCCTCCAATAATCCTCTAGGGTCACTTTACCTTACATTATGCAACTCAAATGGTGTTTATGCACCTTATTTACCCAGTTATTCTATCGTCACTAATTCAAAGCTTAAATATAAATTCCTACTCATCTAGCTACCATATGTCAGCCATTTCACATATTGATGTTAGCAGAAACTTCATAAGCTTCCAACAATTACATTCAAGCATACATTCCATTAAAGATTTCATACATCAATAGTTTATATCAACATCTAATGCATCACATGATTACAATTCCTAAATGGTAAACTATGTCATAAATCCAACAAAACTATATATCAGATACTATAAGTTCATACGTCAATATCCAACTATAATGAGACTTAACTCCTTGATGGTTACATTTCAACTAAGCAAAATATAAATGTCTACACTTGGCAATATGATTACATGATGATGCTATGTAAACTAATAACAAAATTGCATCTACCTTACTCAGATTAGCCTAAGTGTAGCTTCCTCCACACATGACTAGAGCTTATGGATTTTCATCCACTTACTTGCCCTTATCCTTACCTGAAGAACCTTCACCTGAAATATTAATCCCATAAAATGGGATAAGATATAAATCTCAGTAACCAATACAATTCCATCATATATTCCAATTTAATTAGCATACATACATAATTTCATATAAGCATCAGCAAAATACTAGTCATATCAATAAATGAAACAATTAGGCTATCATGATTACTATCACATACTAGCAATCATATTTCCACATGTTAAAGGCCATTAACACCGGGAGAGGCCCATCCATGGCACCTACTCCCCATTAAGCATAACTAGGGCTCTATGCATCTGGGGTTTGATCATAATCCGGTGCTCGATCGAAGCACATGCACGGGTGGCAGCCGTACCACAACTCTACCATGGACTCACAAGGTCCAATCACAATTTAATAGATAGCCAACCAATTCATTCAACATTTCAAATCATTCATGTATAGCAACATATGAAATTAAATCAGATATATACATGGAATTAATATAAATTTGGTTACCTCACTTGTAGACAATTGCAACAGTCACCAATAGTGCAGAAATCTCCCTATAACCATAGCATCATAGAATTACTATTCTAATTCACCATTAACAGTAGCAATCAGTACCCAAAGAATTTAAAATGCTAATGACTACCTAAGAATCACTCACCCAGCCACTACAAGTCCCAAATTTGGATTGAAGTGTCCTCTACCAGAAAAGGTCAATATTTCATCTAAAATCCTAATCAAATTCGTACAAAATCAATACCCATATTATAATCAAGTTATTAGAGTCTCAAATTAGCAAAATTACCTCAAAAAGAAGAGTTCATACCTATCTAATGACAGCTCTAGCCTCAACCTACAAATTTCATCAAGAAAATCCCCAAACACCCATATTTCAGATTTTGGGTATAGTGAAAATACTCTAAATGAAAAACTAATCAAACCAAAATGAAGAGAAAGATGAGAGGATTAAGTTATATAACTATTACCTTGGCTGAATCTTGCTCTAAATGTGAAAAAATGTGGATTTAGGCTAAGAACCCTAACCTCCCCTTTGGACCTTCGAATTTGAGTTGTGTTTTTTGTGTTTTAGCAAATGGAGAGGTGGCTGAAGTATTAGGGTTTAAGTTGGGTCAAATGTGGGTCATGGGTTGCTCCAAGATCTAACTCTATTTGGGCTTCAGATTTTAGCTTTGGTTAGGCCAATTTTGAGGTGTTGGGTTGCTGAAATCCAATTGGGCCAAACCAAGTTTTAAGAGTCCAAAGGTTTTGGGTCTGTACAAGGGTTATTGGGCCAATTATAAGAGCCTATACAAGGTGAATCTTGGGCCTCTATCACATTGAATTATATTGGGCCTGCACCTAGTTTATTGGGCCTCCATTAGCCTCTTATCATGATCTCCTACATTAATTTGGGCCTAGATGAAATCTCTCTCTCAATTAAATCTCAAACCCATATTAATAATTCATCTCTCTAAAATCTCTATTTACTTAACTTACCTGATTATTCCATATTAATTTTTTTTAATTAACCTAATCCATGATTAACACCTTAATTAATTATGGGGTGTTACAAGGAACACATCTCCTAATAATCCGATCACTACATATGCGCCACAAGTAAGGGTCATCTTAAATATAATATTTTGCCTCACTTTTAAGTTTATTAATTTGGTGTTTTTTAAAATAAGCAAGTAATTCAGAAGCAACTAAAAAATTTACCATATCTGCATACCAGGGATCTTTACCATGTAATGAGTATAATTGTTCATCTAGAAAACTATCCCTGATAGTAAATGAATCTGAAGAGTGAGGTATTCTACTAAAATGACCACCAATAAGATTTTCTACTCCATTCTTATCTTTGATTTCTATGTTAAGTTCTTGTAGGAGCAGCATCCACTTAATAAGTCTTGGTTTTGTATCAGGTTTCTTAAGTAGGAACTTTAAAGCTATATGATCAGAATAAATAATAACTTTAGAACCAAGTAAATAAGAACAAAATTTATCTAAAGCAAAAACAACAACTAAAATCTCCTTTTCAATGGTGGTATAATTAGCCTGAGCCTTATCTAAGGTGCGAATGCATAAGATATCACATGAGACTTTTTGTCTATCCTTTAAGAAAGAATTGCCTCATCAACAAAGTTGAATGCATCACATATTGATTCAAATGAAAATTCCTAATTAGGAGGTTGGATGATAAGTGAGATGGTTAGCCTTCTCTTCAACTCATAAAATGCTAATATGCATGACTTATTAAAATTAAAATCTACATCTTTTTGAAGAAGTCTAGATAATGGTAGAGAAATCTTACTATAATGGTAGAGAAATCTTACTAAAGTCCTTTATGAATTACCTATAAAAACTTGCATGACTAAGAAAAGAACACACTTTCCTGCACACAAGTGGAGTAAGATAAAGAAGCAATCACATTTACTTTAGCTCTATCAACTCTAATGCCATTTTTATAAATCACATGGCCTAAGATAATTCCATGTTCTACCATAAAATGACATTTTCCAAAATTTAAAACTAGATTTTTCTCAATGCATCTTTCTAAAACCATTCTTAAACTCATCAAATAGTCATTAAAGGAGGTACCATAAATAGTAAAATTATCCATAAAAACTTTCATGCAATGTTCAAGGAAATTAGAAAAGATGCTCACCATATACCGCTAGAATATATCTAGAGCATTACAAAAGTCCAAACGACATCCTTCTACATGTAAAGGTACTAAATGGACAGGTAAATGTAGTCTTTTCCTGGTCCTCTGACACAAAGTGAATTTGAAAGTAACTAGAAAAGCCATCTATGAAACAATAATAAGATTTGCTCTCCTATCTTTCTAATATTTAATTAATGAAAGAAAGAGGAAAATGGTCCTTTCTAATGGCCTGATTCAACTTTTTGTAATCAATGCAGACTCTCCCACTATTCTAAACTTTTATAAAGATAAGCTCATTTTTCTCATTGGTCACTACTGTGATACCGATCTTCTTAGGGACTACTTGCACTAGACCACCTATTTGCTATCAAATATGGGATAAATAATACTAGCTGAAAGTAATTTACTTACCTCTTTCCTCATGACATTTAGGATTGTGGGATTAAGTCTTCTTTGTGGTTGCCTCACTGGTTTGGCTCCTTCCTCTAATAAAATTCTATGCATACAAGTGAAAGGGCTAATCCTTGGAATATCTGCCAATGTCCAATAGTTGCTTTTTTCTTTTCCCTTAATAATTCTAACAGCCTTATTTCATGATTAGGTGGAAGGTTATTTACTATTATTATAGGTAATTTATTTTCTTCTTCCAAGAAAGCATATTTGAGATTGTCAGGTAAAGGTTTAAGTTCAAGTGTGGGTGGTTGATATATAGAAGGTACTAATCTTTGTGAATTTAAATGTATAGCAACCACTATTTGTTTAGTTTTTTCAATTGAAGAAACAATACCAAGTAAATCGATAGAATCAAGGTTAAAATCAGAAGCAGAACTAGAGGTAAAATCAAAATTAAAGAATACATCAATCTCAGAACATGTAGTACATTTATTAAGTCCATCATAATATTCTAAAACATTGAATTGCATCTATAAATTCAACAATGTTAGAAAGTTCATTATCCATGCCCACACAAGTATAAGTAACTAACAGGTTTATCATATTTGCATGCAACTTGGAGTGTCCTTCTTAAAGGTGTTTCATAGCATCGAGAATATTAAAATGAACAACATCACCACAAAATTCCATTGATAAAGTACTATCAAACACATTAATTATTATTTTAGCAATTTTCAAGAATGGTCTACCTAGAATCAATAATGCATGTCTATGTATATTATCATTCTTTATGTTCAGAACATAAAAATCAGCAGGAAAAATTAAATCTTTTACCTTTATTAGAACGTCTTCAAGTACTTCTATAAGGTAGGTTGTGCTTCTGTTTGCTAACTAAATCACCACTCCCATAGGTTTTAATTCTCCAATTTGCAAAGAGGAATACACAAACTTAGGCATTACATTAATGGAAGCTCCTAAATCTAACATAGCGTTATTGGACTGCATATTCCCTATTGTGCAAGGAATGGTGAATGTGCTAGGATCTTTGCATTTAGTGGGCATAATTAGTTGAATCAAAGCTGATACATTTCTCCCCATGCTAATTTTCTCATTCCCTTTCAACTTCTTCTTATGTGTATACAACTCCTTAAGAAACTTCACATATTTTGGAATATGTTTGATTGCCTCAAAGATAAGGATATTTACTTCTACTTTTTTGAATGTCTCCATAATTTCCTTATCTAATTCGGCCTCTGCTATTTTCTTGAATTGTGTAATTCGATTAAGGAATGGAAGGGGTCTAGTGTATATGGATTCTTTCTCATTTCTATGTTGTTCTTGCCTTGGATTAAAAAGGGCTATTATTTTCTGTCACTTTCTTTTTCTTGCAATGCCTCCGCTAGAGGTGTAATGGGCCATTTACTTACTTGTCACTCTTCAAGGTTATTGCAATAACATTGCCTTTCGAGTTGGTCATGAACTGTGAAGGTAATTGGCTAAAACCGTGACTTCTTAACTCATTGATATTTGTTGCAAGTTGGCCAATCTAGGTCTTTAAACTCTGGATTGTTGTCTCTGTTTACTGTAAGAATTGGAATGTATTTGTTACCAACTGCTTCACTATATTTTCTAGACTTGGTTTTGACTTATTCATCTATTGCATGAGTTGTTTCATAGGCTGTTGGTTGCTTGGTGTAACGCCCGGTACGTTGTACAATCGCTGGAACGGACCGGTTTGAAAAGCAAGTCCCCTGAGATGAGTGATTCAAGGCTAAATAAAATTTGAATAAAATTTTAAATAATAGAAAATGAGGATTTGAGCCTTGAGTTGCCCAAAAACTAGGGTCGGAGTGATTCGAAAAATTTGCCGAAAGGCCAATGGCATTTTTGTAAATAAGTGCAATTTCAGAGAAACACCTAGGAGGGCTTTTTAAATGGAAATTTTGAGTTGCCCAGGGTTCTCAGAGGCCCCAAAAACCATGGGAAGCCCCGAGACTAGTAAAGCCCATTCCGGTGTACTCTTTCCGACGTTGGTTGACCTAAACTTTGATCGGTTCATTCGGGAAGGTTTTAGCTCCAATTTGAGCGATTCCAAAGGTATTTTATTAAATTGGGAATCTTAATTTTATGATGAAAAAGATGGTTCTAAAAAAGGAGCTAAAATGAAGTCAAACCGGAAATGCCATTATGGAAGGGCAAAAATGGAAACAAAGTGCACAAAAGAAGCTTCCAAACTCCTTTTTTAAGCCATGTTCAGCTCCCCCCTCTCTAAAATGAATTTCTTCTGCTCAAAACTCAGAAATGGAGCTGCTGTCTTAGGTGCACAAAGGGAGGAAATTTTGGAGGAAGAAAAGCCAAAGAAAGGGTGAGAAAGTGTAAGGTTTTCATGCTCTTTCCTCTTGAAACTTCATCCTCCCCTTCTTGCTTCATCTTTCCATGGTTTTAATGTATTTTTTGGTGCTGATTTGGGTCTAGATCAGAGGAGGGAAATTCGAAATTTAAGGAGGAGAAAGAGGGAAGAGGAAGGGCTCTTGAAGGAAGCTTGATTACAAGGTAGTTTCTCTCCCTTTGTTGCTTCTTTTTCTCTTTCTCCTCTTCCATGGTAGGATGTCTCAACCAGAACCATGAAGAGGGAAGAGTTTCTATTTTATAATCTAAAAGAATCCATCAAACTAAGGCATGGGAAGATAGATTATACCAAAGAAATGTATAAAAAACTAGTAAAACTCAAGTTGGAAAAGTGTAGGGTGCTTGAACATAAATTAAAATCTAGGTTAATTCAAGACTTCCCCATCATATGTGAGTGTTTGTTTGAGTTTCTAAGACTCCTAGGGAGCCTCCCAAGTGCCCTATCCATTAAGGAAAAATCTCAAACTACATGGGTTTTTAATGGAAGCATAACTAGGTCAAGACCCTTAGAGATAGCTAGGGAGTATTTTAAATGGTTCCAAGCTTGATTTGGGACTTTATATGATAAAAGAAGATAGGAGAAACCCTTGGAAAAAATTTAGAAGCCTTAGGTTGGGAGATGAGGCAATGGCTTCCATAATGTAACCTTATTAAGTAACATAGACCTAGGTTTGTGAAAGTAAGTGTGTGATGGCTTCAAAGACCTTAAATGAGGTCAAGAGGTCTAAATATGGCAAGAGAATGGAACCAAGAATGTTAATTATAGTAGTTGCTTCATTAGGTCCTTAATGGAACTATATTGTGACAAATAGACCAAAGTGTAGTCTTAAGAATAAGTTGGATGTCATAATTTGTTCCAAGAGTATAATTTAGTGTTGTTTATTGTGAATAGGCCAAAGAAATCTAACCCGACCTTCTTGTATTTGTGGAACCAAAAAGGAGAAGAAACAAGCAAAGTAAAGCTTGAATTTGTACCAAGGTAGCTCTCCACCTTTTCTTTTTGCATTTTCTTGTTGCATATGGTGTCATTATATGTTTGTGTGTATGTTTATATGTTTGAGACATGCCACTTGATGCTATGTTGCTATTTTGGTACCAATATGCTTTCTTGAATGTCTTTGAATGATGGAAATGGCTCATAAGGGTGAGGTAGTGCCAAAAGTCCCTTAATGTGGGTGAGGAGATGTCAAAAGTCTCATGGCATGGGTGAGACAAGGCCAAAAGTCCCTTGGGTGGGTGAAACTAAGTCAAAAGTCCCAAGAACCAAAAGTGAGGCAATCTAAAAGTCCTAGAAATGGGGTGAGGTCAATCCAAAAGTCCCTAGAACTCATTTTTATTCTTGACATGTGTTTGTGACATAAAAATGTGGAAATTGAATGCTTCATCGATTGAGTAGTTGCATACTTGTACCTTTGACATGTTATATGCCTTGAAAATATGATTGAATATGTGTATGAGCTATTGAGATTCAATGAATCTCACCCCCTCCTTTCTCTCATCTCATATGATCTAGGTGGAGTTCAAGATCCAAAGGATGGAAGCCAAGGAGCCTAAATCTCCATCTCTTGGCAAACCTTTCTATTTTGATATACTATGATGACTAGAATGTAAAAGTAGATATGTAAATGTTATTTTTGAGCCATGACACTTTGAACAAGTGTAAAACTATGTAAAGTTAGTGTATGTATCAAGAATAGAGTCTAATGAGTAGAATTATGTATTTTGACCATTTGGGAGCCCATTTGTGTATGTATGTTTATGGAAGTGGCATGATAAATTTAAGTTGCATGAGAGTTCAGACCTTATGAGGGACTTATTTATGCTATATTTTTGCTTTCTAAGTTGCTCAAATATGTGTGGAACCATGGATGGCTCATTTGAACCAAAGTTGCCTCTTGTTGGGACCAAAATTGCCATAAGCTTGAGCTATAGCAAAATTTGACCAAATGACCTCTTCTTGACTTAAAATTTTGCATGCAAGTAGATCTTGCCTAGAGCTATTTGGGAAGCCAAAGATAAGGTCATTTAGAAGTCTGTGGAATTTTCTATGATTTTTCAAAATTGGTATCAGAATTTCAGATTTGCACTGGTACTGTTCATTTGGTCAGTTTTGAAATTGTGTTATCCGAGGGGCAAACGTGGTCCAATGGCTACAAAATTTTATAGTTAGAAACTAGGCATTCACAGTGACTTGTAGCAACTAGAAACACCTCATTTGGAGGTCTGAGCTGAGAGATATAAATTTTTGAATTTCTGGGACAGTAGCAGTAGCTCAACATGACCTGAGTCACTGTTCCATTGAATGTGGGTAGCTAAGCATGCTTTCTCTAGTCTGAGTCTATTTTTACCATAAATTTAACGTTCATATATTTCCAAATTGGTATTATTTGTATGGATTGGATTTTTGTGAAATTAATTAGACATTTTCGAAGTTCATAGCAAACACTTACATCAGTACCAGTAGCTGTCTGAACCTTAACCCCTTTTCGCATGTCAAACATTTTCTATGTTATGTTTCATGGCCTGGGCATATTTTTAGAATAAATTAGACATGTGTAGCTTTCCAGAATGGCTAAGAATGAACGATTTCAATTTTTCTAGAATTAGTTACAAATTTTGAAACTTCCTATCAGTAAACTGAACCAGTGGCCCAAACAGCAGCAACTCCAGTGTCTTTCGGATGTCAATTGTTCTCCCCTTAATGATTCATGAGCTGAACTATTTTTATCATGAGATAGACATCCAAAGATTTCTGGAATGGTAAATTTTGTTGGATTTTGATTTTTGTGGATTTAGTTATGAATTTCCAAAGTTGTGACAGAAAAATTGAAATTCTGGCCGAAAATAAGAATGTGAATTTGATGGTCCCCTTTGAGTTTCACAAGTTATGGGTCAACTTTGATTATACAAATGAGTTGTACGTATGTAATTAAATATGAGAACATGTTGTATGAGCTCATATGGTCCGTGTGACACCGAATGAAATTTTTATACGCGATGTAATGCGAAATAAGGCATTATTTTAATGTCATTTTCCATTCCCTTTTGTTCAATTGATCATGTGAAACTTAGAAATGATCGGAAGCATGCTAGAAATATATGGTGTTACACTTGGGCCAGGAGCATTGAATTTTTGTTGCTACCATTGTTGGTTAAACCCACTACTATATCTCAAATTCAGATGATCTCTCCATTTGAGATTGTATGATGTTGTATAAGAGTCATATATATTCTATTATTACTGTAAAGATCTACCAAGAAAGATGCCAGCACATGATTTTGTATTATTTTGCAACTAGGGACACTGATTTGTGGCACGTGTGGTTAATGAACAAATACCACATAGAGGTGTAGGGAGTTGTTAAGGTTGTCTTCACTCAAATGCTAGCTGTCTGACCATGGAAGCCAATTCCTCAAGTTTTTGTTTTCTATTCTTTGTTAATCCATATGAATGGCATAAATTTTGTTTACACCTCTAGTTAGCATATTTATTTTGGTGCCAAATTCTTATGTATTCTGTGCCATATTAGCAATGAGGTCTCTAGTGGTAGTTGGGGTTTTGTTAACTCAAGCTCCTCTTATAGCTACATCAACCATAGGTAGCAAGCCTTCATAAAAGTATTGAATCAAAAATTAGTCATTGACTTGATGGTGAGGACAACTTATACACAGTTTCTTAAACCTTTCTCAGTACTCATCCAATGTTTCTTTGTTCATCTGTCTAATATCTAATCTCTTTTCGGATGGAAGTAGTTCTTGAGGCAAGGAAGAATTTCTCCAGAAATTTCCTCTTCAATTCATTCCATGAAGTGATGGCTTGAGGTTGAAGATAACAAAGCCAATCTTTGCTCACCCTATCTAATAAGAAAGGAAACACTCTAAGCTTAATGTGTTTTTTTTATACTCCTTGTGGCTTCATGGTGGAACAAACCACATGGAACTCCTTAAGATGTTTATGAGAATCCTTACCTGCAAGACCATGAAACTTTGGAAGTATATGTATTAATCTAGATTTAAGTTCAAAAGTAACATTAAGTTCAAGATATTGAATATACAGTTGTTAGTAATAAATATCTAGTGCAGTTAATTCCTTTAGAGTCATATCATTATTCCTAACCATATCTACTATTTCAGAATCAAAATCAAAATCAAAATCAAAATCCAAATTTAATTCATAATTACTTCTTATATTGTCTATTATATCAAAAATCAAATTAGTAGTCACAACTTCTTTAATCTTACGATTTTATAAATTGTGTATGAAAACTCCTATCAATTTCTAGATTAAACTCAACTAAATTTCTATTAAAGGATCTTGCCATACACTAAGAATGAAATAAAATGAAAGAAACATCCAAAAATTACTAATAAAAATCAAAATAAATTCAAAAAAATTAGAAAAATCATAAAAAATAAAAATACTAAAAAATTGAAAAAGTGGTATAAACGATGAAATTTGGTCAAAAAGTGGCCTAACTTACAACAAAGCTGTAACTTTGAATCCTCAAAACACTTAGAACCTATATACCAAATTTTAGCTCAATCAGAGTTTGTCACCCTTGACACCAGTATTGCTTAAAACAATTACAAAACATCAAAATACATCAAAAATTGACCCAAAGACTACATATAAATGCTAAAATCAAAATTGAAATTAAGTAATTTCCTATTTTAATTGATTATGATTGATTGGCTCCCCAACAACAGCGCCAAAATCTTGGTAAAGAAAATACGGTTCACTCGTAGTTGTTGAAATGACCAAGATTTGTGAATTTTTGCTGGTTTGTAGTATAATGTCCACCAGGTCTTCACCCATGAGTTATTAATCAAATCAATTAGTTTAGGAAGGATAAAATTAGAATTATGATGATTGGAGGTTCAAATATGAAGTTGCACTAATTAAACCGAATAGTAAATTAATTAACGAAAATAAAACAAAATGAAATTCAATCAAAATGATGTGTAACCAATCCAGAATTCTTCCCCTGATATTTTTCTATCATTGTCATCTAAAAATACCTTTAGTTTGATTTTTAATTATCTAGTTATTTTTTATTAATGTTTCTAAACTATCGTTTAGGATTTTAATTGGTTTGTATTGCTAATCAGAACACAACTGCGCTTCTGTCAACAGCACAAAACCAAAACTATTTTGCACTTGACCAGAGTGCACATAGAATCTTAACTTGGTTGAGAATATATTTATTTAATTAATCAATTGATTGAATCAAAACACGTTCTCAAATATATCAAACGAATTAGAATTCATGTAACAAAAATCATTTAACTAGAATGATAATAATTACACAAAAACAAAAAGAACAAAAATAAAATTTTTCTGAAATTAAAATCCAAACTAGAGTTCTATACAAACATGGACTCAAGTTCCTTATCAAGGTTTAGACTTTGGATTGATTATCAAGAAAATTAGAAAGCCATAAGAAAGACAAAAATAAGAATATGAAGTAGAGAAGATGGAGTGTGTATTCTCAAGTGACGTCTTCTTTTCCTTAAATAGATGACGTTGGCTTCTTCCCTAAGAAAGATTCAAGGGCTACGATGGGTTGTGTGCATCCAATGGTCTAAACTTTTTCATATTAAAAGACTGCTAATACTAATTTTGAAGTAACAATAAAATAGTATCCAAATCCTTTTAGGAATTTTCTAACTTGTAAAATACAATTAAAAAATAATTGAGCCTCTATTGGAAAAAATATAATACAAATGCATTTAAAGTCTATTAATCTAAATTTAGCCCATTTAGTATAAAATAAACCCAAGTCATCAATTATCCACTATGAATTATTAACAAGACTAAATATGAGGAATATAAAATATAATAATATTGAAATATCAAAAATCTCAAATTTCATGTCTTTTGAGAGATCAAATCGATTCATTTTGGCTAAAAATTTTTACAGTAGAAAGTTTACATTACAAGCTTTTTAGAGACACCTAATTTGCATTAATAGGAATTGTGTAGTTCAAGTTATGAATTTTGGAAATTTGGACTTCATTAGGTGTTTTATGGCATATTTGAACAAATGATCCTTTTTATGAGTTTAATCTCCATATACATATTAAGTTGTATGGAACCAACTGGTTTTTGCATGAATTTGTGAGATGAAATGGGGAAAATCCATATTTAAGTATTATGGAGCCAGTTGATGCTAATTATAATTTTTGTTGCTAAATGTTTGGTTACCATTATTTTGCCATGAATGACCATATGTATATGTCAAGGATAAGGAATATATTATGGTGTAACAAGATATCTATATGGAACAAACATTAGGTTTTATAGAGAAATGGAGCAAAAAGTTTGTAGGCTCCAAAGGTTCATTCACAAACTGAAACAATAATTTAAATAGTGATATTTTGATATTTCTTCAAGCTGTAATTTCTCATAAATTTCAAATTGTTAATAAAGATCACTATGTTTGCATTAAGTAGTTTGAAAGAAATATTATACTATTATCCCTTTTATGTGGATGGTATGCTATTTATCAGAAGTCATCTAGGTTCACTTATAACTTTTAAAGAATGATTGTCCTTAAATTTTGGAATGAAAGATATAGATAAAACAAGGTATATCCTTGGTGTTAAAATTTAAAGGCGTCGCTCAAAGAAATTATTTTCCTTTTCACATGAGAATTATATCATGAAAATTCTAGAGTGATTCAACATGACTGACTACAAACGCTTGGACACCCCTATAGTAAGAGGCAAGAGTCTAAGTTATGAGATGTATCCTTAAATTGAATCTAACAAAAAAATTATGGAAAGAGTACTTTACTCTAGCACTATTGGCGTGCAATGATGTGTATGAGATTGTATATTTGTTATGCAATTGGCTTTGTAAGCCAATACTGGTTAACTCTATGTAAAAAATATTGGAAAGTTGTTAAGAGAATCCTAAGACACTTGAAGGGTACTACTAATTATGTGTTATGTTGTGTGAATCTTAGAAAGAAACAAATTTTTTTATAAATGCTTTTATAACTTTGACAATATCATAAAGGATGAGTTAGTATCTATTATTTTAGCATACATTTTATATTTATGATAAATTTGACTTAACAGGTTAATGTTAGGAAAGTGGTTGTTTTTTATTTTAATAAGCTCCTGCATCAAAATGATACAATACAAAAAATTAATGGTCTAAATGCTATAGTGCAAAGAGTATTACATTGAGATACTATACATTGCTTCAAACTCAACGGTAGTACCATTAAGTTTGAAGATTTTCCCTTGTTGGGATAGCGTCAACTTATCATGAACAATCCAATATTTTAATATATATAATTGTAATAACTTTAAAGCTAATGTGTATTTAGTTTAATCTAAAGTAAAATACTTGGAATGTTATTATAAATTTAAATTAAAGTGCAAGCAATATATGTATTCTTTTTAAATTTACTTTTTTTAATGTTTTCTTTCTCAAGTTTTAAATTTCTTTAAACAAAATTAACAAATTTAAATTAGTTCTAGCTTGCCAAGTGGAAAGTATGTGGGGGAAATCCTAAGTGACTAGCAAAATTCTAAAATACATTAATAATAAAAAAAATTCCCTTCCCATCACATCATTTTGCCAACCATAAATCCTATTTTCATTTTTCATTCTTCCTTGCCGTTTAAGCTAATAAGACCCGTCAATAATTTTCACTCAAGGGTAAGAAATGGCCAAATAGCTATGGCAGTGAGCACTGAGCACTATTCCAGTTTTCCTGCCAAGTTCTCTCGAACCCATTAATTTGTATTTTCATATTTTGACTAGGCAACCAGCCAACCACATCTCTCTCGCGCCCAACTCGGCCCCTCTTCCTCCTCCGCCGATTCACTCTTTTTCCACTTCTCTCTCTCCGCTTTCTCCCCCATTTCTTTCACATTTTCATCAAATCGTCCTATGGGATTTGACAATTGAATCCGAACCGGGGCTTGAAGCTGGATTCTCGTGGAAGGTACGAATTGGAACCAATTTTATTTCTTGTTTGCTTTCATGTTTATGAAGTAATGTCGATTTCGTAAGGATCTGTGCATCTCCATTGACTAACCCAACTCCGATCAATCATTTATATGAATCCGTAGATGTATCTACGTATTGAAAATATCTGATGTATGGATGTATTCTCAATGTGAGGCGATCCGAATCAGTTTGATTCGTGGGTTTTTTCGTTTTGAATTTGCTATCTGCTTTCTCAGCAAGATCCGGAACTTTTTCTTCTTTTTTAGTTCAACTACTCTTCAATTAACGACAACAAATGATTAAGTCTGATATCTGCATAATGTTCTCTTTGGTTGATGAGCAACCATTAAGGAAAAGAATATGAATATTTATATTCCATGTTTGGAAGACTGATTTTAGTTTGAGACAAAATTTTGGTCTCTGTTTTGGTTAAAAATGAGCGTTGTGGACTTTACTTCCTTTCTCTGTTGTAAATATGTTCTCAAACCAAACTGATACGCATCTTGGAAGAGCTGGCCAGTTGGCTGATTAAGTCTATAGATTTCCTGTCCATGTAAACAATCTTGAATATGACAACTGCTTCCAGCTGTATCTAACAGACGGAGTAATTTTTCTTTTTTTAATATATTTAGCCAAACTGGAGCTTACCTTCTGTCCTTTAGTTTACTTTGTAATTTATTTTTTGAAACTCTTTCTTCTTTTAATCTGGTAGGCAGTCTTTCCATACTGACTGTGGTGTTCAATAAAGAAGCAGATTCATGCTTTTAAGTGGCGTACATGGTTGAAAATTTTGATGAGATGTGCAGTTCTTCTAAAAGCTTGGCTTACATGTTACTGGTGAAAGATATTAATTATTTTATCTCTAGCAATGTGCATAGTTGCTTCCATTGTAAATATTAAATATTATATCCAACTCTCATGTTCTGGTATCTTGATCTAAGTTTTGCACTTATTAAATCCATCGCTTGCAGGTGAATTAGGCTTTAATAATTTGAATGAATATTTATCAGATTCACCAAAAATAGTATAATGGAAGAAGAGGAAAAGGCAAAAGAGACAGAAATATCTGGTAATGAGTCAAACACCCATGAAGTAGATAATGGTGTAAAGGAAATCATAGGGAGTTCCCATTGGGAAAATGCAAATGCTAACAGTGGTATTGGAGTTGAACATGAAGATGAAAAGGTACACTTGCAAGGTAAAGAAATTGGTTCTGTAAGTACAGTTGTGGACGAGGACCATTTTGAGCAGGTATCTTTAAAAGACCAAGAGAAGAACAACGAGTTTGTAGGTTCAAACCAATCCTCACATTCAGATAATGTAGAAAGCATCTATGGTGGAAATACAGAAGATTCTCAATATTCATCAGGGATGTATATGATAGAAAGTGATTCTTCTCCAGTTGCTGACATGCCACATGATCCTTTTATATATAGCCCTGAGTCTGAGGGACATTTTGGTCATACTATGAATCAGTTTGCCTATCAAACTGGCCTTGATTCAACTGGATATTCGCCTGTGGGTTCTCCACCAAAGCCTAGGCAAAAGAATGCTATGCCAAGTGTGTCTCCAGAATTATTGCATTTAGTAGATTCTGCTATTATGGGAAAGCCTGAAGGTCTGGAGAAGCTGAAGAATATTGCAAGAGGTGTAGAAAGTTTTGGAACTGGAGAAATAATGGAAAATGTGGCTTTCTTAATAGTAGATTCACTTCTTGCAACAATGGGTGGTGTTGAAAGTTTTGAAGAGGATGAGGATAACAATCCTCCTAGTGTAATGCTGAACTCCCGGGCTGCCATTGTGGCTGCTGAGCTCATTCCCTGGCTTCCTTGGGTAGGTGATACTGACTATATCATGTCACCTAGGACACGAATGGTTAGGGGACTTCTTGCTATATTACGAGCATGTACCAGAAACAGAGCAATGTGCTCAATGGCTGGTATGTTAGGAGTATTATTGAAATCGGCAGAAAAGGTTTTTGCTGAGGATGTTGTTTCAAGTGGGCAAATGAGGTGGGATGGAACTCCTTTGTGTAACTGTATACAATACTTAGCGGGGCACTCTCTTGGTGTGAGTGATCTTCACAGATGGTTTCAAGTCATTACAAGAACCCTTGACACAATTTGGGCTCCACGTTTAATTCTTGCATTAGAGAAAGCGATGGGTGGAAAGGAGTCAAGTGGACCTGCTTGCAGTTTTGAGTTTGACGGTGAAAGTTCTGGTTTGCTTGGTCCAGGCGAAGGTCGTTGGCCGTTTGTCAATGGGTATGGATTTGCAACATGGATTTACATTGAATCATTTGCAGACACATTAAATACAGCAACAGCTGCTGCTGCAATTGCTGCAGCTGCAGCGGCTAGGTCGGGTAAATCATCAGCTATGTCAGCTGCTGCTGCAGCTAGTGCGCTTGCTGGTGAAGGTACAGCGCACATGCCACGGCTATTCAGTTTCTTATCTGCTGATAATCAGGGTATAGAGGCTTATTTTCATGCTCAGTTTTTGGTTGTTGAAACTGGTAGTGGAAAGGGAAGGAAGTCTTCTTTGCATTTTACCCATGCATTTAAACCGCAGTGCTGGTACTTCATTGGTCTAGAACATATTAGCAAGCATGGAATTATTGGGAAAGCAGAAAGTGAAGTTAGATTATATATAGATGGATCTTTATATGAAAGTCGTCCTTTTGAGTTTCCTCGAATATCCAAACCCCTTGCATTTTGCTGCATAGGAACTAACCCTCCTCCTACAATGGCCGGTTTACAACGCCGTCGTCGTCAATGCCCTTTGTTTGCCGAAATGGGTCCTGTCTACATCTTTAAGGAACCAATTGGCCCAGAAAGGATGGCACGCTTGGCTTCAAGAGGAGGGGATATAGTGCCTTCTTTTGGTAACGCAGCAGGACTACCATGGCTAGCAACAAATGCCCATGTGCAGAGCAAGGCAGAGGAAAGTGTTCTTTTGGATTCAGAAATTGGAGGTTGCATTCACCTCCTTTATCATCCTTGTTTGCTTAATGGTCGTTTCTGTCCAGATGCTTCACCTTCTGGTGCTGCAGGTTAGATGAATTCTCTGCAGTGCTTCATGTGGTTTATAAATTTATATTTTTTTACATTACTGCTTTTTGGTTTTTACACAGAAGGCTTCTGTTGCCTAGTAAATAATATTTGAAGGTTAGTATGTTCTATGCATTGTTACAGGATGTAACTAGAAAATTGTTACCCTTTTGGTGGAAGGTTGTGTTAGTACTGCAACTGCAAGGATTGTTCTTTCTACTTTTATATTGCGATTTTTTTTTTACTTATTAACTGGATGGTTTGTAGCATAATTCTTCTTGTTCTTTTATTTTTAGTTTCTAATCTGAAAGCTTTTTTTTTTAATTATATTTTTTCAAATATATCAGAACAACAATGTGAATTTTGGGATTTAGGTATGAGACAGTTAGGAACTTACATTCATTTCAGTTTTTCATGTATAGAAAACTAAATGCATTTCTAATTGCAGATGAAAGAATGAAAAGTTTCTGAAAATTATTGTTATTTATTTATTTTTCTTCCTGGAAGATGTAACTTTTTTTTTATCCAGAGAATGATGACCATGGAAAGAAAAGATATTGCGATGAGTATTAATTATTCAAACCAGTGATAAAAGTTGTAGAATTGCTTAAGAAATAGCCTTATTTATTCTAAGCCGGCCATGCATGTTAAACTCTGTCTTGTGAGGATGTCACGTGCTCTTGATCACATAATAGTATTCAGCTGTGTCTTTCGTTCTTTCAATTGATTTTCAATCTTTTAATACACAATAGAATAAGCAAAATTACTAGCTTTTCATGCACCATTCTTTCTTGTTTCTTTACACTTTCTTTCCCTTCAATATTTCTGGTGCTGGACCTATTCTGGAGATCAGTGCTTGTTCTTTTCTTCTCTTGTCGACTTTTGCACATGACACAATTAACTGTTTGTTAACAAATATGTTGATGTCGGGAATATTTTTAAGAAATATTTCAGCATTTAAAAAATCAAGGCCTCATGTTCAACTAATGTTAACATATATTTACTGTAAAACCAATACAAAATCTCACTTGTCCATCATAGGATGAATAAATTGTGGTGTTATTTCCTATTCTTCTTATGGTTCCTTTATATCATGGTTCAGGGTTGGTTCGACGTCCAGCTGGGGTTCTTGGGCAAGTCCATGTTGCTACACGAATGCGACCTGTTGAGGCTTTGTGGGCATTGGCCTATGGTGGCCCCTTGTCTTTGCTACCCTTGGCAGTGAGTAGTGTGCATGAGATTACCTTGGAACCACAGATAGGGAATGTTTCTTTGTCTTTAGCCACCACATCTCTTGCTGCCTCAATATTTCGAACTATATCCCTGGCTATAAAACATCCCAGGAACAATGAAGAGTTGTCTCGTGCCAGAGGGCCTGAGGTTCTTTCAAAAATTTTGAATTATCTTCTCCAAACACTATCTTTGCTTGATTATGGAAAGCGAGATGGTGTAGGAGATGAGGAACTTGTTGCTGCTGTTGTGTCACTTTGTCAATCTCAGAAAATCAATCACTCTCTTAAAGTACAGCTCTTCAGTACATTACTCTTAGATTTAAAAATTTGGAGTTTGTGTAGTTATGGAATACAAAAGAAGCTTCTGTCATCACTTGCAGACATGGTTTTCACTGAGTCAACAATCATGCGGGATGCCAATGCCATTCAGATGCTTCTTGATGGATGCAGAAAATGTTATTGGACTATTCCTGAAAAGGACTCGGTGAACACTTTTTCTCTGACTGGGGCAACACATCCAGTGGGTGAATTGAATGCTTTAGTTGATGAGCTTTTAGTGGTAATTGAACTTCTAATAGTGGCAGCACCCCCTGCATTGGCCTCGGATGATGTCCGGTGTTTGCTAGGATTTATGGTTGACTGTCCACAACTCAATCAGGTAAGGTAGTGTGATGTAAGGATTTATATCTTCCCTTTATTGTGGGATGATCAGAAAATAGTTGTTGTAGGCTAGCACACTGTTGTAGCAACATTCTACGATGCATTTTTCTTATAATGGAATTTCTATTTATTATGTTTTTGTGGTCCCTTATTGCATGATAGCTTGTTTTCATTAAGTTTTTAATTTAGTTTTCATGTGACTAATGTTATTATCTAGAACACCAATGTTTATTTTTTATGCGACCAGATGTGTACATCTTGCTTCCCTGTGGTGTGCAGTTTTTTTTTTTTCTTTTTTAAAGGAATTTCGCTAGTGGTTATGCAAGAGAGATTGGGGTCTTTGCAACTCTAAATCTTGTTTTTGGATGGGGTTCACTTACATTTTTCTTTTTTTTGGGGTTAAATTTCTGATTTCTTTGTTTTTTTGGATTGCTGATTCTTATATTCTGTGGCTTCTCCTTACCTAAAAAATTTTGGTCTTTTTGTGAAAATCTTTTTTTTTTTCTTTTAATGATAAAAAAGTCATCAATTAGTTATTGTCAGCCAGAGATTCTTTACTGGGCAATCCTTTTTACTTTATGTAGTACTAGAAGCCTCAGATGTTGTATTTAGGTTTGAGTTGTGATACCTTATGCTATAATTGGCCCAAAAATAAGGCCTATTTTCCTAGTAGGATCTCATTCTCAAGTTTATGATCAAGTAGTTAGTAAAATCACTTCCTTGCTGAATAACTGAAGGAGCAGAAATTCCGGGTTTACTGCTAAGCCTATATTATTCCGCTGTATGCTTTGGTGGATTTAATTACATTGAATACAAGTAAACTGCATTTTCCACTTGTGACTATCACTAATCTCATGTTTATTGGTTGATTTTAAAATTCTAAAAATCCAACATGAACTATTATTTCTTGTTCAATTTAATAATGATAATAATAATAAATCTCATTTAACTATCCTCAGAAATTTGTACTCATTATTTACATTAATTTCCAGGTTGCTAGGGTGTTGCATCTCTTATTCAGGTTAATTGTACAGCCAAATACAGCTAGAGCCCACACATTTGCAGAAGCATTTCTAGCATGTGGTGGAGTAGAAACTCTTCTTGTTCTGCTCCAGAGGGAAGCTAAAACTGGAGACAGTGGTGTCTTGGAATCAATGTCAAAGAGTCCTGACCCTCAAAAAGCTACAACTGATGGTAATAGTGAAATTCAAGAAAAAAGTCAGGATGATGGAAGATCAGAGGAGAAAAGTGAAGCCGTCTTTGAAGAAAAAAATCAAGGGTCTCCTGTTGATAGTGGAAGTCATCCCAATTCGAGTTCTACTGTAGTGAACATTGAAAGGATGGAATCTACTACTGAAACTCCTATTGTCAAGAATTTGGGAGGGATAAGTCTTTCCATTAGCGCTGACAATGCAAGAAATAATGTTTACAATGTTGATAAAAGTGATGGCATTGTTGTTGGGATTATAGGTCTCCTGGGTGCTTTAGTAGCTTCAGGGCATCTGAAATTTGGCTCTTGCGCTGCTCCTGATACAACAAGAAACCTTTTGGGTGTTGGACTGCATGATGGAGGTGGTACCATGTTTGATGACAAGGTTTCTCTTCTACTTTATGCCTTACAGAAGGCTTTCCAAGCGGCACCCAACAGGCTAATGACTAACAACGTATACACAGCTTTATTGGCTGCCTCGGTATGAAAAAATTCCTGTGTCATATCCCCATCTCATACCGATGGAAACATGCATGTTAGTGACTGTTAATTAAGATTCCCAGATAAAGTCCTAAAAATAATTAAGACTCCTAAGAAATAATTAACTTAAAGACTATAGATAATAATGAACTAATCCTTTAGGAGTCACTTTAATAGGGTTTTTCAACATAACCCTTCAAACTCAAGATTATACAAGTTTTAGCTTGTTAAAAAATAAAGCCTAGTTGAAGAGAAAAGAGCAAACTCAAACAAAAGCACTCAATAATAGAAACTAGCTATCAACACCTCCCCCAATGACAAAATTCTGTAAGCATTATTTTGACTTTTCAGATAGAAGGCAGCCCAAGAGATGACCTGGAATAAAGAATGCATGTCTAAGAGTGGCTGGAATACATAAAAAGTCACCATGTGCCAGCATGAGGGGGTCTGTATTATTGCATACCACAAAGCAATTTCCATTGATAAGAATGGCAACCAAAATGTGTAAAGGTGTGACAGGCAAGACCTGAAATGGAACATCAACTGGGAACTTCAATAGGTGCAAATAAATGGCCTGTGATAGAGTGCACAGTGCCTAGAAATATGTGCTCACTGAAAAAGTCTAAACACAGCATTGCTAAAACCAGATAAAGTGATTAACACGCTGGTGTGATGCACAACAGAAAGATTGGCTGGAATGATGTGCAGCCAAAGAAAAGCACCACTACTCTGATACACAATTTGAAGAGTGATGGGAATGATGCACAGCCACAGAAAAGTGTCAGGTGACCGCTTTAGGAGAGGCTGAAGAAAAATCAAGATACTATTTTGGATGAAAGGTAGCTATTAAGAAAATCAAACAGACCTGGTAGGGCACAAACATAGGTTGAACAATGAGAGTGACAACTGAAACACGTCAATGAGCAAAGGTTTTAGGAGGAGGCATGTTGCTTGAGGCTAGAAAGCAAGGAACTTGGCTGAAAATAGTATGGGAACAAAGCGTTAGTGTATATTGTGGTGGTGTAGGGGTCCTTAGTGTTTTTGGACTTTAAGGTTATGCCAATTGGAACCTTTTGTCCTTGTTTGAACTGTCACCAGGTGGAAGGGGCTTGCCAAAAAATTTTCTGGTCATGGGAATATGCTTTTGTCATTTGAAAAGTAGTAGGAGAAGGAGATTGGAACCAATGTTGTCAAGAGCTCAATCTAAACCTTAAGATTTTACGATCTTATGTTACCCAAGTAGCCCAACAATCCCAATCCTAAGTAAGATATAAATCTTAAGATCTTACAATTTTACCGATCCTGTTACATTTTGACCCTTAGTGATATTACACATTTACAGCTTCCCCCCCCCCCCCCCCCCCTCCTAGTTGTTTAAACTTCATTTGCTAAAGGGTGATGGTGAGATATTACATTAGAAGTCTTGAAGAAGGAAGTGACATTTGGGTGTGATAGAAGAGGCTTTTAAAGCTCATAAAAGAACCCTTTAAAATTCTGTATTATTTGGGTATTTGATCATAATTTTGGTTACATTATGCTTATTTGTGATTTTATGTAAGCATATCTATATTTTTTTAATTGTCATATTTCTTCATAGGCAGGATCTTCCGATCCTATGACTCATTCTTAGTCTCTTCATTGATCTTAACAACCTTGATTGGAGCTATGCTGAAGAATTTTTTCTTTTTTCAAAGGGTGGCCTGGGGGGGAGGGTGGGAGCCCATGGAGAAGTGGTTGGAAGGCCCTGAAAATTGCAAGCTATTGAAGACCTGATTTGGGTACCATGTAAAAGTTAAGATAAAAACATAAACATGGTGAATGAGAAGGCTTGCACATATGTTGAACTCCCATGTGTGTTGTGGTCCCTCTCTCCTTTTTTTATATATCATACTTGAAAATAGAGTTTAACTATAAGATAAGCTCCTAAAAATAATAAAGACTCCTATCCCAAACAATAGTAAACTCTAAGACTCTAGATAATAGTTAACTCCTAATACTTTAGGACTCCCGCTTTAATAGCGTTTCTCAACAAGATTATTGGTTGTAGATTTTAAATTTCATTATATTTGTGCAATCATCCAAAACTTCATGCAATTTGCCTATGTACATATGAGTAAATTTCATGGATGTCCCCCTTGTTTCTAACTGAACTATATAAAACTCATACTTATATTGCTCTACTTTCATGCTAATTATTAAGTTATTTGCATTCTGTAGTTATCAATTAACAAACTTACGGAAGGAAATGGACAAATTCACTTTTTCTATGTTGGCTTCCATCCTTTTGACTGATATTATAGATTCTGTCTTTGTTGTACCTTACATTAGATCGCTGTAAAATTTTCTATTTTGTTGCACCTTTACCTTGTAATTTCTTATCATTCATAGTGCATTTGAAATTTCTGTTAGGGGAGTGTCTCTTATCTCTTATACCCTTCATCCTTATGTTTCTATTTAACACATCTCTATATGGAATGTCCTGGTATATGGTAATTAAAAATAACTAAAAATATACATAAAATACCAATTAATATAGAGATCTTGAATTCTCAGGCATCCAACATTCCCATGATTTTGGCATTCCATACATGGGCATCCAAGATATTCAAGTATCTTACTTATCAATGCAAAGATGCCAGCTTACCAAATGCCTCAATTACGGTTACTTGTTCTGTTATGACAATATTTCAACGATACATTCCTATATTCTAAATACTAGTAATTCACTTCTGCATTCATAATGTTGAGACTTGTCAATCTGCCACTTTTGTGATAGTGTTCTCAAATTAATTTCCAATAACTGAATCTTCTGCCCCAAGAGCCGGATTTTCTTATATACTGATTAAAACTTAAATGTTTTCCTGGAAAGAAAAAACTTGTTAATTGAAGAAAGAAGAAAATGTGCTAAGATAAATGGATAAATTGCCTCCTATGATGTTGACAGAATACGTCAAAACAGTCATAAGGCAAAGCCTTCAAACCTCTGAATGTTTATTTATGAAACCCCTGGGAAAAATGTCATTAGCTGAGCAATTTCCTAAAAAAGAAAAAATCCTGTCCTTTTTCTCATCTTTTTTTTTGTTGGGGTTCTTTCTTCTCATTTCAGATCAATGCCTCTTCAATGGAGGATGGGTTGAACTTCTATGATTCTGGTCATCGGTTTGAGCATTCACAACTTTTGTTGGTGCTTTTGCGTTCTCTTCCCCATGCACCTAGGCCTTTGCAGAGCAGAGCATTACAGGTATTAGCTTAAGTTCCCATTTCTTACAACATGCATCTAATGTTTGTAAATTGTTGATTTCTTGTTCCATTAGTTGTTTGAAATATCATGTATTTGCACTTGGTTGATTTATGTCACTGAATTTCTCAACAATTTACTTCTTTGTGGATGTACTTGCTTGATTTATGCCTTTGAATTTCTCATTACATACTTCTTCATGGATTTGGAAGTGTTTTTTCGATCTCAAGTTTCTCATCATTAAGCATCCAAAAGTTAATGGTGAGTCATAGGGATTATTTTGGAGCCTCCTTTTTTCTGGCTACTAAATTTGTCTGTCCTTCCACAAGCTGGCTGTGGCTGGTAAAAGACTTAAAAATTATCACAAGATAGCTTGTTATTACCATCTACACTTCAATATTCATCATTGTACTGGTGTTCTGCTGTAGCTATTTTCTTTTATTTTACAGTCTAAACTATGACTAGATCCTGGCTCTCTTCTTTTCTAAATTGATGTACGGGATTGTTAAGTCTTTCTTAGTTTCATTCTTAATTTTTTGTTTCTTTCTGGTCCTATAAGAGCAGTTTTGTTTTTTTAAGTCTTGGGCTCATGTGCTTCTTGTTGTGTTAGTGTTAACTTAGGAAGGTATCCTATTTATATGCCATGGCCACATAGAAAGTTTGTTTATTGGATTGATTTGCATGAAGTAAGAGTTCCA
This sequence comes from Erythrophleum ivorense, assembly GCA_026724425.1. Taxonomy (NCBI): domain Eukaryota; kingdom Viridiplantae; phylum Streptophyta; class Magnoliopsida; order Fabales; family Fabaceae; genus Erythrophleum; species Erythrophleum ivorense. The sequence goes on along the minus strand of JAIUCV010000529.1, from coordinate 485,129 downwards.
TTTATAGCTATATATCATACTTGAGTTCTTGTTGTGTACCCCTTGCTTCTGAGCTGTTTGTTTGTATCCGATTTCAGGATCTTCTATTTTTGGCTTGCAGTCATCAAGAAAATAGAAGTAGTTTGACAAACATGGAGGAATGGCCTGAATGGATCCTGGAGTTGCTGATTTCAAACTATGAGGTACTTTTTTTTGGTTTTCACAAAGCATGTTAGCTAGATGCTCATTCTAGGTTAGAGATGGCGATTATAACCCATAATTATTTAACCACCTGTGGGATTTCGAATTAAAGTCCTATTGAATCTCAAATTCATTAGGATATTAATTCGAATTTATTTCCCTGTCTGGGACAATCAACTATGGTGTTTTATTGCTGTTAATTAGGACATAATTGTACATATTTATTTCTTTCAAATTCTTTCCTTTTCTGGTGACCGAATATCAAGAAGCATTAACACCTCTGATTTGGCCCCTGTATATATGCTGCTCTCTGCTCTGTTTGTAAATCAGATCAAGAAGAGAACACCCTTATATCTTTTGCATCTTTCTCTTCGTGGTATCAGAGTGTTACCTTTGATCCAGATCCATTTTTCCCTCCATTCTCCTGAAAATTGTCCCTGCCCTTTGCCTTTCGTCTTCCCTTCTATTTTCCAGACCATCCAGATGTCTTTAGAAACCAGCCACAGTGCAAGCAAATCCTTTGGTTCAGATATGTCAACTCAAGTTGCAGTGGCAGAAGGCACCATTTAAATCATCACTAGCCACAAATTGAATGGCCAAAATTACCTTCAATGGGCCAAGTCAATGATGATTTTCATTTCAGGCAGGGGAAAGGAGAGTTATTTCACTGGAGCTGATGTTCCTCTAGAGATGACAGATCCCAAATATCAAACTTGGAGAGTGGAGAACAATATGGTTCAATCCTTGTTAATCAATACCATGGACATAGAATTGGCCAAACCTTCTTGTTTTGCAACACTGCTCACGAAGTTTGGAAGGTTGGGAAGGAAACTTACTCAGATCAAGATAACATATCTGAGTTATTTGAGATCAAAGGCAAGTTGGTTGATCTCAAACAAGGAGATCTCTTTGTGACCCAATATTATGGTGCTTTTACCTATTTGTGGCAGCAGTTGGAGATGTTTGAAAACCCAGATTGGTCATGTTTTGGAGATGCTAAGAGATATAGAGAGTTAGTTGGGAAAGAGAGGATTTTTAAATTCCTCCTTGATCTTAACAAATCTCTGGATGCTGTTTTTTTTTTGGGGGGGGGGGGGGGGATACTTGGCCTGAAACCTCTACCATCAATTCGAGTGGTCTTCTTTAAGGTTCAGAGGGAAGAAGGCCAAAGGAAGTTGATGCTGGGTGCCACTGCCACTGTTGGTGGAATTGTTTCTGAATGTTTTGCCTTATTTTCCAGAAACACAGACCAACATGGAGACAATAAACATAAGAAGGGGAGACCTTGGTGTGACCGTTTTAAGTGCACTGGTCATAGCAGGAAAACATCTTAGAAACTCCATGGCAAGCCCACTGATTGGAAGTTGAATAAAGAAAGAGAACAAGGCTTATGTTGCAACTTCTGAAGGATCTAAATCTGAATCTGCTTTGTTCAGCAAAGAGCAGATAGAGTGGCTCCAAAATCACCGCAATCCAGGTTCTTCAATGGTACCCATTGTTGCTTCTGGTTCCATGGCCCAAAAAGTTATATTCTTGAATGCATGTCATGCTAAGGCTGAAGGGACTGGTTTCAGCCTGGTTGCTGGATAATAGACTCTGGTGAATCAGATCATATGATTGGGGACGTATCTTTATTTCATGAATATAATGCTTGCTACGACAAATATGAAGTGAGAATTGTAGATGGGACCCTATCCGAAGTAACGGGAACTGACAAAAATGTTATTTCTAATGATTTAATTCTGAATTTGGTTCTCTTAGTGCCAAATTTGTCATGCAACTTGCTATCAATCAGCAAACTCACTCAAGATTTGAATTGCATTGCTAAATTTTCTCCTTCTGGGTGTTTCTTTTAGGATTTGGATTCGGGGAGGACAATTGGCATTGCTAAAGCACATGAAAGCTTGATTTACTTCAATGCAGCAATAAAATTCAGAATTCCTATGCCAATAATGTTGGAGTATTAGAGAAGGATATGGTTATGTTATGGCACAAATGCCTTGGTCACCTATACTTTTTGTACTTGGAAAAGTTGTTCTTGTCCTTGTTTATCATAACAACCCAAAGCTGTTTCAAGGTGAAGTGTGTCGTCTCTCTAAAGACTGTCGCAGTACCTATCCTGCCCATAAATATAAACCTTTTTACCCTTTTCCAATTATTCACAGTGACATTTAGGGAACATGTAGCATACCTAGTATTACAAGTGCTAGGTGGTTTTTATCTTTCATTGATGACTACAAATGTAGCACCTGGGTTTTCCTTATGAAGGACAAGTTTGAAACTACTTCTATAGTTCAAAATTTTTATGCCGTGATTCAAAATTAGTTTCAGACTCATACAAATCTTTCGAACTGAAAATGCTTGGGATTTCTTTACTTTTGCCCTTGGGAGTTTCTTTCTTGAAAAAAGAGATTGTTCATCAAAGCTCATGTCCCTATATCCCCTAACAAAATGGGATAGCCAAGAGAAAGAATTGGCAACTCCTTAACTTAGCAAGATCTCTCATGATAGATGCCAATGTTCCTAAAAATTATTAGGGGGGAGGCATCCTAACCATTACTTGTCTCACCAATAGATTACCTTCATGAACCCTCAAGTTTGAAACTTCTCGTGAAGTCCTTCTTAAAACCTTCCACAAACCAGATTAATCAATGACTGCCCGTTAGAGGTTTTCAGGTGTTGTCCTTATATTCATGTTCCTTCATTGCAAGGAAGTAAGCTAGATCCTAAATCTATCAAATGCTTATTTTTGGGGTATTCTTCACATCATAAGTGGTTTGGGTGTTATTTGTGATAGAAGAATATCATTCAAATTTAAAGATAAATTTTACCGCACAACTATAAGATTTGTAATGTTGGTTAAGATTGAGTATTGGACAATAAAAAACCAACAAGAGAATAAGTTCAATGTTTTAGAGATGAGGATTTGTATTGGATGAGTGAGCACACCAGATAAGATAGAATTAAAAATGAATGCATTAGAGAGAAAGTAGAGATCGCGCCTAATGTGAAAAAGATTATAAAATCACGCCTTAGATGGTTTGGGCACGTGTAGAGAAGATTTATAAAAGAGAGTAGATTAGATGGAGAATAATCCAATAGTTAGAAGTAGAGAGAGACAAAAAAAGCTATAAGCAAAATCATTAAAAAGGATTTAGATTTAAATAGTTTGTCGAAAAATATGATTTACGATAAGACTTTATGGTGTCGTTTGATTTATGTAACTGATCTCACCTAGTGGGAAAAAACTTCTTCTTGTTATTATTATTATTGTTCTCCACATCATAAGGGTTACAAATGTTACTCTCCTGTTACCAAAAATTTTTTTACCTCCATGGGTCTGATCTTCCTTGAACAAGTGCATATTATCCCAAAACTAATATTTAAAGGGGGGAGGGGCAATTAGCAAACCTATAAGAGAAATATTAGTTTTGGGCTACTTTTTTCCCTTGAACCTAAGCCACCTCTTCCACCCTCACCTGAACTTGAGAATGAGCCTTTGTTCCCTGGACCTAAACCATCTCTCCCACCTTCACATGAACCTAAAAATGGGCCTTTGATCCTTGAATCTGTTAGTACTGACCAGGAAGTAAATTAGCAAGGAAATAGGGAACTTAGGGTCTATTCAAGGCGGCCCAAGCAGGGGGAACTAGTGGAGCATTGCCAAACACACCTGAATCCATCTCCTACTGGAAGTCTACAATAAACACAAGGTATTTCTAATTCTGAATCCTCAAATGAATTCAGTTTGCCTATAGATCTGCATTTTTGTATTGCCTTTTGAAAAAGAGTTAGATCATGGACCCAACATCCTATTGCTGAATTTGTGCCCCATGAAAAGCTATCTCCAAATTATAGAGCCTTTATTGCCAATATGGACAGCATCAAAATTCCAAGTTGCATGGAAGAAGCACTTCAGCATCCTAAATGGAGAAAGGTTGTGAATGAAGTGTTACATGCTTTTCAAAATAATGGTGCATGGGAATTAACTCACAAACATCAAGGAAAACAACTTGTGGGGTGCAAGTGGTTGTTTACAGTAAAATATAAGACAAATGAAAGCATTGATAGATATAAAGGTAGACTAGTTGCAAAGGGCTTTATTCAAACTTATGAAAAAGACTTTCAGGAGACTTTTGCCTCAGTGGCAAAACTCAATACCATTTGAGTGCTCTCATCTATAGTAGCAAATCTTGATTGAAAGCTACATCAATTGGATGTTAAAAATGTATTCCTAAATGGTGATCTCAAGGAGGAAGTCTATATGGAAATACCTCTTGGCCTAAGGAAATTTGATGATACTAATCCATGTGCAGACTCTGAAAATCTTTCTATGGACTTAAATAATCTCCACAAGCCTATTTTGAGAGATCTACTAAAGTAATGAAATTGTTGAGGTACACACAAGGCCAAGTTGATTATACTTTGTTTATTAATTAAGTCATTAATTGATAAAATGACTATCCTTATAGTCTATGTGGACGGCATAATTGTAACAGGCAATGATGATAGGGAGGTAGCCCTCCTTAAGGAGGACCTAAATAAGGAATTTGAAGTCAAAGATCTTGGTGATTTGAAGTTTTTTTGGGGAATGGAAATAGCTTAGCCAATAAAGGAATTGTAATATCCCAAAGAAAATATACTTTAGATTTACTAAGGGATATTGGCGAGTTAGGGTGCAAACTTGTTGATACTTCTATGGATCCCATTACCAATGTTGGCTCTAAGAAGGATTTAGCCTTTGTTGATAAAGGCATGTACCAAAGATGAGTGAGAAGATTGATACATCCCTCTCACACAAGATTAGACCGTAGTTTAGCTGTGAGTATGGCTAGCCAATTCATGAATAACCGTATTGAGAAACATCTTGAAGTAGTAAATTGTGTGCTGAGGTATTTGAAAACGATACCAAGAAGGGGGGTCTTTTTCAAAAATGGAATGAGTAGGGACTTATAAGTATTTTTGATGTTGATTGGGCTAGATTGATAAGAGATCCACACTAGACTATTGTACTTACGTTTGGGGTAACTTGATAACTTGGAACAGTAAGAAACAATTTGTTGTGGCTCAAAGCAGTCTTAAAGTTAAGTTTCAAGCTATGGCACATGGAATTTGTGAAGGGATCTATTTGAAAAGATTACTTGAAGAACTACAACTTCCTTCCTCAACATGCATGAAGCTATTTGGTGACAATCAAGTTGCAATTAGTATTGCAAAGAATTTGGCTTATCATGATAAAACCAAACATATCGAGATTGATCATCACTTCATAAAGGAGAAGATAGAACAAGGTGTTATTAAGTTGGTTTATATATCTAGTTGTCATCAAATTGCAGATATTCTGACTCGGTCTATCATAAGAACTCGCTTTGATACTCATCTATCCAAGCTGTGTATGGTAGATATTTACTTCTCAGTATGAGAGGGAGTGTGGGATTTTAAATTAAAGTCCTATTGAATCTCAAATTCATTAGGATATTAATTTGAATTTATTTCCTTGTCTAGGATAGTCAACTATGGTGTTTTATTGCTGTTAATTAGAACATAATTGTACAAATTTATTTTTTTCAAATTCTTTCCTTCTTTGATGGCCAAATATCAAGGAGAATTAACTCCTCCTTTGATTTGGCCCCTGTATATATGCTGCTCACTGCTCTCTTTGTAAATTATATCAATAAGAGAAATTCTTCTAGACACTCTTTTATATTTTTTGCTTCTTTCTCTTCACCACCCTAGCCCAACTCTACTTTGACCCAACTAAACACGATCATTTAGATTAATAGTTGATGGGGATGGTTCATTAAGCAAGTTGGTTTAAGCGGGTTAGCACATGGTTAACTATTAACCACTCTTCTTCATCTCATCATTCTTTATGTACAACATTTTCTTTCTCTTGTTTTAAGATAATCTTTGATGTAAAATATAATGTTACAAATGTATTGATATGTGTGTGTGTGTGTGTCTCTTTCTCTCTCTCTATATATACACACACATATACACACACACATATATATTGTTATTATGGTAATCACATCATATAGACCAAGCTATTCTAAGCATACCTTATTCTAAAAACCTACATATATATATATTTATATGTATTGATGAAAGATCTGTTGTATTCTAATAATCTAAGGAGCATTTTACACATATCTATAAACAGTAGAAGCTGGACTAGGAAACTATTCAAAATAAATTATAAGGCTATTCCCTAAAAGTTAGGGATTATAATAACTACTACATAAAGCCAAAAGATTAGGATATCACATCAATTAATCCCTAATGGTAGGAATTACGACATCTACACAAGAACTGCTTTGATAATGCTCGCACTATACATGATATTCACAAGATTTCCCCACACTCTTCCTCAAGCTAGTTAATGAATATTATCTATTCCAAGCTTGCTAGGTAATCTCTGAAAAACTGGCACTAAACAGTCCTTGGGTGAGCATATTTGCAAGTTGATCACCAGTAGGTATGAAGGGGGTACAAATTAGGCCACTACCTAGCTTCTCTTTAATGAAATGCCTATTTGCTTTAATGTGTTTAGTATGATTATGTTGTGCTGGATTATATGCAACATTGGTGGCTGATTTGTTATCATGAAAAGGTCTAATGAGACTTTCCCACCTAAACTTCCAGTCTTCTAAGATTATCTTTTCCATAATAGTTCAATATCCCAAGTGCCATTACTTTAAATTCAGCTTCAACACCTGACCTTGTAACTACATTTTTGTTTTTTTGCTTGTCCAAGTTACGAGATTACCTCCTAGAAAGGTGCAGTAACTAGAGGTTGGTCTTTTATCTACCATGGATCTTGCATAATCTGCATTTGTGTAGGCTTCAAGAGTTAGTCCCCTCTCCCTTCTTAAACATAATTCTCTTCTTGGTGTATCTTTAAAGTATTGCAAAGTTCTATGCACTGCCCTGAGTTATGATTCTTTAGAATTGTATATAAATTGACTCACAACATTCACAACTCTACTTGGTGTACCTTTAAATTGAAGCCAGATCTTATTTTTGTTGGATTTAAATGACTCGGAAAGGAATGATAATGGTGACAAGCTCTCAACTCTACTTTGTCCATTTAATCCTTCAAGGTAGTATAGACCATCCCTTTGCCTAGCATGTCCAATCATCCTCTTTGTGCCCTATTCTTAAAATACACAATAGGAAGGGTGAAAGGTCATAGCAATCGAAATTAGTGGTGAGTTTTTGGATTGATAAAAGGGTAGTGCATAGTTTTGGAATGTGAAGAACATTCTTAAGCGTAAAGTATTCACTTAGAACAACATATCCCTTGCCAGCCACAATTGTTACTCTATGGTTATTTTTCTATTGTTTGGTACATGGAGTCTATGAGAAGGATTTTTTGTGAGGAGTGGGTCATATGATCTATAGCTCTTGGTTTATGACCTAGGAGTTTGGAGAATCTTTATTTGAAATGTTAAAAACATGAGAAGATTGAGACGAAATACTTGAGAACACCAAAGAACAAGTACTTGTTGGAAGTTCCCAATAGAATCCTCATTTTGTCAATCTATTCTTTGTTGAAATCAGCATGTGGGAAGTTGTCATCATCACTTCTTGGATGTGTGGTTGTCATATGTGCGTATTGCTCCCCCCTTGGCTGTCATTTCTTCTCTGGCCATGTCTTATTCATGGTTTGAGGCTTACATGACAAAGAGGCCTTGCTTGACTGTTTTGACAAATCTAGATCACCAAAATGTTGCTTCATGCCATATTTTTTTCATAGTGCTATTTTTAGACATTAGGGTCGAGCTTTCCATTGTGTGGGTGTCGATCATAACTCCTTTTCTTCCTTACTCAAGAAGAACAATTGCTGTCACCTCATTCAAGGATGGTAACCCTTCTTTTCCAGGTATTTGTACTCTTACAACATCAAACTCAAATGTTCAATCCTACAAGAAAGTCTTAAATTCTATTCTTTTCAACAAATCTCTTGAGAATTGCAGAATCCTCACAGCATTTCATCTGGATGCATTGGTAATAATCCATCTCTTGCCATAGGCTTTTCAAGACATTATGTTACAAGCCCACATCGGATAGACTTGGGGTTAGTTCTGGGCATATAAAAGGGAGCGCTGCACACCTCAATAGTTAGCTTTTGGGGAAAGGGTAATGGCCCTGTGACAAGTGGTATCAGAGCGAGCCCTACAATCGTTGCCAGGGTGGATGGCGTCCGACCCTACCGTGGATGGAATGGTGGGCCATTCGTGACGAAGACGTCACGGATTGGGTGGGTGAGTATGCTACAAGCCCACATCGATAGACTTGGGGTTGGTTCTGGGTATATAAAAGGGAGTGTTGCACACCTCAATAATTAGCTTTTGGGGAAAGGGTAATGGCCCCGTGACAAGTATAGAGTACTCTGCTACCAACCAATTCCCTTGTTTAGGAGTGGAAATTTTGGTTTCAATCTTGTTAATTTGTGCAGCATCACGAACTTTGAAGTAGGTTTATTTGACAGCCTCCCAAATCTCCATAGCTGTACTATTACTTTAAAAAAAATATACAAGTGTCATTGATTTTTGGCAACATAGAGTTCCATAACCAAAACATCACCATAGAGACTTATTAATAACAAGCATCAAATTTAGGATCCTACAGTTTTGGACCTGTGCCAAGCAAATGGATCAGTTTTCCTCTTCCCTTCAAAAATGTATGAAACCACTTCAGGTAATTCTTTCCATTCAACTAATATGCTGCTTGAATATTCTGCAATTCTTTTGTTTCCGTTGTGGTTGAATGGTGGTTGTTGGCTAAAGATGTCTCTGAGGTGTTACTGGTTTCAGTGGATGCTGATATGATTTGGACCAATTGAAGGCCAAGAAATGATATGACAGATTCTGCTTAGTAGAAGCAACAATCAGAAATTTGAAAAGGTCTCGATGGCAATGAAGACACACTGGTCAGTTGACAAATTCTGCTAAGCAGAACCCCAAAAAAAAAAAGGAGATTCAAAGAAGGAAGGTATTGACAGCAATGAAGGTGCACTAATTAGTGTATTCAAAAAAGGTCTAAGACTGATACCATGATAAAAGGTCTGTTGTGTTATGATAATCTAAGGAGCAGTTTACAAGGGAGCGCACACACCCCAAAAATAAAAAGGAAAAAGGAAAAAAGAGCTATACTAAGAATCTATTCAAAATAAATTAAACGGCTATTCCCTAAAGTTAGGGATTATAATAACTATTTCTTAAAGTCAAAAGATTAGGATATCACATCAACTAACCCCTAATGGTACGGATTATAACATCTACATAATAACTACTCTAATAATGCCTGCACTTCACATGGGAGTCTCGAGACCCCCTACCAAAAAAGGGGGGGGGGGGCACCCACACACACAAAATAGAGGAGGGATCAATTGACATTGATGTCAATCAAAATCATTCTTACACCTTTTATTAACTTTTTATAGGATGAGTTTTTTTTTTCTTAATAACAAAATCTCCTATTGGAGTAGAAGTTCTAATCATGGATATCATAGTCAAAAAATTCGACATTAATCCAACAATTTTTGTGCCCCATCAATATATCACAAAATTTACGTACAATGTCAATTAGAAAGAGATTATCAACTATTTGATTATACATTTATTGTTTTTTAATTTTTATAAAATTTGACATGCTATATCTACATGTAGTTACTTCTATTTTAATGGATGGATTAATGAAAAATGAATTCCAATAATAAAATATTGAAAAGTGTAAGTTTTTCAATTCTTACATCATTGTATGTATGTGCATGTATACGCGCGCATATGTATATATGCATTTTTGTTATACAATTATGTATATGTACATGTGTGCATAAATATGTGTGTGTGTATATATATATATGTACATGTATATGTATTAACATGTGTGCATATATATACACACTTGGGCATGTATATATAAACACACGCGTGTTTGTATGTATAAACACTTGTGCACATATATGTAAGCACACACATATATTGACAAACATTCGCATGTGTGTACACACACACACACACACACATGCACCAAATTTTATGTATTCTAAGATTATTCAATTAATTAATTCAAATTCCTTGCATTTGAAATTGTATGGAGCTCAAAATTACACAATCCAAACACAACATAAATGATTAAAAATTTGAAGAAAAACAATATTACATACATATAACGGGGTTAATGGATGGATTAGGTCTAACCCTAATAAAGAGGGTCATGGGTATTTTGCTAACCAATCAAAAAATTGGGTTGGATTATTAATAGTTACATAAGTCATACTTGGGCCTACCCAAACTCAACTGTTCCCCCTTTCCTTTTTTTCCCTTATTCTAGGTTAATGACCCCTCCTTTCCCACAAAAATTATGCGGAGGGAAAAATCATAAGTTCCAAATCCATGGGACTTAACAGCTATTGTAAAATTCCTTAACTGTGCTACTTATGTATTTATGTTTAACAGATGGCTCCAAGCAAATCCTCTAATTCAACAAGCCATGGAGACATAGAGGACCTTATACATAACTTCCTTATCATCATGTTAGAGCATTCAATGCGGCAAAAGGATGGATGGAAGGTTGCTATTTGTTTGTGTTATTACTTTTCTTTCATGTGGACCCACTTTATGTAACCAGTGATTCTTGTTCTTAATGCTATTTGGCAATGTCGATGTTGACAGCCCCTACATGCAGTAGTTTGTTTGCCTTTTTGTATTATTTTCTGTATTTGATTCTCTTTGGCTGGAGTTGTAACTTTCGAACACCAATATTAGACCTGGCTTGAACTTGAAGTGAGAGTTTTTAGTCTGCTGGACAACCACTGGGCTTGCAAATATACTACAGAGTGCATATTTTTTCCCTTGGCCTTACCCTTTATCTTGACCCATGTGATTCAGAAAGTGCCTTTGGAATTTTAACTAAAATTTAGGGGTTTGAATAATGAACTGTATATGAGCTGGGTTATGGGTCTTCTTGTTCTCTTATTTCTTTAGACGTTGGTGATGGGTGTTGTGTCAGATTTTGGGAGGATACATGGGCAGGTAATATACCTTTTTCTCAGGCTTTCTTGAATCTTCATCATCTTTCCTTTTTGCATAATGATCCAGTTCATAATTTCTATCCAAGTCAGGGCAATATTATTTCTTGGAATTTTCTCTGTTCAAGAAATCTTACAGGTAGAGATATGGATGAAATAGAAGTTCTCTTGCCTCTTCTTGATAATTTTAGAATCTCAGTCTAATGATAGGAGATTTTGGAATTTAGATTCTTTTGGTGTGTATTCTTGTAAGTCGTACTTTCAAATTCCTTGTCTCCTCTCCCACAAGGGGGCTGTCCCTTCTTGAAAAACCCATTTGGAAATCCAAAGCTCGTCCAAAAGTCAATTTTTATTTTTTTTTGGGGGGGGGGGGGAGTGGTACTCAATAGAATAAACACCAATGACATGTGGCAAATTTGAAGACCTAACACAGCTTTGTCTCCTAACATTTGTATAATATGCATGCGTAGTGAAGAAACTGGAGCTCATTTATTTCTACACTGTCAATTGGCTGTTTTCTTGTGGAATAAGTTGTTTGGAACTTTTGGTGAGAATTGGGTTTTTCCATGGGATTTAGAGCAGTTTATACGGTTCAAGGGTTTTGGCTGTAGGAAGGATGGAAGATATCCTCGTGGCATTGTGTGGTTTATGCAGTGATTTGGAACATATGGCTAGAGTGGAATGGTTGTATTTTAAGGGGTGTTTCACTATCTGTAGATGACCGATGGACAAGGAATGGTTTTATTTTAGGGGTGTTTCATTATCTGTAGATGACCTACGGACAAGGATTTTGTTTACAACTTCTTTGTGGTGTTTGGTTCTTTTTATTTATTTTTATTTTTTTAAAAGGAAGTGCCTCTTTTGGATATGCGAAGGGACTGGGCAGCACTATTGCATGTTTAACATTCTATTTGTTTTATTTTTACTTTCTTGTTTGTAATTTTGTTTTCTTGTGAGGATACCTAATCCTCCTTATTTTTATCTTTCTTCTCTCTTACCATAATTCGTTTATCTTTTTTTTTTTTTTTTTAAATTTGTGTGATATCTTAGTCATCACATAATCTTTCTTTTTCTATAAAAGAAAATATCTATATTTTAACCTGGAGTTCCTATATGAAGCAGCAAATTTGACATCTAAAATATTGTGATTTAATTAAAGTCAATTTAAACTTAGAAGTTTTCACATTGAGAATTGGTATGACAGTAACCGCATGAAATAATGTGTAAAGTTTGATAGTGGTCTGATGCCACATTGGAGATGCTTGTTCCATTTTTTTCTCTTTCATATTCCTTAGTTTCACCGGATAAATCGTGATTTATAAATATTTTATATTTTAACTTCTTGATTAGCTTGTCTGCAAATCCATTGGTAGTCTCAAACATGTAGCTGTGCTTCCTTGGCTAGGCTGGGAAGAGCTAACTTTCTTGTTTTTTTGATGCTGGTTTTTAGTGGACGTGCTAAATGCTTTGCTGTTTTTGTGAGAATTGATTATGTTTTTTAAGATATTGATATGTGTATAACCATAGAAAGTTAATTTTCCCTTTTTTTTTGGGTGAATATACATTTTTAATTCTTACTTTGACAAGGTTCTGTTCCCATACCAACTTTATAAAGTTCCTGTGTTATGTTCTAACGTTGTATCACTTTCTTTCCAATTTGATATATCTGTCTATCTATCTATATACACATACATATAAACATATATATATATATATATATATATATTATCTATCTGCTATTTAACTTATGATCTATTGATATTGGTTGGTGTTGCTCTTTTTATGCAGGATATTGAAACAACAATTCATTGTGCAGAATGGCTTTCTATTGTGGGTGGATCTAGCGCAGGAGAACTTCGAAAAAGGTGAGTTTATTTGCCTTTTTAAGCTACTGGAAATTTTCCTTCTTCACTTCCACCGTATGATCATGGTATCTGTTCCATTGGTTACGCTGGTTTTGTTTGACACTGTTTCTGAACGTACCATTATATTTTCTAGTATGAAGTCACAAATTTTCCGACGGACATCCATTTCAATAAATTTATCTGGACATGTTTTTTGAAAGCTACCATCCAATCACCCTTCATGGTTGTCTATAATACTTATATGATCTTAGGGCATGATTTGAGATTTTTTTTTTGGGGGATATAAAAAGAAGTTTTATCAATAAGAGAGTACAAAAAGTTGGAGGATAAGAAATTCTCAAACAATTACACCCTTAAAAAAAAAAGGAAATCCTCAAAAAATGAAAACAAAAAAAAGTATCAAAACAGGAACCACATAAAATAAGTCATAATGAGTGCAGAAACTGGATTCGAGGTTGTCTCTCTTCTGTTGCCTTTGCAGTTACAATTAATGGTGAGCTGAAAGAGTGGTTTAAAGGTCAACAAGGTGTAAGGTAGGGAGATCCTCTCTCCCTTTTTTTGTTTACTCTTTTTGTGGATATTTTAAGTCATATGTTAACTAGAGGTTCTGAGGGTTGTTGGAAGGCTTGATGGTTGGGTTGGAGGGGTTACAAGTCCCTCATTTATGGTTGGTTGGTTGGATTAATGTTTAGGAAAGGATTGTGGGTGATTTAGTTGAGTTGGCTAGTTGTGTGATATTACAATGGCCCTAACTTGTTTGGGCATTCCTTTAAGAGGCAATCCTCATGTTGAGTGTTTCAGGGATCTTGTGTTGCAAGGGACTTCAAAAAGACTAGAGAGATAGAAAGGGGGTTTCTTTTGCTTGTTAGGAGGATATCCTTAATTCAGGCTTCCTTGTCTAGTATCCCCTTGTACTATCTTCCTTTGTTTATGATTCTAGTGGAGGTAGGGAAGAGGATTGAGAAGATTATGTAGGATGATAGGGACTAGATAGTATGGGATGCCTAAATGTCACATTAAATAGTATGGGATGCCTAAATGTCACATTAAATAGTATGGGATGCTAGTATGGTACTTAAAGAGAGTAGTTCTTCATCCTTGATGGTGCACTTTTAAGGGTGGGTTTTCCACATCTCTTTAGGCCCTATCATTGGTGCTAGAGCTCATTGGCTGATGTCATGGAGAGAGCTACTTATAAAGGGTTTTGATTCGTGAGAATACTGAGTGAAGTGTCACAAAGTGCAGCCGTTGGGACGTTGATTCTGCAAGAGCAGTGGTATGATAAAGACTGAGCAGTATGGGATGCTTGGTATGGTATTTAAGTAAAGTGATTCTTCCCTCTTGACAACCTATTTGAGTCTTATCATTAGTATCAGAGCAGTGACAATTTGGAAAGGGTCAAACAATGATGAACTTCAATGCAAATTTGAAAATGAATTTGCTGGATGGAAAAGAAATAAGCAAGAGATGGAATAGAGGAGGAACATGGATGAGATGATGGAGAGTATGAAGGATATACTAAAGCATGTAAAGAGGTTGGCAAGTAAGGGAAAAAATAAGAAGGAACCAACCGAGAAAGAAGTAGAGAAAGAAATTATTGATCAACTTCTAGAGCCTTTATTGTCTTTAGAAGAGGACTCAGTAAAATCGAAGGCTAAGGTAGAGCAAAAGTTCGAGGAAGTTGAAGAAGAAGAGAAGAATGGAAAAGAAAAACTCAAGCCGGAGCTTGGACCGCAAAGCACAGCTGATGGATTGTTTAACACCATTGAAACATAAGAGTGTGAAGTTGCCTTCGTTGAAAAAATTTTAGGTGTAAAGATCCCTTGAAGATGGTTTGAAGGAAGGGGAAAGAGTGGAGATGGAGTTTACCCAACCCACAACCTAGAATCACTTGATGAATTGGGCTGGTAAAAGGGAGAACAATCTGGTGTTAAAAGAGGCCCAAAACAGCCTATACAAGGGCCCAAAATGGAGTGGGACGAAGAACCAGCTGTCCCGGGTCATTGATGCTCTGGACCTAAGTTGGAATACTGCACTTGGGTCATTAAAAAATCATGATGCAAGAAGGGAAGGTGAGACTAAAGCCCCAAACAATGACCCTTCTTCATTGACAAAAAGAGATGGAAATTCTCAAAAGTCTAGAGGGAAGGGATTCTTTTACTACCATGTTGAGAAATTTAGGGTGCCTAATCAGAATCAGAATCAGCCACTTAGACTGTTGGTCATGGCAAAAAATGATGAGGAGGACGATAAAGAAGAGAGGGAAGTACCTGAGGAGAAGAGCCAACCCAAGGGGAAAGTATGCTTTGGAATCCCTCTTCGTGGTTCACCTAGAACATAAAAGATGTCCCTGGGCTCATGAGAAGTTTCTGTCCTTAAGAAAGGGCATGACTATTGATGTAGCTACTCCTCTAGAAGAGGAACCCTATAATGCAAGACCTACATTCGAACATGCTCGATTAAATCTTGTTACTACTATCAAGTGTTGAAGCTAAGAAGAGATTTGAAAATTTTGAAGCAGTCAATGGAACCATGGATACACATTTTCATTACTTCAAACAAGGGTATGAGTTCTTGGATGAAAGCGATAGGATTGAAAAGATCACTGGTGTTATTGCCTCATTGTTGACTTTTCTTATTCCTGAAAGGTGTTTGTTTGCTAGTCCAATGGGAAGGGGTCATCTTAGGTCTGCTAATGAGAGTAATTCTTTTGAAAGTTTAGAATGTGATCATTCTGCTGTAAGAATATAAATCCCATAGAAATCTTGCTTTTGCACATTTGGAATGTCCCTCAAGAAGCTTGCGGTAGCAGCAGCAGCAAGCATGTATTAGAAGTAAGAAACCAATTAATGTGTGGCGAAGAGTTTGTGGACATGATGTGGGTGCTAATGGGGGACCCTTGTATCTGAATGGGCACCATTAAACCATGGTGTTATTGTTTTTGCTTGAAATTTTGGTGTACATATATCAAGGGTTAGGTCTCTTACTTCAGATGTTATAGTGTGGGGACCCCATGACAAGTCTGTTTCAATCCCTTGCAAATACCCTTCCCAAGGAGGAATTGTTGCAATCAAGAAATGCCTCTCAGATTGATCTTGTTCCCATAGGCTTAAACAACCCCGATGAACCATAGGTGCTTTCCATCAGCAAACCTTATCAATATGATTCTTGTGAAAGAAAAGTTCATTCATGCAAAGTATGCTATGCAGCACTACATTGTGTTTTATGACTGCTCATGCTGTTTTTGAGCATGCTTGCAACTCTTCTTTAACCCTTACAGAACTAAAGCTATTACAAGGGCAGAGAAACCCTGATTACAACTCTACTTTAGCAGGGAACTCATTGGACTGTCTTCTACTTGCCCTTTGGATTTTATGGGTAACAAAATTGATGGTATTGCTGAGTTGGGCTCCTTGGAGAAGACAGAGCAAAGTCCTATGGAAAAGAAACTACTAGAGTTTGAAAACACCTGTGAGAGTTTTAGGGTTCAGCTGCAATTTCCCCATCTTCACCTTGAGGACAAGGTGAATCTTCTTGGAGGGGGCATTGATGAGACTAAACCGACTGATGCAGCCAAAACAGATAGCAAAAAAAAGAAGAGAGTGACAGGTAAAAAAGGGGTGGTATTGATGGGTTACACCAACCCATTACTGCCACCTAAATCTATAGCAGAAGATATAAGGGGGTGACAGAAGGAGAAAAGGGTGGAATTGCTGGTCAATTAAATGATGCAAAGGTTTATATCCGAAGAAGCAGAAAAATAAAGGAGCAAAAGGAGGGAGCATTGATGAAAAGGTAGGAGGGAGCAGTTAAAAAGTAGTTGACAGGGGTATATAAAGGAAAAGCTGAGAAAGGAGTGGCCTAAGGAAATTTTGGATCTGGTTTTGTTGGAGAGAGCCAACCTCCCGAATGTTGGCATCTGTTTGTTCTTCTTTATCATTTTGTTGTGCTGAGTATCTATGTTTATGTCTTGTGTTGCTGTGATTTGTATGAAACTTGTTGTAGTAAGTTGTAGTGCATTTGTATGAGTGTTGGGATGTTGTATCCTTTTGTTTAGGAACTTATCTTCATTTCAACAGCAAGTGTGTGTTTGTTCTGTTGTGTTTGAGTGAATATTGTTGGCTCTACTGTGACATAGTGTGTGAGTTGGGTGTTGTAACCTCCTGTCCAAGCAGTGTTCATTGAGTTATTTCAGCAATATGTAGCACTGTTTGTGCTCTATTCTTGTATAAATTTTGTGAGGGTCCTATCATAGGACTTGTGGTGAGAGTAAAAGAGACCACTTAGTTAGCTGGGAAGTGTGTTGCAGATCGAAGGAGGGGAGAGGGCTGGGTCTAGCTAATCTGGTGTCTGAAAACATATCCCTAGTGGCTAAATGGCTTTGACGGTTTCCTTTGGAGTCTACTTCTTTGTGGCATAGGGTGATCAGGAGCAAATGTGGTGTTCAACAAAATGGATGGGATCCTAATTTTGTGATTGGTGCCACTTCTGTGAGCCCTTGAAATTTCATCTCTCAAGTATATCCTTCCTTTTCTCCGATATTTTCTTTTCATGTTGGAGATGGCACTCGTTTTGGTCTTGGGAGGACCATTGGATTGGTAAAGCTTCTGTTCTTGAACTTCTTCCACGCTTCTATTGGTACTCTTTTCATAATCTCTAATTTCTAAGTCGTTAATTAACAAAGTAATCATCTTTCTTGGAACTTTCACTTTCTTTTTTTTTAAAGAAATCTTGATGCTAGACTTGTTGATGATCTTGCTTTGTTATTGGAAATACTTGTCCTGTTCCATATTTCTTCTTTGCTTGACAGAAGAATTGGAATTTGGATTCTTTGGTTCTTTCACTTGCTTGTCTTTCTTCTGAATTTTTTTATTTGAAGTCCAAATATTTCTCTTCCAGTTTCAAAGTTTGTCTGGAAAGTCAAGGCCCCTTCAAAGGTAAAGGCTTTTGTTTGGACAACAATACTTAATAAAATTAATACAAATGATCTGCTTCATACTAAAGACCCAGTAAGGCTTATCAGCTAATGTTTGAGTGATGTGTTTCAGAAGTTCAGAGACAAATAACCATCTCTTCTTGCATTGTGAAGTGGCTTGGCATATTTGAAATAGACTGTTCGGTTTATTGATGAGAGTTGGGTTTGTTCAGTTGATCTTGGGGGTTTTCTAGCTATTAAGTTTCCTGGTTTTGGGAGGCAAAAGAATAAAGTTCTATGTCAATGTGCAGTCTTTGCTGGTATGTGGTGTCTTTGCCTTGAACGCAATGCTAGAATGTTCAACCAGAAATTCCTTCTGCCACATCTTCTTTGGATAGGATTGTCTTTATGTCCTCTGTGGGTTTCTGCTAATGGTTTCTTTAAGGGTGTGTCCCTTTTGTATCTTCAAACTGATTGGCAGGCTCTTTTGGGTAGAGATTTCTTTTTCTTTTTCTTTTGAATGTGGGAAGAGGATCTCTTATCTCTTTTTGTTAATTTTCTGTACTTTTCTCTCTCCTCATTGATAAATTCCTTTTTTATCTAGAAAAACATGATAAAAAAAGTCCTAATAAAAAACTGATCAGTGAAGCTGAGCTGTCCAATCTCTTTGCACGTTAGAAATAGTGAGTCTCTTTAAATGACCATATGTAGAGCACCAAAGAGAAGCCATGAACCTGTAACAAATTTAAAAGCAAAGATATGCCCCTGAAGATGCTGGCATCTGTTTCCAACCAGACGAACAACAGAACCCCATAAATCATCCACTGCCACAAATTTTTGTTTTCCTTCTTGTTACCAAACCCTTTAAAGGGCATGTTTTGAGATTAGATATACAACAGGGATGATAGCCACATATCTTTTTGAGCTGTGATGGTAATGCTAGAAGAAAGTTACAAATTCTAAGCACTACTTGAGGCTGGATCAGGTGTTGGTAACTGGTAAGAGCTAAATTTGAGTAAAAATGCAGAGACTTTATGACAAAATAGAAAAGGTAGGGGTATTTGCTTCATTTTTATTAATGGAATTTAAATAGGATAATTATGCTAGAGACAGTTTATAACAAACATTTGGTGGTATAAATGATAATAGATATGACATTCTTGAATTACTCCATTGTTCGTTGTACTTTCTCCTAACTTTTCAAAGACTTCAAAACCTCTTTCAGAATACATGAACATGATCCAACTCTAGCTGTGTGCAAAAGACTGAAGAATATTGAGGAAGAGTTCTGCTAACTCTTTTCATAGTACTGCATTGTTTCCTTGTGTTGATAAAATAGTTTGCATGTATAGTTTTATTATATCTGCTATATGTCATTTTATGATTATTCTCTCTCCTTTGGTTTGAAGACGAGAGGAATCATTACCTATATTTAAGAGGAGGCTCTTGGGTGGCTTGTTGGACTTTGCTGCCAGGGAATTGCAGCTTCAGGTAAGGATTTTCATGCATGTATAATTTGGCAAGATAAGGTTTTTTCCATGGTCATTTCTGGTTTCCCATGTCTAAGCACACCTAGAAAACTAGATCCCTTCACTTATGCCTAAACACACCTAGAAAACAAAAGTATATTTACAAGAATGTGGTTGTTTATATTTTATTTATGGGTTTTCTTTGAAAAGAGTGGGATAAAACTGCAATGATGTCTACATGTAGCTTTTCTTTACTACAGACTCAAATTATTGCTGCGGCAGCTGCTGGTGTTGCAGCTGAGGGGTTGTCACCAAAAGATGCTAAGGCAGAGGCCGATAATGCTGCTCAGCTTTCTGTGGCTTTAGTAGAGAATGCTATTGTGATGCTTATGCTTGTTGAGGATCATTTACGGCTACAGAGCAAGCAGTTCTCTTCTGCACGTGTTGTAGATACTTCTCCATCACCACTTTCTGTTTTGTATCCTCACCATAACAGCTCAACTTCATTGTCTACAATTGGAGAATCAACAGAAGCTGTGGGAAGTGATTCTGGGGGACTCTCTGTAGATGTACGCATGCTGTAATCCCAAATTAGACTTGCATTATGCCTCATAATTAGTTATGACTCTGTAGTTTTTTAATTGTGCATTTTCAATACCGTTTTTGTTGTTCTGCAATGGCTGCATGGCAGCCTCTATTTCATAAAGCCTGTATTTGGGGGAATAAAAAAAAGGACATTATTCAAAGCTGTTTAGCATGGACTTGTCCTCTGGATTTTAAAAAATTAATTATGGTATGAATTCACTTGCTTTCTTGTAAATTAATATTATATTAGTCCTTATGCTTCTCATTTTGTTCTAGTCATGCATGTGTTTATTGGTGACACTTGTGTTAAAATTGTCAGATCCTTTCTTCAATGGCCGATGCAAATGGTCAGATCTCTACTTCAGTGATGGAAAGGCTTACTGCTGCTGCTGCAGCTGAACCTTACGAATCTGTTTCTTGTGCTTTTGTGTCATATGGGTCCTGTGCTAAGGATTTAGCTGATGGCTGGAAATATAGGAGCCGTTTGTGGTATGGTGTTGGGCTTCCATCAAAGACAGCTCAATTTGGTGGCGGTGGGAGTGGATGGGATTCTTGGAAGTCTGCTTTGGAGAAAGATGCCGATGGCAACTGGCTTGAACTTCCTTTGGTAAAGAAGTCTGTGGCAATGCTCCAAGCACTGTTGCTAGATGAGTCTGGGCTTGGTGGTGGTCTTGGTATAGGTGGAGGGTCAGGTACTGGAATGGGAGGGATGGCTGCATTGTACCAATTATTAGACAGTGACCAACCATTCCTGTGCATGCTTCGGATGGTTCTTCTATCAACGAGGGAAGATGATGATGGAGAGGAACATATGCTGATGAGGAATTCAAGTATTGAGGATGGGATGCCTGAAGGAAGGAAACCACGCTCGGCAATTTTGTGGAGGTAAAACAACCTTTGAAGTTTATCTTATTTCCAACCCTTAGTTAATCCACTAATGAATAGTCTCAGAATAAATTTGGTATTTAGTTGGAGAAGTTCCATATAATAAATTATTCACTCTTTGAACAGCGTTCTTTCACCTGTTCTCAACATGCCCATTTCTGATTCCAAGAGACAGAGAGTTTTGGTAGCATCTTCTGTGCTTTATTCTGAGGTTTGTATTTTTCAGTGCTGAACATATTATTCTTTCTTACTGTGCAATGTTTCATTTGTCTTTTTATTCTATACAACCAGTGTAGTTATCACAGTACAACTTGTGGTCAGGTGTATCATGCTGTGGGCAAAGACCAAAAGCCTCTTCGTAAGCAGTACCTTGAGGCTATTGTACCACCATTTGTTGCTGTTTTAAGGAGGTGGCGGCCTGTTTTGGCTGGAATTCATGAACTTGCTACTGCAGATGGTTTAAATCCTCTTACTGTCGATGATCGTGCACTGGCTGCTGATGCCCTGCCAATTGAGGTACTTTTATTAGCATGGGTATATGTAACACTGAAACAGATATATGTGCATGCATATACTTGCAAATTTACAGATGTGGACTATAATACACAAGTATGCATTTATGTTGCTATATGTATGAATTGTTCTTATTTCTGCCATTTTTATGTATGACTAAAATGCAGATGGGGTTTAGTTGTGATAATTTCTGAAGAACTTCTGAGAAGTTCAGACCAGAGCTTCGATCTACTGCTTCTGGTTTTCAGAGTTTTTATTCTTAATCAAAAGAGTGTATCCCATAAATGGGCGATTCTCAGATCCCATGAAACATGCATAATGGTCAAAAAATAAAGACACCATAACTACAGCTAATCTGACTGGAAAACAGGCAAGACAAAAAGGGAAAGAAAATAAAGAAAATAACACAATACATGGAAGGAAATAAATCATAAAATGTATAATAAACACATGGAAATCAACATTCCCCCCCAAGTTGGTGGATGGATGTTGAGCATTCCCAACTTGCTCTTAAAGTCTTAAAAAATTTCACTCTTGATAAGGCCTTAGTTAGAATGCTAGCAACCTGAAGTTGTGATGGTGTATAGATAAGATCAATGATCTTGGAATCAAGCTTCTCCTTGATAAAGTTTCGGTCAAGCTCCATAAGTTTTGTCCTATCATGATGGATAGGATTCTTAACAATATTTATAGTTGTCATATTGTTACACAACACTTTGATTGGGCCTTTCATAGTGATTTTAATCTGATCAAGTATCCATTTCTGCCAAACACCTTCACAAATGCCATGAGACAATGCTCCATATGTAGCTTCAACATTGTTTCTGGCGACCACAGCCTACTTTTTGCTTCTCCATGTCACCAAATTACCACTTACATGTGTGCAATATTCAGTTGTTGACCTTCTGTTTGTTATAGAGCCAACTCAGTCGGCATTAGTGTATATCTTAATATCCCTCACTCCCCTTTTTGAAGTATATTCCCTTACTAGGATTCATCTTGATGTATTGAAGAATCTTGTACACAGCTTTCATGTGCTATTCAGCTGGTTTGTTCATGTATGGCTAACCACATTTATTGGAAAGCATATGTCAAGTCTTGTATGGGATAAGTATATTTGTTTCCCTACTAACTATTTGTACCTTCCTATGTCAATAGGAGGATTGTCTTCTTTTAACCCTAATTTATAATTAGTTTCCGTGGGACTTCTAGCTAGTTTACATCCAGGCATCCCTCTTTCTTCTAAGAGGTCTAAGGTATACTTTCTCTAAGAGACTATGATCCCTTTCTTGGATCTAGCAACTTCGATACTTATGAACTATTTGAGATCCCCAGACATTTTACTTTCAAAGTCCTTGGCTAATGAACCTTTGAGCAACTTAATCTCTTCTTGAAAGTCACTTGTAACATTGATATTGTCAACATAAACAACGAGAATATAATCTCTTCTTGAAAGTCACTTGTAACATTGATATCGTCAACATAAACAACGAGAATATCTGTTCTTCCATCAGAGGAGAACTTAGAAAATAAAGTATGATTAACTTATCCTAGGTCGTACCTATAACTTTTCATCACATTGGTAAATTTGTCAAACCATGCTTTAGGTAATTTTTTGAGGTCATACCAGGATTTGTACAGTGTGCAAACCTTGTTGTTTCTATTTTCAAGTTCAATCCCAGATGTTATTCCCATGTAGAATTCTTCTTCTAAGTCACCATTTAGGAACACAATCTTTACATCAAATTGTTGAAGAGTCCAATCAAGGTTAGTTGCAAGGGATAAAAGAATCTTAATGGTGTTAAATTTAGCAACTAGAATAAAGGTCTCGACAATCTATCCTATTAGTATGGGTAAAACCTTTAACTACTAACCTTACTTTGTGACAGTTAATGCTTCCATCTAGAGTGTATTTTATGGTGAAAATCCACTTGCATCCCATAGTCTTCTTTCCTCTAGGCAAATCATTGATTACCCATGTTCCATTTTATTCCGAGGCACTAACTTCCTCTTGAATTGCAATTCTCCCTTCTGACTTAACTCATTGCCTCATAAATATTTTGTGGGATTATCTCATGAGCAATATTAGCAATAAGGGTATGGTACTTATTAGATAATTTGTCATATGCAACATAGTTTCCAATAGGATATTGAGTATAGGACTTTACCTCCTTCCTTAAAGCAATGGGAATACTAAGTTGATCAGCATCTTCATCTTGAGCACTTAGACTTGGAGTGAAATCTTGGGAGTGCTTCATAGGCAGTGTGCTGGAACTATTCAATTTTCTCCTTCTGGTCTACACCTGAAACTTATGTTGGAGTTCATTGTCTTGCTGTTCTAGTATACATTCAGATTCTGTTTCAGGTTGAACCATCATGGTTGAGGTCTGAAACTCGAGTGCTTTGACTAACCTCACAATCAAGTGGTTTAATTTGATCAGGGACTGTTTCGGTTTGATCTTGGACAGAAGCAGGTTCAGGTTCAGGTCCAGTGTCCCTAAATACGCATTCATTGTCATTCTCATCCTAAATGGGTATTTCAGCAAAGTGAGGTGTGTTTCAAAAAGCGTAACATCCATAGAGATATAGATTTTTGTGTGGCAAAAGAATAGCATTTGTACCCTTTCTTAGGGGAGGAATATCCATGATAGCTTGAGGGTCAAGTTTGCGACCTTTATATACATGAACAAATGAAGTGCACCCAAATATTTTTGGAGGAAGAGATGAGGTGGCAGAAATGATGGTAAGATATTTTTTCTGAAGTTGTGTGAGAGGGGTTTGAAAGTTAAGGATTTTGGAGGACATTTGGTTGATTAGGTAAGCGGCAATGAGAATAGCTTCTCCCTAATAGGATTTTGGCATGTGTGAAGCAATTAGGAGAGAGGATGCCACATCAAGGAGATGTCTATTTTTCTCTTTCACACACACCATTTTGTTGGGGTGTGTGAACACGTGTGCTTTGATACAAAATTCCTTTTTCCTCCAGCAAACTACCAAGGATAGTATTAAAGTACTCTGTTCCATTATTAGACCTAAATATCTTGATAGTGGTTTGAAATTGATTTTGAATGAGGTGGTAGAAATTCTTGAAAATATGTCATACCTCACATTTTCCGTTCATTAAATAGGTCTAGGTGAGATGTGTATGTTCATTAATGAATATGATAAACCACTTTGCCCATGTAATGGCTTTAATTTTGGAGGGACCCTATTTATCACTATGGATAAGATTAAAGGGGTGAGTTGATATATGATTATGAGCAGCATAGGAAGTTTTTGTGTGTTTGGATAATTGACACACTTCACATTAAAATTGAACAGACCTTTTATTGAAAAATGAGGATACACTTTTTTCATGTACCCAAGATTAGGATGGCCCATTTGGTAATGCCATAACTTTTGCTCACTAAAGGAGGTACATGTAGTTAGTGCACTCTTTTGTTATTATTTGCTCCCTTGATCAAGTAACGGCCAGCACATTTCTCAACATTGCCAATCATCTCCCCTGACTCCAAGTCTTGGAATTGACAACCACCATAAAAAATTTAGTGAGGCAATTAAGATCTTTGGCGAGTTTGCTAATTGATAGGAGATTACATGTCAACTTAGGAACTAAAAACACATTCCTAAGTTTTAGATAGTTTCACTTACCAAAACCAAGAACTTTAGGAAGTGATCCATCAATAAGTTTGACCATAAGAGTATTATTATGACATGGTGTAAAGTTCTCAAGATGAAGAGAATTACCTGTCATATGATTTGTAGCTCTGAAGTGTACAACCTAAGTGGTGTTATTCTACACTCTAGAGTTAAGAGCAAGAGAAGGATTACCTGTATGGCCAACTAGACCAGCACCAACATCATTGCCCGAGTGACTATGTAGTTGAGTGCCAATTAATTTTTATAAAATTTCAAGCTGCTCTTTGTTGAAACCAGTGGGCTCAGGTTGAGGTTTTTCATTAGTGTTCACCATATATCCATGTCCTTCTTGCTTCTTTCTGTCCTTCATATTTCATCAGTGTTCACCATGCATCTGTCTTTAGTGTGACCAAATTTGTTATAGTGGTCACCCCAAGCATTTCCAATCTTTGCCTTGACATCACTGTTTTGAGGTCTACGAACCACTGGAGCAGAATTATTCGGAGCAGTAGTATAAGTTGAGTTGCCTATGGTAATTTTCTTTTGACTTTAGAAAAAGCTTCTTGGCTTGTGGGTAATGGGTCCAAACTCATGATTCGACTTTTGATCTCTTCGAAGGTTGGGTTGAGACCAATCAGAAATTTATACACCCACCTTTCCTCCTTGAGAGTGTTGTAGTATTTGGCATTTACAGCACATGACCACTGATAGGTTTCATAGAGGTCAAGTTGCTGCCAATGCCTAACAAGCACGTTGTAGTATTGGGTCACCTCTAATTCACCTTGCCTAAAATCATGAAGAAAACATTTAATATGAATAAAATTGCTTTATTTTTTACCGAAGAGTAAGTTGCCCTTGCTGCTTTCCACACTTCATGTGTAGACTTGTATAGCATAACGTTTTCTTCAATCTCAGTGGTCATTGAATTGACCAACCAAGATTGTACCATATTATTCTCAGCCTCCCGGATTGTGTGTTTTGGATCATTTGGACTTGGTGGAACCATTGGTCCCATGAGATATTGAGCCTAGGTTCTCCCACAAACAAATAGCATCACCTATTGGAGGCACTTGTGGCCATTTAGACAATGAGGAGTTATCAGAACAGGGACTTGTTGCTGGGTATTGGAACACCATTGTTGAAGATCCCTGAGGTACATGGTGGAAGATTGAGCAGCTATGGTGGAGCTCTGACTTTCATTTCCTTTGACATTTAACCCAAAGCTGAATTAAACTAAATCTAACCTGACGAAAAAACAGAGCAAGACAAGAAAGGAAAGAAAATAAAGAAAATAACACAATACATGGAAGGAAATAAACATAAAATGCAAAAGGAAATCAAAAAACCATAACCAATTAGTGGGTATGGTTTTTTGATTTTAGGTGCATTTGAGGGTGGGTCTAAATGGGTTGGTTTGTCTTACTCATGGGCCAAAACAGGTTGGTGTAGGGGGATGTGCCGTTCTATAGAAAAGGAAAAAGTGAAAAGCGGGTTTATGGCTTGTTTAACTCAAAAGTTAAAGTTCCATTTTTATGTTTTATGATATTATCTGTTAAATACATATATACACTACTGTGTTTATACCATTTATTTGATAAAAAGTTCATCATTTAACCTAAACATATCTTTCAAATTACAAGAGGAAATGGGCTAGCCGCTTAACTCGTGGGCTAAAATAAGAAACTTTGGACTTTGATTTGTTAGCTCATTTAATGTACAACCTAGCCGAACTAATTCATGGTTGGCCTGTGATTGGCTGGACTGACCATTTTGACAGTGATAGATGGTTCAACTTTCCAATTATGGTGCTAGGTATTAATTAATTTATTTGATCTTGCTGCATTAACTTTTGCTATGAATCTGTTATTTCTTTCAGGCTGCTCTTGCTATGATATCTCCAGCTTGGGCTGCTGCATTTGCATCACCACCTGCTGCAATGGCATTGGCAATGATTGCAGCTGGTGCTTCAGGTGGTGAAACCCCAGCTCCTGCAACAATTGCCCATCTTAGGCGTGATACCTCACTGCTGGAGCGCAAACAGGTCAGGCTTCATACATTTTCAAGCTTTCAAAAGCCTTTGGAAGTGCCTAGCAAAGCACCACCTCTTCCCAAGGACAAAGCTGCTGCAAAAGCTGCTGCCTTGGCAGCTGCTCGTGATTTTGAACGATTTGCAAAGGTTGGTTCTGGACGAGGCCTTAGTGCTGTTGCAATGGCTACATCTGCGCAGCGAAGAAGTGCTGGTGATTTGGAACGGGTTAAAAGGTGGAATATCTCTGAAGCAATGGGAGTTGCCTGGATGGAATGTTTGCAGCCAGTTGATACAAAGTCAGTGTATGGGAAAGATTTTAATGTTCTGTCCTATAAATTTATTGCTGTTCTTGTTGCAAGTTTTGCGCTAGCAAGGAATATGCAACGGTCTGAGGTTTGTTCATAAGTTGTTACTGTGGTTTTCTGATTAATTATTGAGAAAGGCTTTACTATATGTTAAGTTTCTTGTTTGCCAGATTGACAGGCGTGCTCAAGTAGATGTAATTGCTCGGCATCAAATCCATACTGGAATTCGTGCATGGCGGAAACTCATTCACCAGTTGATGGAGATGGGAAGTCTTTTTGGGCCTTTAGCAGATCATTTATACAACCCACCTCATGTATGTTTTGATATACTCTTCGTACTGGCTTTACTGAACTCTGCATTCTTTATGTCTTCTCATCTTTTTCTGGCCATAGATTCTCTCTTTTTAAGAGTAAGGAGAAAGAGAACTTTTTTTGGGTTCTTATGCCCTAAACAAAATTCTAAAACTTACATGGCAAGTTCAACCTTTATACATTCTGTCAAACTAACTTGTGTTCCTGGCCTTTTTTTTTTTTTTCCAATTGGTTCCTGCTCTTTTTATTTGTCAAAGCTTTTTGCTTTTTTTTTTTTTTTCTTTTTG
Organism: Erythrophleum ivorense; assembly: GCA_026724425.1. Classification (NCBI taxonomy): domain Eukaryota; kingdom Viridiplantae; phylum Streptophyta; class Magnoliopsida; order Fabales; family Fabaceae; genus Erythrophleum; species Erythrophleum ivorense. The sequence continues at coordinate 457,107 of JAIUCV010000529.1, read as the reverse complement.
TGGGAGGGGGGAGGCTTTTTTTTTTCCCTCCTTTTTCTTTTGCAGAGGAGGGGGATGGCTCTTTCGAGTTTATGCTTTGGTTTTTCTGTTTATCTTTTCTTTTCCTTTGGGCTCTTTTTTTGAGGATTTCCTATGTTCCCAGCTTATACTCTCTCTTTAATTAAAATCTTCTTCTATGACCCCCCAAAAAAAAAACCACTTTTTAGGATTAATTTTATTTGCTGATGTATTTTAGATTTCAAATATTTAGGTTTTTTGGAAGCTAGATTTTATGGAAAGTTCTTCAAGGATGAGACGATGTTTGAGGAGGAATTACCAAGGGACTGATCATTTAGGCGCTGCTGCCAATTACGATGATTATTCTGAGGAGAAGAAGGATCAGAATGCTCCAATTTTGTCAGCCGAAGCAATCTCAATGGAGGAAGTTAATGAAGATGAAGAACGAGTGGAAATTGTGAATGGTGATGATATGGTCAATGATATTGAACAGAAAGGGGAGAATGAGCCTAGGCTTTCAGATTCAGCTGAGCAAACTTTACAAGCCTCTATAGAATCTAGTGGTACTCAACTGGCAGGTGATGAAAATTTTGTCCAGAGTTCTTCCGCCATTGCCCCTGGGTATGTTCCCAGTGAACTTGATGAAAGAATTGTTCTTGAGCTACCATCATCAATGGTCCGGCCACTTAAAGTTGTTCAGGGAACCTTCCAAGTAAGTTTTATGGGCTTAAGTTAGAAGCTATTTATATTTTAAGGTAAACTAACAATTTGGTCTATGAATTGTTATGCTCATTTAGCTTTGGTTGCTGGAAACTTGCAAGTGCACAAGCCAGTCTCTAAAATAAAAAACTTGTAGCAGATTAGTCCTTTTGTCAAGTGATCCAGGGATGCCAGAAAGACTAGCACGTTACAAGTTTGTTGTTTTTGAAGATTAACTTGTGTACTTACTAATTTTTAAAGGCTAAAGCTAAATAAGTTTAACACAATTCAAGGACCAAATTGTTAATTTACTCTATAATTTATTACAATGATCTAAATAGTTCTAAATTTGAAAACCTCCCCTGCTAGAGAAACTACCCTGAAGATATTGCTGATATGTAAAAATAGATTTTGCTTAGTATGTCTTTTCTTATCTCTTCCATTTTATATCCACTTTGATGTAGCATAAATTGGTAAATATACAAGGCTGCTGGTAGGGGTTCAAAGAAAAAAAAAATGCAAGAAAACTGAGTTTGGTTCAGTTATGTTTTATACTAACTTTTTGTAAATTTTAATTCAAGAAATGGTCATGAAATTTGTTAAAATTTAGGTTATAGAAAATACAAGTAGTTTGGTCCAAGTCTGATTGAATTGCTGTCTAATTCAGAAATAATCAAGAATTTACAAAATGTGTCAAAGTAGTTTGGATGTAGCTAATATGGTACCTAGAAAGAAAATGTTTAGCAAGGAATGGGAGTCAGAGGGTGATAATGGTAATTTTATATTTGAGAATTGGCTTCTGGACCTTGATCAAGTATGGTGCTAGCAAACTATAGGCATACATGTAAATTGCTATGCTCAATTTTGATTTCTGTCTGCGACCTTGGATTAGTTCCACCAGATTCATTTTAAAGGATTTGCTTATGAAGAGGAAAACAGAAGTTTGTGGCAGTGTGTGGTCTATGGGATTCTGTGGTTTGTCTAGTTGGAGAGAAATGTCTGCATCTTCTAGGGCATTTCTTTGCCTTTAAATTTCTTATGGCATAGAATTGTATTCATGGGTTCTTTTTGGTGCTATGCGCATGGTCTTTTTAAGGGATTCACTGTTTCTGACATGGAAAGAGATTGGACAGCTCTCCTTCATTTAATAACTTTTAATTTAGGACTTGTCTTATGTACTTTTTTGTTGAGACTGTATTTGGTCTCTTTGTATGAGGATTTCTTATCATCCAACTTTCTATATTCTTCTGTCATTAAAACTTGTTTTATCCAAGATTTAAAAAAAAAATTGGCAAATCATATGGTTCTTTTGTTGCTCCGTTCTTTTTCCAATGGTTTGTGTAGCTTTTTCTTGTTTCCAAGCGGAAAAAAAAAATTATGTGGCAATTATGGACCTAGCATTGTGGGAGGCAATGTTCACGTGAGGAAAAAAGGCAAGGCCTAGAGGGATACTAAATGGGGTAATGTTTGCGTAAGAAAATGGAGGAATGAGGCCCAAAAAGATAAGGAGGGGCAGAAAAGGGAATTACTTGGGAATAACTAACTCTGTTGTGAGGTGCATGAGTAGAAAGAGAGTGTAGCTGGTGTGTGAGAGTCTTAGGAATTTTTTGGTTAGAAGTGGAGAGAATTTGGCCTCTCGAAGGCCATGAGTCTATTATGGTTTTCTTCTTCTTTTCTTGTCCCTTTTCTTGTTATTAGCTTTGTAATTGTCTGTCATGGCTTCCTTTGTCCTCTATTAAAGGAGAGGAAGCTGTAATTCATCATATATAAATAATATCAGAGTTGGAGGTTTCATCACTTAGTATCAAAGTGGCAATGTCTAGGGTATGGTTGGTACGAGGATGGAGAATCAGATTGAATAATTGGAGAAAGTTGTTGGGGATTTGCAGAAGGGCCATGGCGAGGTAAGGGAAGACCTAATGTTGCTGAAGCATGTCATGATGAAGCTAAGAGATCAAATGGGAGAACTTTGAGCTTCCATCTAGTCAAAGAACCAAGGGAGAACAATGGTGGTGGAGCATCAAAACTCATTGTTAGGCATGAAAGACACTGCAAATGTGTTGGAGGTGACAGAGACTGTTGGGTAGAAAGAAATAGTAAGGTATAGAAGATTTGAGCTAGCCCCTATTTTCTGGGAAAGACCCAATTGGTTGGCTCTTCAAGGTAGAGAGGTATTGTTCAGTTAACGGGATCACAGAACAAGAGAAATTAGAAGCAGTAGCTATTGGTTTGGAAGGGAAGGCACTCAACTAGTTCTAGTAGTTGAAGCCAGAGCCCCTATCCGATCTTGAGATAGTTCAAAGTGGAAGTGCTGGACCGAAAGGTCTTAAACAAGAAAGCACAGTAGAAGAATTCAGGGAGAGGTTTGAGCTACTCTCGGCTCCTTGGGTGATGTACTAGATGAGGTATTAATGGGAGACTTCAAGAAGGGGTTGGTCGAGGAAGTTAAATCTGAAATCAAATTGATACAACGAAGGATTCTAAAGCAGCTAATGGATTATGCCTTCCAAGTGGAAGGAAGGAATATAGTTCTGTAAATGGCTTGTGAAGAGCGGAAATCAAAGGGGCTTAAATCTAGCCTGGACCCAAGAAGGAGTGGGTTTAAACCCAACTTCCCAAGGTTTTCTAATACCATAGAGGTGCCAAGAAGCTCGGGCAATAGCATGGTGAGCAAAAATTATGAGAGTAAAGGAGGGGAGGATACCAAAACCACCACTAACAGGGTCACCATCTCTATTACTACCACCAGTAATAGCAGCAATAGTAATGGCAGTAAAAGGAGGCTAACAAAGGCTAAGATAAATAGAAGAAGGGAGTTGGCGCTTTGTTTTAAGTATGAGGAGAAATTTGGTCCCGATCACAAATGCTAAAATAAACAACTTCAAATGATGACATTGACTGAGGAGGAGGAACTAGATGAGATTGCAGCAAGAGACATAAAGGGCCAAGGAATTGAAGAACCAGAAAAGATGATGGCCTCTATGGAGTTGTTATTGACTTCAATAGTGGGAATTACTTGACATATGACAAAGAAATGAATGGGAAGGGCGTATGGTGAAGAGGTGTTGGTTCTAATTGGTAGTGAAGCTACCCACAATTTCATATCAACCAAAATGACAATGAGGCTTGGCGTTCTTATGTAGGACACCCAATGCTATTATATAATCATGGGGGATGGCAGGAAAATTTTTATATCAACCAAAATGACAATGAGGCTTGGCATTTCTGTGCAGGACACCCAATGCTATTCTTTAATTGTGGGGTATGGCTGGAGAATTTTTGCTGAGGGAGAATGCAAGGATGTAAATCTGGAGTTGTAGGATGTCCAAATAGTTCAAACATTATACCCTTTCAATTTAGGAAATGTTGACTTGATCACAAGAATTGGATGGCTTGAATCTCTTGGAGCATTAAGGGTGAATTTGGGGCAGTTATACATGAAGACTAAGGTGGACAAAAAGTGGGTGTGTCTTAAGGAAGAGCCAACTTTAACCCAGACCATGAAAATCCATCATTAAGTCTTTAAGGGGAAAAGGACAAGGATTTTTGTTGGAATTTGGGGCAATTACACTGGAACAGGCCAGCAAGAACTAAGTGAAGAAATTCAGAAGCTACTTGGGAAGTTTGTGAAGGTGTGTGAATCAATGGTTGGCTTACCAGCACAGTGATCAAAAGGCCATTCCAGCATGATAAAACCAAGAGAGCAGCCCCTTAATCTCAAGCCCTACCCTTGTGCCTACTTACAAAATAAAGAAATTGAGAGGTTGGTCAAAGAGATGCTTTCAGTTGGAATCGTAAAGCCCAACATTAGTCCATACTCAAGCCCAATATTATTGGTTAGAAAGAAGGATGGTAGCTTGAGATTTTGTGTAGATTACCATGCCTTGAACAAGATCACCATGCCAGACAAATACCCAATACTTACAATTGATGAGTTAGGTGGGGCTACACTGTTTTCAAAACTGGACCTCAAGTTAGGCTATCACTAGATATGAATCAGACCTAGAGATGAACCCAAAACAGCCTTTAGCACCCATGATGGCCGCTACGAATTCTTAGTTATTGTCTATATTTCAATCACTCATGAATGATATCTCCAGAGATTATCTAAGGAAATTTTATGAGTTTTCTTTGATGATATATTGATTTACAGTAAGAATATGGATTCACAGGCAAAACACCTAAGAGTGGCATTGGAAGTTCTGCAAAAACACCAACAGGTAATCAACTTGAAAAAGTGTGTTTTTGGGCAAATGGAGTTGAAGTACTTGGGGTATATTATTTCCTCAGAAGGAGTGTAAATTGATCCTTCAAATATTGAGGCAATGGTGAAGAGGCCAACCCTTAAAGACATATGGGCTTTAAAGGGCCTTTTGGGGCTTACAGGCTACTCTAGGAAATTTGTTAAAGATTATAGGAAGATAGCAGCTCCACTCACTGAATTATTAATGGAAGACTCATTCAAATGGGAGTCAAAGGCTTAGAAAGCTTTTGAACAGCTCAAGACAGCCATGATGACAGTTCCCATGCTTGCAATGCCTAACTTTAGCTTGTCATTTGAAGTGCAGGCTGATGCTTCTTAGTAGGGTTGGAGCTGGCCTAATGCAAAAAGGGAAACCCATTCCTTATTTCAGCCAACAATTATCTAAGAAAGCAAGACAAGGCTCGGTTTATGAAAAAGAACTTATGGCTATCATGTTAGCTATAAAGAAACTAATCAACCGTTTTAATCAGAATTGACTTGAAAGCTTTGAAGTTTCTGTTGGAATTGATAGCAATAGACCTAGATCAGAAGAAGTGGGTCTCAAAATTAATTGGGTATAAATTTAAGATACAATACAAACAAGGTGTTGAAAACCGAGCTGCTGATGCTTTGTCTAGGAGGGATAATATGGTGGAAATGAAAGCTTACTCCCTATGGTAATATGATGGATTGGAAGAGCTTGATGCTAAAGTTAAAAAATGGTAGCAAGTTGAAGGCTATAATCTAGTAACTTCTCATGGGTTCTGGTGCACACCAAGTGGCTACAGCCTTAAGAGCGGATGCTTGTTGTATGATAACAAGTTGGTACTGCCACAGAAATGCCCTAAAACAATGGGACTTATTAAAGAGTTTCATGATTCACCCATGGGTGGGCATTTTCAATACTCAAGGGCCTACAAATGCCCAATTATGGTGGTCAATTGGGTGGGAATGGACAAAGATGTGCAAGTATGTGGCTAGGTGTGAAATTTTCCAATGTAATGAGTATGACTCTTTGAGCTCTGCTGGGCTACTTCAACCTTTGCCTATTCCTTAACCTGTGTGGGAGGACATCTGCATGGACTTTGTAGTAGGACTCCCTAAGGCAAATAGGTTTGACACCATTATGGTTGTAGGGGATAGGTTTATGAAGTACAGTCACTTCATACCGCTTTTCCATCCTTTCATTGCGAAAGATGTAGCTGACTTGTTTGCCAAAGAGGTCATCAAGCACTATGGCTTCTCAAAAGCAATAGTTTCTGACAGAGATAGAATTTTTGTTAATCCAATTTTGGAGAGAAATGTTCATGTTGGCTGGTACCACTCTCAAATACAGTTCAAGGTGTCACCTTGAATCGGATGGCGGAACAGAAGTGATGAATGTGAGTCTAGAGACCTACCTATGCTATTTTGCAGGGGATAAGCCTAAACAATGGGTTAAAATGCTACCTTGGGCCAAATATTGGTTCAACACTACCTACAATCGGTCTACAAGGGTGACACCCTTCAAGGCCCTATATGCAAGGGACCCTTCTACTTTGCTCAAGTGGCAAGAGAGTGTCTCAATGGTGGAAGAAGTCAATGATCAGTTTAATGAATGAAATTTGACTTTAGCTGAATTAAAAGCTCACTTAAAGCAAACACAAATGAGGATGAAGGAAAATGCTGACAAAAAGAGAAGAAACGTGGAATTTGACATTGGAGATATGGTCCATCTTTGGCTTAAAACATATAAACTGAGGACTCTAGCCAGGAAACATAATGAAAAATTGGCCCCAAGGTTTTATGATTCTTATAAGGTAATAGAAAGGTATGGAAGGTGGTCTACAAGTTGGAATGACCTAGCATAGCAAGAGTTCACTTGGTGTTTCATGTTTGACAGCTCAAGAAATCACTTCACCCTATTGTTCGTACATAACCTATTCCTATCTTACTTTCTGAGGAGATGGAGCTACAAGTTCACCCTGAAAGTGTGAGGAGGACAAGGACTATGACCAATGGACAGCAGCAAATCCTAATTAAATGGGAGGGCTTATCTGATTGTGACAGCACGTGGGGGATGCTGAAGTTATTAAAATGCAGTTCCCACTTTCCAACCTTAGGGACAAGGTGGAGCTTGCTGGGGAGGGAAATGATGGATCCAACATTGTGGGAGCCAATGTTTACATGAGAAAAAAAGGCGTGGCCCGGAGGGATACTAAATGGGGTAATGTTTATATAAGGAAAAGGAGGAATGAGGCCAAAAAGATACTAAGGATGAGGTGGCAGAGGAGGGGCAGGAAAGGGAATTATTTGGGAATGACTAACTCTGTTGCGAGGTGCATGATTATATATATATAAAGAGAGAGAGTGTGTGTGTATAGTTGGTGTGTGTGAGTCCTACTGGGGGAGTAGCAATAAAGGGAGTCTAAGGAATTTTTTGGGTAGAAGTGGAGAGAACCTGGCCTCTCAAAAGCCAGGAGTCTGTTATGGTTTTCTTTTTCTTTTATCCTTTTTCTTGTTATTAGCTCTGTAATTGTCAGTCACTGCTCCCTTCCTCCTCTGTTAAAGGAGAGGAAGCTGTAATTCATCATACATAAATAATATCAGGGTTGGAGTTTCATTAGGCAACTTCTATATAGAAGAATCACGTGGAAACTTTTTGTGGGACATGTTGAAGCATAAAATTCAAGATTTGCAATAATATTCTTATGGAGGGAATTTCATCAAATTTTTATTTTATTTTGAGGGAAGAATTTTGAATGTCTTCTTGGCTTAGCTATGGTATATGTATTAATGTGGAATGCCCTTCTCTGATTGTAGGTAACCACTAGGAGGATAAATTTTATAGTCGAGAATAATGAGAACAGCAGCCTAAAGGAAGGGCTAGATTCCAGTTTTGAGGAAGGAGACCAAGAAAAGGACCGGAGCTGGTTAATGTTATCTCTTCATCAAATTTATAGCCGGAGGTGAGCTCATTTTTTGTTTTTTGTTTTACTGTTTATCAATTTATTCTCTTGTTTGTTTATATTTGCATTTAAAGTCTGAGTACACTGACTTAGGTGACATCTATCTAAGAGGAAATAGTTGTAATCATCACCAAAGTTGATAATTATTTTGCTGTCCTAAAATCTTGTGGAGCCATAGATAATTTGATGAGAACAGAAAAGAGAAAGGGAAATAGAGGGGAGAGAAGAAGCTTATTTCATGTATTCAAAACTAACTTAATCACATAAATCCATCACTCAAAACTGCCTACAACTGACTCACATGCTTCAACGTATGCTAACAGACCAACAGATGAAATGGTCAATTGACTAAAATATCTCTGTTTCCTGATATAGAAAGACCAATTTATCCTCATCTCTCTCGCAGATCTCTATCAGAACCTTCCTCCTTGAGAGAACTTTTGTCTCCAAGGGTGATGCAGCTTAGCAAACACTGGAAATTGTCTCGGAAAGTCAAGCCAAATCACCCATGTAGCATCCTCAATAAAACACCCTTATCGCTGGATTAGGACCTCAGTAACAGCATGATGCCTTCATTTAATCATTCGTTGATCTAAATTGGCCATTGGTTCCCTAGTACTTCGTAACTGGTTACAATGGGATGGAGTATGATCGGGTAGAATTGATGGATCTGGGCATTTCTTTAATAGAGAGACATGAAAGTAGGGTGAATTGTTGATGTTGGGGTTAGTTTGAGTGTGTAGGCCACAGTGCCTACCGTGACAATGACTTCATATTGGCCATAGTGTCTAGTATATAACTTTTCTGAGCTTCTGGGTTGAACTGTCACTGTCTCTATGGCTGGAGTTTCAGTAAAACATAATCACTTATGTCAAAGTGCCTTTCCAATCCATGTAAGTTAGCCTGTCGGCTCATCCAATTGACTGTCTTATTTAGGTGACACTTAAGAATTTTCAGCATCTCTTCTCTAGCAGAGAAACTTCTATCAATAGCTTCAACCCATAACTCTTGTGGTAAGTTAAGTGGAGAGATGGAGGATGACCATAAACAATCTAATAAGGAGACATCTGAATGGCAGTGTAAAAAGTGGTGTTACACCACCACTTTGCTAAGGATAACCACTTACACCACTGCTTAGGATTCTCCCATACCATGCCATGTAGATAATTTTCCAAACACCGGTTTAGCACCTCACTCTATCTATCTGATTGCAAGTGATAGGCTGTAAATAAATTTAGTTATTCCTCATATAGCTAGGAATTCTTGCCAGAATTTACTTAAAATAAACAGGTCACAGTCACTCACAGTGTCAGCAGGAGCTCCATGTAGCTCGTAGACATTTTCTAAAAATAATTGTGCAACATCTTTGGTAGTGTAAGGATGAGTTAATGCTATAAAATGTGCCTACTTGATAAGTCTTTCCATTATATCCCTGATTGCATCTTTTCCAAATGATTGTGGTAATCCCTCTATGAAATCCATAGCAATGTTATGTCATGTATCTTTAGGGTTGGGCAGTGGCTGAAATAGACTGGGGCTAGCAACTGTTTCCTTCTTACAGAGAAGGCACATGTCACAGTTGGCAATGAATGCCTTAATATCTGGTTTAAGACCCTTCATGTAGAACATATTATGAACTCTCTTCCAGGTAGCTCGAATATTCCATGGCCTTCACTTAAGAGTATTAGCTTTTGATAGAGACTAAGGTAATATCGGATGCCAAAGTTCTACATTGAGTAGTATGTGATACTCAATGGTGTACTTAAGTAGGGTGATTTTTACACCTCAGCTAGCTTTTGGAGAAGGGTTTTCCACCTTACTTAGGTGCCCATCAATTGGTATTAGAGCTGGTGGTTGGCGGTTCCGGAAAGGACTATTTGTGGAAGGTTCTGATCGGCGGAGGATTCTGACCAATGGAAGGTTGAGTGAAGTGCTGCCAATTGAAGTGTCATAGAGTGTAGCCACCAGGACGTTAGCTTTCCAAAGGCGGCCAATTGATGGAAACCAAGGCAGTAAGAGATGCCAAAGTCCCACATTGAGTAGTATGAAATACTCAATGGGATACTTAAGTAGGGTGGCTCTCCTACCTCAATAGCTACCTTTTGGAGAAGAGTTCCCTACCTTACTTAAGTGCCTATAAGCCTTTAAGTTGAAATGGTTCTTTGACAATTTAATCAGTGAGTCTTGCCCAACTTGAACTTTTAACTAGTCAAATTTGAGTATTTCACGAATAGCTTGGTTCATTTATATCCCTAGTTGAGCTTTATTTAGTTTACACACTTTTCTTGTTTGTTCATGTTTTTATTTTTCTAGATTCTCCTAGGAGCATATCTTTTCCTCTGACGTTGTACTTCCTTCATTCTCTTCTCTAAATGAAAACAGAGAAGAAATAACATTCTTTCATATGATCTTATCTGAATGAGTTGGTAAAGTTATCTGTTAGAAATGTTAGAAATCATTGTAATCAATGTAATTATTGTAGTTATTAGCTGACCCTGGGATTTTGGCACATGTGTATCTTAGTTATTTAATCAATCCCTAATGTCCCTAGTTGTAATTTTGTCTCCTAGAGTAGCACTTCCTTGTATCTACAAATTCCCATGTATTCTGATTCTTCAAAACCACAATAAGAATTCCAGATATTTTGTCATTATCTACATGAAAACTACCTAAAATAGAAACCCTAAGATTAAGGAAACTTACAAGAGTGAAGGAAGTGAATCATCTGGAAATAACATTCCAGCTTGTCAATTAGCACCTCACACTTGGTCTAGGCATCCTGTAAGTTGGAACATCTGCTACTTATTGTTTGGTCGGCACATATGTCATGCAAATTATCCTATCTTCTATTTTTTCTTTGGTAAAATGTCAGTCTACCCCAACATGCTTGGTTCAGTGATGATGTACTGGGTTGTGAGCAGTACTTATCCTGCCTTGTTGTCACAATACAGCTCCATTAGCCTTCTCATCCAAATTAGCTTGCAAGTTCCTTGAGCAAAAGCTCTAAATTAAGCTGTTGCGCTGTTGCTGGCTACAACAATTGCTTCATGGTTCTCCAATTAACTGAGTACCCTTAAACATTTGTACAATAGCCTAATGTGGATCTTCCATCTTTAACTGAACATGCCCAATCTGCATTAGTAAAAGCCTCCGCATTCCTTAGTTCATTGTTCTCCAAAAGTAAGCCTTTTTCTGGCGTAGCTTTTAGATATCATAAAATTTGATAAACTACATTTGAAGGTGTTTTCTATTGACTAGTGCATATATTGGCTCACTATACTTACTGCAAATGAATATCTGATCTTGTATGAGACTGGTATCTTAATTTTCCCACTAGACGTTGATACCATATACTGGTACCCCATCCTCATCCTTTTTTAATTTCAGGTTCAAATCTATAGGAGTTTCTATAGGTTTGCAAGCAAGTATTCCTGTTTCTTTGAATAGGTCTAGAGTGTATTTTCTATGGGAAATTAGGATGCCTCTTTTTCTCCTTACCACTTCCATTCTTAAGAAATATCTCAAGATCTTTAATTTCAAATTCACTCTTCAGCTTCTCTATTTCTTTAATGACGTCTCCAGTTAATATAATATCATCCACATATGCAATCAGAATATTTTTCTTTTAGTTGTGCTGATGGTAGATGTAGTGGTGGTGAAGATGACAACATAAGGGGGGTAATGGTAATTGCAAGGTAGTGTGACAATGGTGATAATATGACAATATATTACCAGATGAGGGTAAAAATAATTGTTATTAGAAAAAGTTATACAGTATTTCTTATTGTTTATCCCTCCCCTCTTGGTGGATAGTGTTTTATGAGCTTGGATTATATTAGCTTATATCATCCTATCTAGCCTCATACAAAATGGGGTCTATGGGATCTCATTGATAGGGTATTCATGAATTAGAATCCCTTCTTGCCCCCATCTATCCTTTTCCCACTACGGGCAGCAGAGTTTGGACCTTTGATTCTCCTTGTGTGTATTCTTTGAAGTCTTTTTTTCATTATTTTACTTACTCTCCTACTAGTGAAATTTTCCTTCTTCAGAAATCCATTTGGAAACTTGAAGCTCCTTCAAAGTTGAAGTTGTTTGTTTAGACATCAGCATTCAAATGCTAATGGCCATTTGCAAAATTGCAGACGTATTTGGTTGGAGGGAAATGCTTGCATTTTCAGGGTTCCTTCTTGCCTTAAAATATCTTATGGGATATGTTTGTGTTTTTGGCTTCTCTCTGATGTCTCTGCTTGTCTTTCTCTTTACTTGTTGGTTTTCTTCTTTAGGAAGATATCTTATCTTCTCGTGTATCTTGCTCTCACTTTCATGAAGTTCCTTCTCTAAAACAATAAAATTTCTTTCTTTTTGTTTAGCAACATTGAATTCTCTGCTTTATATTTTCTATTTTTGTGCAAAGGTATTTCCTGCATGGAGTGTACATCTTGAAAAATTTGTCCAGTCAATTTATAAGTATTGGTTTCTGTTACAGATATCTCCTTAGAAGAAGTGCTTTGGAGCTCTTTATGATTGACCGTTCAAACTTCTTCTTTGACTTTGGGGTATTTATTTGATGTGCTTCTGTTTTTCTTATTATTTTCATCATTAATCTTTTTAGACTTTTTAGTATTCTCAATATTCATATAATTATGACCATTTTATGGATAATTCTTCAAAATTGCACACTAATAATTCTATTATTTACCTGTCTCTGCCCTCTTTTTCTCTTCAGAGTAGTGAGGGGCGAAGAAATGCATATCGGGCAGTTGTCCATGCACATCCTCCTCATTTAAACAACGTATATTTGGCAACTCAGGTTGAATCCTTTATGTAAATGAAGTTAGTTCTATTTTTGTGTTTTCAACAAATTTAATTTTTGTTAATTTCATATCCTTTGGGTATGGATTAATATATTTTGGTCAAAGAATCTGAATAAGCAATTTCTTGTTGCAGAGACCTGAACAACTTTTAAAAAGAACTCAACTTATGGAGCGCTGGGCTAGGTGGGAGGTAAGAAGTAGCCCTTAATTCATGAGATATCTATAATTTCATAATTTGCACCCTCAGAAGTATATGAAATTTTGCGCTGCCCTTGTGCAGATCAGCAATTTTGAATATCTAATGCAGCTCAATACATTGGCTGGGCGTAGTTATAATGATATAACCCAGGTTGATCTTCGTTTTTAGTGCATTACTTTCTATTGTTAATCAGTTGAGACCTATCTTTAATGTTATTAATTTATCACTATTACACATATTTGGCAGTATCCAGTTTTCCCCTGGATTCTCTCTGATTACAGTTCAAAGAGCTTGGATATTTCTAATCCTTCTTGTTACCGAGATCTTTCCAAGGTGCTTTTCCTGAATATTCCCTCAATCAGTTCATGTTTTCTTATTTTATTTTGTTTTCTATTATTAAAGCATCTGATATCTTTGCAGCCTGTTGGTGCACTGAACCCTGATCGTCTGAAAAAATTTCAAGAGAGATACTCTAACTTTGACGATCCAGTTATCCCCAAATTCCATTATGGATCACACTACTCAAGTGCAGGAACGGTAGGTTTTCCCCCCATTTTCTTGCTTTTTTAAGTCATTATTTATCACGATAGATTTTTTTTTATCATGGTGGGTTTTCCCTAGTGCTGCCCTGCTGGGCAGATGGTTTTGATCCATGTGTAGCTTTTCTTAAGTGGTTGACCTTGAGTTAAACTTAATTTTGAATCTTAGATTGTGTACTCTCAATTTGAATCTGTTATTTTAACACCTGAAACTAAATCTACCTATCCCAAGTTTTAAATTTGATTCATTCATTAAAGCTAAAAATTTCTGCTTGCAATTATGTTAGTATGTTGGAAACAGTAAGCTAGCATGTTCTAAACATACAGCATTCACCCAAAAAAATTAAAAAATCAAGACTATATATGATCTTGAGTAGAAGGTTTAAAAACGTAGTAGGATATAATAGGTTAAGGTTAGAGGTTTCTGGATGGATTAATGGCAGAAAACAGGTTATTGAAGATTATTATGGGTAGGTAAATGAAAGAAATGTTTGCAAGGGGCTAATTGAAGTTTAAGAGGCCAATGAGAGTCTATTTAGGTGCTTTGAGCAGCACCTGTGGTTTTGGGCTTATAGGGTTTTTGGGAAATTTCAAGCAAGAATCCACTAGGATTTTGACAGAATGAATTCCTAATACTTCCTACTGAGAAAGGTAGGACTTGGCAGGTTGGAGAGAAAAAGGAAAAGGAAAAAAAAAAGAAAAAGAAGAGTAGAAATGAGAAGAAGAAAGTCAACTGAAGTTTGGAGTGTCCTGTAGCTGCCTCATTGACGTAGTGATTTGTTTGGTGTTTTTGTAGAGCATGAGGAGACTTCCCTCTTGTCCCACACTGCAATATTTGCAGCTTTATGGTGTATATGGTTGGAGAGGAATGCTGGGATTCTAAAAGGTTTTTCTTTGTCTTTGGAGCCGTTTGGAAAAGGATATTATTCATGTCCTCAATGTGGTTTTCTGCCCGGTATTTTTTTAGGAGTTTGCCATGTCAAAGTTGCAAAGAGATTGAACTGCTTTGCTGCACTTTTGATTCTTTTCTTTTTTTTCTGTGGTTCCACTTCATTTTGAGGTTCCTATTGGAGACATCTTACTCTCCTGTAACTTCTTTCTTACTAAAATTAGAAAAATACCGAAGCTTCAAATCTAGGGTATTTTAAGCATCACATCAATGGTTTATTGCATTATGCAACCAAGAAGAAAGCAATTACTCATGAAACATTCTCCATTAAGATTAGTTCCTTTATAAACAAAATAATCAGAGACTTATCAGTATATTAAAAAAACAAAAAACCAAACAACACACCAAATAGAAACCAAAAACAAACTAACAGACAAACATTGCATCCATTTAAATAGACCTCCTATTACTTATCTTTTAAGGACAAGGAACAAAATCCTAAATCTATCTAGGTTTAAGGTAAGGTCTGTTAAAATACCCCTAGGACTGAATCACTTGCCAAAGCTAACCCTGAACAATTATAATTTTATATGGTCTATGAAATATTACAATCAGCCCCATAGTCAAAACATAAACAAGAAAGGAGGATTTTTTTCGTTTAGCATGTGCCTTCTTGATTCCTTGCCATCAATGTCAATATTTCTCTTTACTTTCTGCACTCAATTATCCATTTTGTTTGTCTTGAGAGCATGGCTTAAGCTATGATAACATTTGATACCCTATATTTCACTGTTCCTCTGTACTATCATAGTAATGGAAGTAACTGCTTAGTTTGTAAGTTTTTTTTTTTTTTTTTGAGGTAAATCTGAATGCCTTTTAATTCTTGGTTTTGCATTTGCGGATCTTTATTATGTTCTTTTTCAGGTCTTGTATTATCTTGTTCGAGTAGAACCATTTACCACCCTTGCAATACAACTGCAAGGAGGAAAATTTGATCATGCTGATAGGATGTTTTCTGATATTGGTGCTACCTGGAATGGAGTTCTGGAGGACATGAGTGATGTGAAAGAATTGGTATATGTTTATTTACTATCTCAACAAAATGATTGCTTGATGTAGGCTTTTTATCTCTTCTGTTTGTTTTTCCCTTTTTTTTCTTTTGGTGGTCTAACAGGGCCTTTTGAAAACCTCTAAGAAGGAACTATTCAATGCCCGTTCATCTATTTTTAGTAAGTTCTAAAATGGTCATGGACATGGTATCAAAGCCTTTATGGTCAAGTGGCTAAGAGTTTGATCCTTATTGTTGCCATCAAGTTTTAGCACAACGTATAGTGGGCCTGTGTTTGTCCAAATTACAAGCCCAAAGGGTTTTTGGTGAGAGGGCTTATTAGAGATTATAAGCTTTTGAGCTGAATGCTTATGATATTTTTATCATAATTTTCTTACATTAGCCATCATATGAAAACCCTTTGGGCTTAAAGTATGGAGAAAGTATGATATCACCATACCTTGTGCTATAACGTAACGGGGGTTGGCTGTGAGGATTGAATTCCTGACCACTTGGTAATAGAGGTTCTAATACTATGTTGAGGACAATCTCAATTAAAAGCCTAAGTTGTTAAGTGAAAGCTTATGAATAGTTATATTATAATGATATAATGACAAATTATTTATATATCAAATGCTTATATTGGTTAATTTTAACATCCATATTAAGATGTTTCTATTTTCGATTTATAATAGGTTCCTGAGCTATTTTACCTCCCTGAGGTACTCACAAATGAAAATTTAATTGATTTTGGCACTACACAATTGGGAGGAAAGCTCGGTATGCTCATTGAGACTGTGTTAGTTATTTGAGAATAATTTTGCTCACATCAAAAGAGGATTGATTGCTCTATTTTTTTGTTTCCTTCTGTTATACTAGATACTGTAAGACTTCCTTCTTGGGCTGAGAATCCAGTTGATTTCATTCATAAGCATCGGATGGCTCTTGAGAGTGAGTACGTATCTGCTCATTTGCATGAGTGGATTGACCTCATATTTGGGTAAGTTTTTTACTACATGTATATATGTGTGCTCTTTCTCTTCTCATGATTTTCACTTTCATACATTTGTAATGTTGATAAATATTTTGAATAACTATCTGTTCGAATTTACATTTTATTGGGGTTCCTTGAAGATTTACAGCTGGCATTTACATAAATGATCCGGACCATGCAGGTATAAGCAACGGGGAAAAGAAGCTATTGCAGCAAATAATGTTTTCTTTTACATTACCTATGAAGGGACAGTGGATATTGATAAAATTTCTGACCCGGTAAGTCTCCATTGCTTCTCCAAATTTCCTAGTCAATTGGTATTTGAGTAAAATGCAGTCCCACTCCCCTTCCTAGACCAAATCATAAGGATGATGATGATAATAACTCATCAAAATATGGGAACTTTCCTTTTTGACTGAGATACAACAGATACCTCCTTTTCCTAAAGGAGTGTTTGGTTTGCAAAATCTTACATTCTAGGGAATGGTTACATTCCCAAGAATCATATTCCCAGAAATATGACATTCTTACATTTGGTTCATTATAAATATTCTTGGGAATACTTTGCTACATTCCAGGGAATCTAATATTCACATATTTAGTTTATGCCCAATTTTCAAAATTACATATCTTAATTTTTACTATTATTTTGTATTTTTTTACTATTTTATTTGTTTTTTAAAATTTATATGTAAATAATATTATATATATAGATATATTAGTATTCATTATTTGTTATATTAAATTTTTTATTTTAGAACTTATATTTTTATTTATTATATATTATTATTATTTTTTATTATTTTATAATTTAGTATAATAGTTTATATCTATTATTTTATTATTTTTAGCAGAAAAAGGGTAAAATAGTCAATTTACCATTTCTGAAACATTCCCTCATGGAAATCCAACATTCCCACATCCCCCATGGGAATGAAAATGAAGGATTTTGTAGGAATGTTGCATTCTTGGCAATGTAATGTTCCCTAGAATAATTTTCTAAAGCTTGAACCAAAGGTGGGAACCAAACTCTTGGTTTTGTGGGCAAACGGGAGTCAGGCTGGGGGATCCATTGTCCCCTTTTTTGTTTACCATAGTGGTGGATGTGCTTGGTTGGATGAAGGGCAGTTGATAGAGACATTATAGGGGGCATTCGGGTAGGAATGGAAGAGATTGGAGTGTCCCATCTTCAATTTGTAGATGATACTGTTCCTTTTCTAGAACAAGATAGGGGTACTTCGTTGAATACTCAGTATTATGACAATTTTGGAGGTTATTTCTGGTCCAAATGTGAACTTGGCAAAGAGTGGTTTGGCAGGCATAAATGTTGATTAAGATACTCTTTCCTCTTGTGCTGCTTTAGAAGGGTGCCAGGTTCTCTAATGGTTCGTTGCCTATTTTGGAATTCCTCTTGGAGGAAACCTGAGAGCTGTCTCTTTTTTGGATCCTACAGCAAAGAGGGGCTAAGCATTTGTATAGTTTGAAAGGCTCATTTTTCTCTATGGGTGGTTGTATAATCGTCATTCAATCATGTATTCTGCTATTCTTTCCCTCTTTTGAATTTCATCGGGGTGGCACTTGGTATAGAAAAAATAATGTGGGATATCTTTTGGAGTGGTGAGAAGGGATCGCCTTATTAAGTGGGGACATGTGTTTGAGAACAAGGAGCAAAGGGGGGTCTACGCATTGATAATTTGATGTCTAAGAATATCTCTGGCATGTGAATGGCTATGGCATTTTTCTCTTGAAATTAATTCTTCATGGCATTAGATTATCTGAAGCAGGTTTGGTTTGGATTAGAATGGGTGGGATGCCAATCCAGCAATTAGTGCTACTCATGCTAGGTTCTAGAAATTCATTTCTCAGGCTTATGGGTCTTCTTCAATAGTCCTCACCTGTGGTTGTTGCTCTTCCCTAACTTTCGACTTAGTTTATTCTTCATCAAAAACCAATGAACCTTGAGTAAGCTCCTCAATTACCTCCTCTTTTTCTTTTCTAAACTCTATCTTCTCCTTTTGCATTCTGTCATTTGTTTTTCCATTTTCCAATTGGCAATTACCTTTTGCCATTTTTGATCCTATATCTCCCTCTTCCATCTGGCTAACACTTGTCCAGTTGTTTCCCTTATTTCTCCCCTATCTCTCTTTTCTTGTGTCTCCTCCTTCTATCTGGCAAACACTTTTTCACTTTCTTAACTGAAAATTCCCATGGTCTTAGATTTTCCCAAATTGTCACGGCCCTGATGTCAAATTGACGGGAACCTTTGAATCTCTCATATTTTTCATGTATGGAAGAGCAATCCTCCTTCCCAAACAGAGTACGATGGAAGGAAGAATCATAGTTTCAGATGCTTACAGCAGAAAAGAAAAGGAATGAAAACAAATGTAGAAAAGATAGAAATCAGTTGGCATTCTAGGGGCCAAAAATCTCTCCCAAACAAGTCCAAATTCTTCCTTACCTCACTCAAACCCCAAACCCCTCTATAAACCTCTCCAAAGATGCACTCTCTCACTCCTCCAGCACATCTGCCCTCACTTTCTACCCCTTTAGCAAGCTCATGTGATAAGAGTTAATTACTATTGTTATTTCACTTTCTACCCTTTTAGCAAGCTCATCAAGCATTTTCTTTGCTTGAGACTCTTCTCATCCTTCTTCTCTTACACATCTTCAATACCATAGGTTATATGGTATCAAGTCCATCAAATTGATTTTGGATGTATTTATGAAAGTGTTGGAAAATGTTTGCAACCTCAGGCTTTTCTTTTAGGAGGTAAACCCATGTGAGCATTGTATGGTCATCAATAAAAGTGGCAAACTACCTTGCACAATTTAGACTTTTAATGTTTGAAGGACCCCAAACATCACTATGTATAAGAGAAAAAGGTTAAGGAGGTTGATATGAATGAGAAGGATAAGAAGATTTAATATGCTTAGAAATTTGGCGAATTTCACACTGAATAAAATTGTTACTTTTATTGATCAAATGAAGGTACAATTTTTTCATATAATGAAATTTTCGGTGGCCTAACCTATAATGCCACTATAGAACATCCTCATTATTATTTGAAGAAACCATAGGTGAAGAAACAGCATTATTGCAACTTGTAGTTTCCTATAGGCAATAAAGCCCATTACTTTCTCTTGTACTACCAATCCTCTTCTTTGACTTCAAATCTTGAAAATAACAACCACAAGCATCAAAATTAGTCTGGCAATTTAAGTCCTTTGCAAGTTTACTAATAGATAATAAGTTGCATTGCAATGAAAGGACAAGCAAGATATCTTTAAATATTAGATTTGATGATATTTGTACAGTCCTAATACCGATAACTTCAGATAACGTTCCATGAGCAATTGTCACAAGTCTATCAAAACTAGGGACAACTTTATCAAGCATAGAACTATTACCAGTCATGTGTTCAGAAGTACTAGAGTCAACTATCCAATTGTTGGAACTTTTAGAGTTAAGTTTGGGAGGCTTACCTGAATGAGCCATAACCCCAGTGCCAATGACCTTGCCAGACGCTTGTCCTTAATTGCTAATCAATTTTTGTAATAAATTGAGTTGTTCCTTTGTCTCTTTATCAAACAGAGTCTGTTCAAATTGCCCATGCTTTTGCTTTTCTTCAGCAAGCATAAGTCCACAAGTCTCCCTCTAATTTTGTGGCTTCAAATTGGCTGGCTTGCCATGGAGTTTCTAGTAGGTATCCTTGATATGCCTAGATCTGTTGCAATGGTCACACCATATCTGTCCTCCCTTTTTCTGCCTCAAATCAGTAGTGGAGCTGTTTCTAACCACCATGGCAGAAGTTTCAAGGACAGATTGTGCACAAGTCTCTCTGCAAACAAGTTGAATTCTGCATTCCTCCCATTTGACCTCATAAAACACTTCTCTAGTGATAGAAGAGGCCTGTCCTCCCTTTTTCTGCCTCAAATCAGTAGTGGAGCTGTTTCTAACCACCATGGCAGAAGTTTCAAGGACAGATTGTGCACAAGTCTCTCTGCAAACAAGTTGAATTCTGCATTCCTCCCATTTGACCTCATAAAACACTTCTCTAGTGATAGAAGAGGCCTGATAGCCATGATTTTCCCCTTGACTTCTTTGAAAGTAGTGTTGAGGCCTCAGAGAGAAGTATAGATTCTTTCCGTTTCCTCCAATACTTGGTAGTATGCAGTGCTACGAGACCATTGGTGTCTCACACATGTCAAGTTGTTGCCAAAATTTGACAAGGTTATTGTAAAGCTAAGTAACACTTAATTGCCTGGCTTAGCCTCCCAAAGTGTTTCCTTGATCTGAAACGTGGCAGCAGTGTTTTCAATAGATGAGTAAGACTCCTTTGCAA
The DNA here is from genome assembly GCA_026724425.1 of Erythrophleum ivorense. NCBI lineage: Eukaryota > Viridiplantae > Streptophyta > Magnoliopsida > Fabales > Fabaceae > Erythrophleum > Erythrophleum ivorense. Next base: position 436,391 of record JAIUCV010000529.1, on the reverse strand, counting down.
AATCTCAAATCACTTTGGCTGTCTTATAGAGGACAAAATTCCCTCCAATCTCTGTTGTCAAGAAGTTCACCAACCATGACATGATAGTATTATTCTCAACAAACCACACTTTGTACCTCAGATTTTTGATCTCTAGCTCTGTGGCATCTCCATTGATGTATTCTTCCTTTCCATGGCCTCTAATGAACATCAGAGCACTCTAGGACCAAGGGAGACGATTATTACCATTCAATTTGAAGCCAATGATCATTGTAGGGTGATTTTCGGCAGCCATAGAAGAATTAGAGAGAGGAATGAAGCTGTTTGGCTGGTTCAAGTGGTTCTGTGGTTGTGTTGTAGCTGATGATTCAATGGGAGAAGCAGTGCTGTGGGCATGAGAGGCTCTCATGGAGCCAAAATTGACAGCCATCCCTGATTATGTCATCCAGTGCTCTAATTCCATGAAATTTGGCATAGAACGCTACACGGGAGAAGACACCAAGATAGGTTTCTGATGTTCTAATTTTATTATTCCATAAAGAGGAGAATTAAAAATACAAGAATGAAGGGATAATGGTCACAGATCCAGTTGGCCACTCTAATCCCTAAAATCAAGAAAAGCATAAATCAAATCTTGTTTACAAGATAAAAGGAAACAAAACAAAACAAAAAGTTGAGCATCAGAACCCCACATAAATAGGAAGCACATAAAGAATAATAAAAATAAAATGATAACCAACAAGCGGATTAGAAGAATCACTCCCTATTTCAACAAACCCATTTACTTGGTGTTCTGCAGTACCCAAAAGATCTTCACGAAATTACTGGTGGTTTGAAAACCCACGTAATACAGCATTAACCCCCAAACATATTCACTAATTCCTCAGAGAGTTGTGAGATTCCATAATTTTTTTTATCTGAGGGAATTTCCTAAAGATTCTTGGTAAACTCTCTGTCTGCCTTTAATTCCTCCATGAAAAAATCACCAAAATCTTCCTTCAACTCCTCATCTGCTAACTCTTCTGAATCAGAGTAAAATTCATCAATAGGGCTGGTTGAAACAGGGGCTCCATTACCCTCTTCCTCTCTAGCAGCACCAGAATTTTCTAATCTTGACCTCTCAAGAGCTCCTCTGCCCAAAAGTTCTCTATTTAGCCTATTTTCACCATTTCTGTGGCCTTGTTCTGAATTTTTAACCATCTCTTTCATTTTATTTGAGGATAATATCTTAGGATGGCCACCGATTCATCAAGTCAGTCTTTATGTCTTCACCTGTTTAGGAATTATTAATATGAAATTTTTGCTTGACAGTAAATGAATAAGAAAATGTTGTGGATTATAGAATTTTGTATGGAGTGCATTTATGAAAATATTGACAGGAAACATTCTTATTGGCATTTGTCCTTGACTCAATCAAAAGTTGTTGATTAAATCTCAACTTGATATGTCTTTTTTACACATGCCAACTAAAGGTACAACAGCGTGCCACACAAGATCAGATTGCATATTTCGGACAAACACCATCTCAACTTCTGACTGTTCCTCACTTGAAGAAGATGCCATTATCAGAAGTACTGCATTTGCAGGTAATTATTGTCTTTATTGGTTAGATAACTTCATTACTAGTGATGCAATTTCATGTGGCTGATTATTTTGTTTTGCAAAATGATAATGATAGGAGCTAAAGATGATACTTGAACTCTAAAATTTTATTTAATAAATTTTATGAAGGTAACGGGCTTCAATTCTGGTACACAAGAAGCATACAATGCTGACGTTGACCAAGAGCTAAATAATAGAATAAGATAATAAATATCCATATATGAAATGAAATGCTTTCAACTCTAAAGAAAATCCGTATCCACAAAGGGTATATAAATGAACTTATCTAAAGGACATAAGCAAATGCTTCCATATAGGCGTCCAACCAAATACACCATTAAATAGAGTGTATTTATTTCTTTCGAAGATGTATTTGTGTTAACTTTCAGTCTTCCTTGGCCTAAAACCCAACCAAAAAAAAGTACCCATTATAAGTTGGTTGAACCCATTTGGTTTCACATAGCATGCAATTTAGGTCAAATTATCTTTCAGATTATCTGTTTCTTGGTTGATACAACTCTCTTTCCCATGATCTAATTGGTCATTCTAGTATAACATGTTTGAATTTCATAATATCTAGGTGTATACATGAGATGGATCACTCTTGGGTGGTGTTTATTACATGGTAATTTTAATTTCCTAAATACTTGGAAACCTGTTTATAAGATATTTGGGCATAAGAAATATGAAATAATTTAAAATTATGTGTTGTATGTATCTTAAATTATATACAGGAACACTGATCTTTTCATGCATCTCACACTTCAATTTTTTTTTTTTAAAGTAGGTTTCCAAATACCTGGAAAATCTGGATATCCACATACCACATACCAAACACTGACGTAATTTTTTAAACTTATTAATTTACAATTTTCAATGTGCAATATTTCAACATCTGAAACTAGTAGCTTTATGAGGAAGCATATTGTTTTCGTGAAGCATTGTCATTGTCGAGAGCCATTGTACCCCAATAGTTTAAGATGTTAGAAGGCCCAGGAATACTTTTGTTAATATCTTTAAAACACCCCTCATGTGAAAGCCCTTTTGGGCCTGGAGTGAATAAAGAACAGGCCACCATACCTTGTTCTGAAATTTAGAGCTGCAAGTATCAAACTGTTTATCATTGGGTTAAAGAGGCTGAAACCATGTCCTTCATCTTAACCTAGAAGCTTAGGCTATTAGGAGAAGATCCACTTTATTCATATCTCTCATAGTGATAAATAATACCTAGTACCTACATAAAAATGTTTATTCTATTCTTTCATGAGTTTTGATATATGCTGCTAAGGCATAATATGAGGTAGAATTCCTTGCCATTGAGCTTTCATTGACTATGTGAATGCAAGGTGTTTATTTGTGAAGTACATAAGTTGTAAAAGGCATGCCAAAATTCTTTATGATAAGATTTTGGTGCCATGTCCTTCTTTTACTTGACATTTCCCCTACTGTCGATGATGACTCTAAGTAGTTATATTCATAAAGCATGCAATTCTCTTCATTACCAGACAATATTCCGCAATCCAAAAGAAGTCAAACCTTATGCTGTTCCAGCCCCTGACCGCTGCAATGTACCTGCTGCTGCCATTCATGCATCTTCAGATATGGTTGTGGTTGTTGATATGAATGCACCAGCAGCTCGTGTTGCACAACACAGGTGGCAACCCAATACACCTGATGGCCAGGGTACTCCATTCCTCTTCCAACACGGAAAAGCTACAGGCTCTGCTGGTGGAACACTAATGCGCATGTTTAAAGGCCCTGCAGGCTCTGATGAAGACTGGCATTTCCCCCAAGCACTAGCATTTGCTGTCTCTGGGATTAGAAGTTCAGCTATTGTTTCTATAACATGTGACAGAGAAATTATTACTGGTAAATCTAGTGGAGCCCAAGAGTATTCATATATGTTGCCTCTAGTGTCTATTTACTGAGAAATGGTTATTATTTTAGATGAATAGTTTCTATAAAATTTATAACCATTGGAATGGATTTATACTTATGCCCTTTGAATTATCGTTCTCTGGTGACATTGGGAATTAGTTAATTATTCCATATATCTATTTCATATTGTCTTTATTGAGAGGTTGAACGTGTGGAGTTTTCTGGACTTTTTTCCTTTTTGTCCTTTTGGTTGGTGGTTAGCACCAGGATATCCCCCCACCCAATTGGTGAAAGACTGGTCTCTTGAGGTACTATTAGGTGCCAAAGGCGGGGACTTTACAGTGTTTAGTCTTATACTTTTGATATTTCCTTTTCTGTCCTCGTGTTCTAGAAAAGATAGGAAATTGGACCTGCAGTCTTGTGATGCACTCACCCTTTTTTGTTCTCTTCCCCCGAGAAGAAGAAATTTAGTAGGAAAGGAATATTTAGGAAGCATCTGGTATTGAACTTGACATCTTATATGTGAATCAACATCCAATATGCATGTGTTTTGTTCACTAATATCTAAGATGACATGTGTCATCCAAGATATTAGGATGTCATAAGATGAACCCATTTTGAGTGGTATCTCATATCACTAAAAAACTATGGGATATCACATCACACTCCTTTTAGCACTTTATAAAATACCACTTGTATCTTTCCTATGTCAATTTTTAATTTGCATATCAAACATGGGGATCTTAGATACCATGGTATCTTATATGTTGATATCCTATACTAAAATATCGCCAATGTCTTGCTCATAAATTGCATTTATGTAGTTCTCCAACCTCATTGAATATTTTTAGGAGAATACCCACTAATAGAAGGAATAGTAAAACACTAGATTGAGCATTTTAGATATCTTTTAATATTGGAGCCAGGTGCAGTAATAGACACTTCTATTAATCAGAGGTTTTGTAAGTCTGAGTTGATTGATACAACCTCTGGATACATACAAAACCATTTACTGTAACCCATAAAGTATGATTGTTGCAACATGTAAAGCCTTATTACTAGGAAACAGTTATCCTCTTATTATTTTTTCAAAAGAAAAAAAATATTTTATGAACACTTTACTGATTTTCTCAAAACTTTTACACGTTTACACATATTTGAGAAACATTTTATAGCAATTGCTTTGTATGCTGGTTATTTGACATTTAGTTTGAATATTTGGCTTCTTATTAGGTGGACATGCTGATAATAGCATTAGGCTGATATCCTCAGACGGAGCTAAAACCTTAGAAACAGCCTATGCGCACAGTGCTCCTGTAACTTGCCTTGGTCTTTCACCCGATAGTTACTACCTGGTGACAGGGTCCCGGGATACTACTGTATTGCTCTGGAGAATACATAGGGCACTTGCATCACGCTCAAGTGGCATATCTGAACCTGCAACTGGGACAGGTACTCAGCCTTCAACAAGCAGCAGTTCTTCATCAAACTTGTTGATGGAAAAGAATCGGAGGTATCGTATTGAAGGTCCCATACATGTACTTCGGGGGCACCACAGGGAAATTCTCAGTTGTTGTGTCAGCTCAGATCTGGGAATTGTTGTTTCATGCTCCCCTTCGTCAGATGTTCTGTTGCACTCTATCAGAAGAGGACGTTTAATTAGAAGACTAGTAGGTGTGGAGGCCCACACCATCTGCCTTTCCTCCAAAGGAGTTATGGTGACTTGGAATGAATCACAGCATACTCTCAGTACCTTCACTCTTAATGGTGTTCTAATTGCTAAAACACTATTATCTTTCTCTAGCAGCATTAGTTGCATGGAAATTTCTGTTGATGGGAGGAGTGCTTTAATTGGAATTAATTCTCTAGAAAATGTTGGAGCCTATAGTAACAGTTGGAATTTGGGTGATGATAATATTGATTCAGAATCAGAAGAAACCCAAGAAGGCAACAGAATAAATGCTCCATCACCATCAATTTGCTTCCTGGATTTGCACACTCTGAAGGTACAACATTAAGATGTCTAATTTCAGATGTCAAAAATAAATATCTTGCCTACTAATTCACATCAAGCAGTTGCCCTATCCCACCTCAAACTGTTACTTTAAGACGGTGTTCAATTGTCGAAGCTCATGTTGCCAACAGAAATGATGATAGATCCTTGAATAACATTAACCAATTGAACTTCAAACTCACATTTATCCTAAAGTTCACACTAGAAATATTTTCCGCATGTTCCTCATTTAAGAAATATTCTTTAAGGTAGAAACAGCAATCAAATCTTGCTTATTGCTGTTATTTCCTTCCTTACACGCATCTGAGTCAATCCTAAATAGCATTTTTATTTATATCTTTCTCTTAAAATGGTGGAGGGTGAGAATTATTATGAAGGACATACACAGATTTGAATTTCAAAATGAAATAATTGACTTGCAATGAAACAACTTAAATATTCATCATGGTCCAGCCTTTTCTGTATGTCTCTTAAATCTCGATAGCTGTTGTGGACCTCGACCAGACTGTTTGCCCTTAGTTCTAATCTATATACCGTACTATTATCTGTAGGTATTTCATATATTAAGGCTGGGAGAAGGACAGGATATCACAGCTTTGGCTTTAAACCAGGATAACACAAATCTGTTGGTCTCAACTTTGGATAAACAGTTGATAATCTTCACTGATCCAGCTGTAAGTGAAATCATTCTTGTAAGTAGGTTGTTGTTTGTGTAGTTTGCAGTGCAAGGTGGTACTCCTCGTTGGTGTGGAGGAACCTTTCTGTTCCTTGAAATTGGTTTAAAGGAATAAATTTCCTTTATTTTTCTTGCGATATAGTTCCTTAAAAATTACTTTCTAAATGGCATATAGGTTTTTTGATTTCTCAGCAACTGGCCCACATTTAAAGTTTATATAACTGCACCAAAGGGCTTTGAATTCAGCTGTGCATAAAATGCTTTATCTAAATAGGTTAAATTATCCGTTAGTCCTAAGAGTTTTACTCAATATTCAATTTATTCTTAAAAAGCTTGTTATTGAATCTCTGTAGTTTGAACTTCTTTTAATTTAATCCTTGTCATTGAAGCTCTGTCAGTATGCAATTAAATTCTATTGACATGACTAACTAAATACCATCTTGACACTTTTGAGTATACATGATTCACATCAACACACTTAAGTCGCTTAATCTAGGTGGCATGTGATGCCACGCACATGCATGAGTGTATTTCACTTCGTCTACATCATCTTTTTTGTTACATGAACAATATGTAAAGTATTATGATTGGCAATATTTTAATTTATCGACATACTAACAGAAATTTAATAACAAGGACTAAGTTAAAAATTTTAAAACTATTAAGATCTAATTATAAACTTTTAAAATATAAGAACTAAATTAAAAATTGTGGTATAACCTCCGAAATATTATGCCTCCAAAATATTTTTTAGTTAATGCCTACTCTATGCCATGGCTTGTAACTCGGCTAGTTCTTGGTTGCAGTTAAGCTTGAAAGTAGTAGATCAAATGCTGAAGCTCGGTTGGGAAGGCGATGGGCTTAGGCCCCTCATAAAATCATAGCTTTTAGGGCATACAGAAGTGAATTACAGGTCTTCTATACATAAGAGCAATTAGGAAACATAGTTTGAGGTTTTGGAACTCTTGTTTGTAAGCATTTTTGGTTGCATCCCAATTATTCAGAGATGTCTTGTAACATATGTATAAGACTAGTGTTAGCCCACAGTTAATAGGTTATTGGATTTAGTATAGGGTTCTCTTTGCTTTCCCTCTTGCACTCAACTCAAAAGTATTGGTGCTTCACAAGCTTCTGAACGAGGTGTGATCCATTAATTTTTTTCCCTCATTTATTTTTATTATAGTGAATGAAAATATAATAATCATTTTTTCTTGTAATGCTGCTCGTTTTATATGTTGAGATTGATTAGCTTTCGGCTGAAACTTGTTCTATTTTTTCCCATCAATATTTTGATAGTAATGTAATCAATGAATTGCAATGGTTATTAATCTTTCTTATTTCTCTGGTTAGATGTAATTTGATCCATCAACGGTTAAAAATAATCATATAAAATTTTTTAATTTTATTATTATAAAAACTTATAATTGTTATAAAAGATTATAATTTTTGTTCATTAATTCAAATGTGACTTTCAACCAAATATAATTTTTTAATTTTTATATTTGGCATTTTCTTCAAATTTCACACAATAAAATATTTTGCTACTCATCCTAATATTCCATCAAAATCAAATATGTAAATTTATTTCTCTACTTTAAACTCAATTATTAGACTTATTGTTACCAAAATAATTTATTAAAAATAATATTTTTAAATTTTTTTTATATTATTATTAATAACTCTGCTTATGACGAGTCTTGATGCAAATTATTTTTCATAGTCGGTCCTAAGTCCGGAAAAAAGAGGAGGGTTGTGTTAGATAATCGATAGCTAACGTAAAATTTTGTCGAATCTTTATGACATGGACAATCGATATATTAAACGCAATGCTAGGGCGTTGCTCGGAAGTAACACGCTGTATAGTTCGAGTACAGTAACAAATGAACAAGAGCTGTTGCATCGTCGCCTGAGTGTAGTGAAAAATAAGTAAGGGCTTTTATATTTTTGTGAACGAATGTGGATAAAGAAGTTAGTTCACGAGAGTAGGATTCGTTTTGGGTCTTGGAATATAGGTACACTTACGGGTAAGTCAATAGAAATAATAGATACCATGATGAGGAGGAAGATTAATTTTATGTGTTTACAAGAAACTAAATGGATAGAAGAAAAAGTGAAAGAATTAGACACTTCGGGTTTTAAACTTTGGTATACTAGGAAGACTAAATCTAAAAATGGAATAAGTATAATTGTAGATAAGTTTTGAAAAAATGTTATAGTGGATGTAAAAAGGTTAGGAGATAGAATCATTGTATTAAAGTTGGTAGTGGAAAAGAAAATCTTTAATGTTATTAGTGCCTATGCAAAACAAGTAGAATTAAAAGAATATCACAAAGTAAAGTTTTTGGAGGATTTAGAATGTTTAGTTTAGGAAATATCATTAGGAGAAAAGATTTTTCTAAGAGGGGATTTAAATGGTCATGTGGGAAGTGTATCTTCAGGTTACGAGAGTGTTCATGGAAGACATGGCATAAGGGAACCAAATGCAAAGGGTAAAACTATTCTAGACTTTTCATTGACATTCGATCTCATATTAGCTAACACTTGTTTTAGAAAGTGTGAGGAACATTTTATCACGTATAAAAGTGGAAGTGTATGTTCTCAAATTGATTTCTTTCTTATAAGGAAATCAGATAGAAAACTTTGTATGGATTACAAAGTTATACCTGAAGAGAGTTTAACTACTCAATATAGAGTTTTGGTTATGGATGTACGAGTTAGGAGGAGAGTAAAAAGAAAAGACGAAAATAGGGTGTTAAGGACTAAGTGGTGGCAACTAAAGGGGGATAAAGAAAAGAATGTGCAGAGACGGATTGTGGAGGAAGGACCTTAGGAAATACAAGGAAGTGCTAACGATGTGTGAAATGGAATGGTTAAAGAGATTAGGAAAATGGCAAAGGAAATATTAGGTGAATCAAAAGGTTTTGGACCTAGAGATAAAGAATCCTAGTGGTAGGATGCAAGCGTGCAAGATAAGATTAAAGTGAAGAGAGAGTGTTATAAAGTGTGGTCATTATGTAAGAGTAATGAAAATTGGGACAAAATATAAAGTAGCTAAGAAATACACTAAGAAGACAGTAAGCGAAGCGAGAATGAAAGCATTCGATGGGTTATACCAATCTTTAGGTACTAAAATTGGAGAAAGAAATATTTACAAGTTGGCTAAAAGTAGGGAAAGAAAGACAAGAGACGTGAACTAAGTAAAATGCATTAAGGATGAAGAAGGGAAAGTCTTGGTCACGGAACGAGATATCAGAGAACGGTGGAAAAGTTATTTTTGTAGGCTTTTTAATGAAGGCCATGAGATTTCATTACAATCGGATAGATTAGACACTAGAGAAGAGGATCAAAATTATACTTTTTATCGTAGGATTTGTGAGACAAAGGTAAAAGAAAACATTAAAGCGGATGGAAAGTGGCAGAGCAGTTGGACCGGATAATATACTTATTGAAGTATGGAAGGGTTTAGGAGTGAAAGGTATAAGTTAGCTTACAAAGTTATTTAATGAAATTATGAGATCTAAGAAAATGCCAGATGAGTGGAGGAGAAGTTCTTTAATTCCTATTTATAAGAGTAAAGGAGACATTCAAAATTGTGCAAATTATAGAGGAATTAAGCTCATGAGCCATACTATGAAATTATAGTTTGAGCAACGATTAAGGAAAGAGACCCAAGTTACGGAGAATCAATTTGGTTTTATGCCAAGAAGGTTAACTATGGAAGCAATATATTTGTTGCAAAGATTAATAGAGCGATATCGAGAGAATCAAAGAGATTTACACATGGTGTTTATCGATTTGGAAAAAGCATATAATAGAGTACCAAGAGAGGTTCTATGGAAAGTTCTGGAGAAAAAAGGAGTTCGTATAGCTTATATTCGAGCAATACAAAATATGTATGATGAGGCTACAACTAGGGTAGTAACAAAAGGTGGACTTACAGAAGATTTTTCGATAACTATTGGTCTACATCAAGAGTTAACTCTGAGTCCTTATTCTTTTACTCTAGTATTGGATGTGTTTACTGAACATATCCAAGAGCCGGTGCCACGGTGTATGCTTTTTGCAAACGATATTGTCTTAGTTGGAGAATCGAGAATGGAAATGAATAAGAAGTTGAAGAGGTGGAGATTATCTTTGGAAACTCATGGATTTTGTTTAAGTAGAAGGAAAATGGAGTATATGGAGTGCAAGTTTAGTAAGAGACACACCACTTCTAGCGCAGAAGTGAAAATTGGAGAACATATTATACCACAAGTTATATGATTTAAATATCTTGGATCTGTCATACAACATAACGGGAAAATAGAAGAAGACGTAACACATAAGATTCAAGCGGGGTGGATGAAGTGGAGGAGTGTTTCGGGTGTTATTTGTGATAGAAGAGTACCACTCAAACTTAAGGGTAAATTCTACCGTACAGTTATAAGACCTGCAATGTTATATAGAACTGAGTGTTGGGTAATAAAAAGTCAACAAGAGAATAAGTTCAATGTTGCAGAGATGAGAATGTTGCGTTGGATGAGTGGACACATTAGACGAGATCAGATTAGAAATGAATACATTAGAGAGAAGGTGGAAATCGCACCTATTGTGGAAAAAATTGTAGAATCAAACTTAGATGGTTCGGTCATGTCAGGAGGAGACCTATAGAAGCCCCAATTAGGAGAGTAGATGAGATGGAGAATAGTCCAATAATTAGAGGTAGAGGAAGACCAAGAAAAACTGTAGGAGAAATTATTAAGAGAGATTTAGATTTAAATGGTTTGTCTAAAAATATGATTTACGATAGGTGTTTATGGCGTCGATTGATCCATGTAGTTGACCCCACTTAGTGGGAAAAGACTTTGTTGTTGTTATTGTTATATTATTATTAATCATTGGTGTCAAAAGTATTGAAAAAAAAAAAGAATAAAGAAGCTTAGTCCAACCCAAAAGATACTGTATTGCTTAGTTCTTAAATTGAGATACAATAAATTTCTTTCTTTGGCTAAAAAGAGTGAGCAGAGTTGTTTGTAGCCACCAATGTGTGCTATGTATGCTTGAGATGAGGCAACCTTTCCCAGGGATAGCAAATGAATGCTAAGGTATTGTCCTTATGCTTTAGGATATGTGTTATTTATATACCTATGCATTAGTGCCAATTGTTGCTTGATCTTAAAGTGTTGTGACATTTCTTTTATCTTATAAACATTCGTGAAGTGGGTTGAATAGCATTAAGCTATGGGATTAATATGCATGTAAAGGTTCCATAACACTTGTCCCTTAGTTTGCTAATGAAGTCTCAAGTTGAGCAGGCTAAGAGTAGTGTATTTTTAAACTTCCTATTCAAAATTGTGTTGTTATATCGCCTATGTCATCTTAGAGACGATTGGAGTTTTTTTAGTGAAAGTGATTACGATATCTCTCCTCCAAAAAGGAATTTGTTTACCCTTTTGGAGTTTGTCCGCAATTGTGAGTTTAATTGTAGGGCATCACCTTACTTTATTTTTGGCATATTCTATGCATTTTGAGATGACTGAAGTAGATCTAAAGTTTTTACAAAAGGAATTTATCATTCTTGCTTGCTTTTGGTTGTTCTTGTGAAAAGGTTTCTTTGCCCTTTGTATATTGGCTATGAGATGGTGTGGTGTATGTACAAAGATCATCGATTTTATGGATTTCTATTCCTTCTTCATCCTTTCATCAAGATGGCTTTGATGGAGTTCAACTTGTCGTTGACACAGTTGCTTCCCTCTATTGTTGTAATTATTATAAATTTTGTTTTGTTGTGTGGGTAAAATATGTTGCCCTTGCACTTCGTAGTTTTTGCTATTTTTTATAGTTTGTAGCAGTGTTAAGGTAAACTTGAAGACTTGTGGGAATTCATATCTTAAGTGGAGGGCCCTCCTCCATTTGCTAATTGGAAGCATCGTTTCTTCATGGTAAAACCTTGGTAAAAACATTGCCCCTAACTTTAGGTTTCTTGCCATTCATTCAAATCAAGTTAAAGGGATCTTACACCTTGGAAGTGTTTTTCAAATGCTCATTTTGCGAGCAAGATCAGGGGCTTGTAAACTTCCATGAAAATATTTCTTAATGGTTTGGTCAAAGCGAGCCAACATCTAAGGAAAGGCAGAGTTGAACGTCTACCAGAAATGGACTTAGTGTTACCAAGGTTGATCTTGCCCTACCACCTTTTAATTCTAGTTCAAGCTCAAGGTGGTTTGGTTTTTATCTGTTCTTCCCCTTTCTTTCCTACTCTTTTTCTTATCTATGTTTGTGAATGCTTGCCACATGCCAATGTTCAAGTGACTATGCCCTAGGTTGTTATTATCTTTTTTGTGTACTTAGGGTGGGTTGTCTCTTGGACACTACCCAACCACTTATTTCCCCTTTCTTCCCTAATTTTCATCGCATCCTCTTTGCTTTGTTTGCTATTATAATTTCTTCTCATTGTTCACCCCATGATGAAATCTAAAAAGGGTAAGAAGAAAGGACCTCGTGTTCCCCATTTGAAAGAATCAAGAAGTGAGCTTACTGATTCTAATATGGAGCTGTTAAGGAAGGATTATAGAGTTCTGATGAGTTTCCTTTTAATCACTCCTCCTAAGGATTATAATGTCTTCAATATTGAGGGTAAAACCACAGTTTGTTATTTTCAAGGAATTCTTCTGCAAAAGTTTAAGGTTTGCACTAGATTTTGATTTTCGCAATATTGTTTCTTTCTTGGAAGTGTTGTCAACTCAGCTTCTTCCATTAGCACTAAGAAAGATTTTGGCTTTCGTTTCTTTATGTAGGCTTGTGATGGTGGCTCCTTTTTTTGCCTTGTTTAGTTATTTTTTTGCCATTGGTTCCTCATTAATGGTGAGGAATTTTTACACACTTATGTATCTCTAGAGTTGTGCACTTTTTCACGTTGATTACAAGCAAGCATGGTTTGGATGAAGAGGTTCTTGTTCATGTAGGACTTGGCTGATTATGGAAACTTCTCTTTTGTTAAAGAGTTGTTAACATGATCACGGTGATGGATCTTAGAGACTTTCTAAAGATTAGTTTGGGTGGTGAGCCCGAGCTTCTAGTGAAGGTTGCTTATGGGTTCATCATTGATGGCATTCCTCTTACTTTTATAACTTCAAGCCTAGTCTTGTCGAAGACTAAGGTCATCACACTAAAATATCTCTCTACTGGCTATTCGCGTAGGTCTATTGACTGGCTTGTCTTTTAGCTTTATTCCTAATTTGTATTTTATGCAAGTTAATATGTTGTTACCTCGTGCAGCATCACAGAAGGACATGGACAAGCTATCCCACTTACTATGGTCACACTCTTCCTTTTAGCTTTTAGCAGTAGGGATTGTTTCCAAAACTTTTTTTTTTTCACATTCATCAAGATTTCAATTGGAGAAACAATTAATGAGGTGTAGAATTCATAGTGTGGTCATGGTAGGTCTAGATTTATGAAGTTAACTCTTCCTCCTAGGTTGTCTTTCACAAGCCTTCATGGCTACTCACTCTTCTTTTGCTCTCTAAACCTTTGTCCTTCCTTTTTTCTTTCTTTTAAGCTTTTATATAGTTCTCTACCTACATGTGCTATAAGACTTTCTACATGAGCTCAACTACTGTTTCTTAGCACTTCTTGTTCAAAGAAAAGCTTCAACTTTTAAGATCGTGAGGCCATGGTCATGGCTTAGATAACCATCCCTAGGTTTAGGTTTTTGATAGTGTACAGCTTCTCATTGAAGAGCTTTACAAATTCTTCTATGGTTTTAACCTCTCTCTTATACATTTCTAAAAGCGTGGATGCATCTAAGGTTTAGATTCTATTTGTAGGGAATTGAACTTGAAACTACTCAATGAGTTAGACAAAGCTACCAATTGAGTTATGATGTAGGTTGTTAAACCACATCATATCTCCATCTTTCAAATTTGTTACGAAAATCCTACATTAGTATTTAAGGGATACTCGAGCTAAGTCCATTTGTATAGTGAAGTTTTAAAAATGGTGGATAGAGTTAGCTTTCTTGTCATATGGGTTGATAGTGACAAGTTTGTCAACAATGGACTAAGAGTTGTTGAATCTTAAAAGACTTGCATCTTTAAAGTAGTCTACCTAAAGGGCTTACTTGAGAATGGCTTCCTTCACAACCTGCTTCTCTTTTGAGGTTAACAACTTGTTCGTTATCCTTCTTAGCTCTTGCAAAACTTTGCTATTTCCTCTTACTTACTCTTTAACATTATGCCATTCAACAAATGTTACTCCAGCAAGAGTTTCTGATTCTACTTGCCTCCAGGGGAGCGGTGGCTTGTGGAGAGTTTTTAGTTCTCCCTTTTTTGTGACTTTCATAGGAAGCATCTTCTATGCTTTCTTTTTCTTCCTAAGAGCCTCAATTTGTTTCATCCTCTTTCGAGGGGACATAGTCTTCATTTGTGGAGATGTTCTATACTTACTTCTTTCCTTAGCCTACTTAGACTTAGCTGGCTCGGGATTACTCTTCCATTGTTGATGACACTCATCCATAGTCAATTACTTTGCCTTTCCAAGCTCATTTAGCTTTGTCATCATAGAGTCTTTCACTACTTGCTATCGGTCATTCTTGCATTTTTGTCATGTATTACTATTGCTAGCAAAGTTTCTTAAGGATCTTAATGTTATCAACCTACAACCTGTTATGACCAAGTTGAATAGGTTCACTTGAAAGCATTTCCTCCCACTGTCCGACAAGGCCAACTACTCTAACAAGGCTAAGTGTGCCATTTCCTTATGTTTGGGTAGTGACATTACCAGCTAGTCTAGCTTCAATGAGGATTTGCAAATCTAGCAGGTTTTGCACATTCGAGTGGCTTTAAACACCTTAGCATTCATTCTTGTCCTCTCTGGGGGAGGACATAACTTAGCAATAGTCCTTAGCCCATGCTTCACTTCAAACTCTAGTGTTATAGTCGTTGTTTTGGTTACTAGAACAATGCTTTCTTGCCTAGGCAATGGGTCTCAAATAGCTAATAAGCTCAGGTTTCAGGACAAGGAGACCCCTACTTGACATGTCAAATATTGGTGTCGAAAGCATAGCAAAGAAAGAATGAGAAAGCTTAGCCTAGCCCAAGACCTATGTTTTACTTAGTTTTTTTGAATCAAATACAATGGACTAATTAGGACTGTTTATAACCATCAGTGTGTCTTGTATTTGTTTGAGATGGGGCGACTATTTCTTAGGGATAATAGCCAAATGCCAAGATCTTGTACCTATTATGGGGTTTGTGTCTTTATATACTTAGGAATTGGTACCAATTGTCACATAGTCTTAGAATTTTGTGATATCTCCTTTTATCTTATGGGCTTTGGTAAAGTGGGTAGAATGATTGTGCCTAGATGATTAGTATGCCTACAATACTTCCATAACACTAATATTATTGAAATAAAAGTTTATAATCTTTCTTTATTAAAATGTTCTAATTTTATTGAAAGAAAAGCTTATAAGTTTATATTGTGCAATTGCTGAAGATTTTATAGGTTTTAGATTATATGGAAAATAAACAAAAGAAAAAATCATTGTAGCTTTTATAAGAAGTTGCTCTAGTAATTCACATGTAAGTTTGGAAGAATTTAGTAGGATATATAAAAAGTTAGTAGCTTAATTGATAATATCTAATATAAAATAATTTTTTTGTAATATTATAAGGAATGCATTTGAAAAAAGAAATATTGAAGAGCTTTCAAAATTAAAAACTAGTTATCATCACATTCTCAATTTATCTTTTTTTAATTATATACGCTACATTTACTTACTAGATACATATCCAAATTATATATAATGCCAGGTTTCTGAGATGACTTTTAGTCGTCTGAGACTTTGTTATTTGAAATAACTGGCATTAATATTGTTCGGTTACTTAGATGGAATTACGAACTTATTGATACCAAAAGTACAGGGGTCCAATCCCTGTTTTCCACCTCTCCAATTGGCACACTTTCATTAATGATAAGCCATGTCCTTTGATTTTCTCTAAGTAGATGCCACATGTTTCAGATTATGGCCGTGTGAATCCTACCGTGGGAGCAAATTCATTCATTTGGCAGTTAATGGGCTTCTGATAAACAGCCTATTGCATTTTCAGTTCATTTGATATCTGTTTATAATTTTATTTCATAAAAACTACTTTTGAGTTAACGCAATAATAAATTTTTCATTACAAAATAAAAATATGTATATCGAACATAAATATATTATAAGATATAAAATGAAAAAAATTAGTTAAATGGACCATTATTTTCATTTCTTTTCATATTTTCTTATATCGATTAACGCATCCTTGAACTGACTATTTTGAATTGCGAAATAGGTTTGCATTTAACATTGCTAAATTTAAATGTCTATACTCGTACAATGAACAAGAAAAACACTGAATGGCAAACTCATCCCCATTTCGATAGTGTTAACTGTGGGACCATAGGTTTCTCGGCTTCTTCCTGGGGTTCAGCACATACATTTTTCAAAGAATCTTCTTGATAGACAATGGGAGAGAATAGAGATTCATCCTTTTACTTATCCGTCTAATAAATATCCCTCTTAAGACATTGTGTTGATTTAACTGAAACAGAAAGCTGCCAAGCACCACCATATCTGCAAAATACAATGTGGTTCCTTATTGAACTAACATTGTAAAGGACACTTCATTTGAAAGACCTAATTTATAAAGTAGGAACGCATGATTATTTTATGAATTTCTCTAACAACATTATTCACATATGTAGATTATAGAGTTTGTTTTGTTTTGTGAATTCATGTGCTAATGGCAGTGCCTGTGGAAGGCTCGGACTTGGAGACCTCCATCAATGTGAAGATTTATCATTGTCTTGTATGTGACAACTTTCTTATCATCATTCAATTCGAAGCGGAAACAGCCTAACAATGCTGCAGAGAATATCTTCATCTGTCTATAAGCAAACTCTTTCCCTAGACAAATCCGGGGACCTGCCTGCACATGAATAGAAGAAATTCATGTTAGACTACCAGACGAGCATGGGAGCCCTTTCCCAAAAAAATAAAATAAAATAAAAGGTAGGTAAGTTAGTTTCCCCTCCCTTAAGAGTGATTCAATTACACAACTCTCTCCTCTAATAAATAAATAAATGTTTTTCTCAACTTTTATTTCAAATTTATTTATTTTGTCTTAAAAACAATAGTCTTGTTTATTCTACAATTTTATTACATTTATAACAACGGTTGTCTACATGAAATGTATATTTAGCACATATATTATTGTCGAAATTAAATATTACTAACTATTGTCTTTTAATTGGTAAGATTTTTTATAAAAAAATTACTTTCTAAATATATTTTTTGTTTTTCATTTTTTTATTGAATGATTTTAAAATTTATTAAATTTAGAAAAATGGTTGTTTTACAAAATTGAAGGTCTTTTGGTCAAAATGAATTTAGTTATAGCCTAACTTTTGGTTCCAATGAAAGGTAGTGTAATTTTTAATAATAGCAGAAACCAAAGAAGGAGAAAGCAATTTACACACATACACACACACAAAAAATAAGATAAAGAAACCAGCAGTATCAAAGTAAAATTGTGGTAGTTATTTACTTAAGCACCAGTATAAAAAGCAACAGATAGAAATGCCAAATGCCCTAAACACATCTAACCTGGAAAGCTGTAAACTTGAAAGGACTTTCTAGCTAAAAAATGCTATTCTCATCAAGCCATCTCTCTGGTCTAAACTCCTCTGCATCATCTCCCCATATAAATTTCATCCGACCCATTGCATAAGGTTGGTATGCTACCGTATCTCCTTTATTCACGCTATATCCATCTGGCAATGTATCATCAAAAAAGCACATCTTTGCATCCTGTATGAAGAGAAGTTTGAGACTCAGCATATGTTTGGATTGAGAATATATGAGAAGGAAAGAAAGAAACTATTATTTAAATCTAAATAAAAAAAATTACAGAATTAGAATTTCACTTTCTTTCCCTCCCCTTCCATTCTTAATCCAAACATGCCCTTGCAAATTCATTTCACCCACAAGCATGTCAAATGTCCAGCACTAACTAAGAAGCTATAAACAGGAACATGGAAGTCAATGGTCGATATTGTGCACCAAAAGCAAGTACTCTCCAAAAATCTTTTCAAAAGTTTGTCATATAAATATAAAAAAGTTTAAGTACAATAGATATAAGTTGTTGAAACTTGGAATGGTTGGCAGAACTTAAGGCCTGAAGAAAAACATACACACTTCAGCCCTTATATCTTCCTTTATTTCTAATACTTAGAAAATAGAATTTAACTACGAAGATAAAATCCTATAGATATTGATTAAGTGATAGCTACAAGAGTTCTAGACAATAAGGAAGTTTAAATCCTTTAACAATCACTCTTACTTTGTAAAACGTATATTACAAGATGTAACAGGTCTTTTAACAAAAGTATAGGATGTAAACCCAAAAACTAGAGAGGCTCATTAATACTTTTAACACACACACACACACACACATATATATATATAGATAGATAGATAGAATGTAGGAAGGAAGATCAGAGTTGCTAATCCTCTGATCTGTGCTCTCCTTTGTTTATTGTGAAAAATGTAGAGGAAACATAACCTAACAAACTAATTTGCCTACTATCCCATAATTTTAGGATATTAAACTAAATCAAATACAACAAAAAAATATAATCAGATTTAATTGAATAATAGATATACAAAAAAGAACAAAAAATAAGGGGGGAAAAAAGGCCCAAAGCCCATAGCCATAGGTCCAGTGGAGCAATTAGCAAAAGCCCAAAGGCATGTGATCACTATGGAGAATGATGTGATTGCCAAAACTCCCCCACAAGCTAAAAAATAGAGATTAATCATTCCTTACTTGCTATCTAGGCTTTCAAAACTCACCATTGACATTGTCTTTGTCAACAAATCAATTACTTAAAATTGAGTGGGGGTATGATTCAGATCAAATACTCTAGACTCAAGTTTCTATTTGATGAAATGTCTATCAAGTTCTACATGCTTCATTCTATCACGATATACTAGGTTCTTCACAATGCTTATAGTTGCCAAGCCGTCACACAAAACTCTTATAAGAGCCTCTATTGGAATGCTCAACTCCCTAAGAAGTCTCTTTAACCACAATTCCTCACATATAACTTGTGATAATGCTCAATACTTTACTTCAGCACTATTGGCAATCACAAATTGTTTTTTATGTTTCCATGTTACCAAATTTTCCCACACAAAGGTATAATACTCAAAAGTAGATCTTCTATCACTAATGGAACCTACCTAATCAGCATCTATATATACCTCAACACTTCTCTTAGTTACCTTATTAAATTCCCTTACTAGGAGTCATCATCAAATACTGTAAAATCCGATAAATAGCTTCCATATGCTCCTCAATAAGCTTATAGATATACTAACTCACAATACTAACTGGATAACTGATACCTAGTCTAGTATGGGAGAGGTAGATGAGTTTTTCTACTAGTCTCTGATACCTCCTAGTATTTATAAGGGAACTTTCTTCCTTGAAAGTGGTTTCCATGAGAGTTTCAACTAGTTTACACCCCAACATTCCTACCTCCTCCAATAGATCAAGGGTATGTTTTCTCTGGGGAACAACAATGCCTTTCTTTAAGCGAGCCACTTCCATGCCTAAGAAGTACCTCAAGTCACCAAAAACTTTGATTTCAAAGTTTCTAGCAAGAGCTTCTTTCAACCTCTTGATTTGTACTATATAATCACATGTAATGACAATGTCATCAATATAATGTAATGACAATGTCATCAATATAAATGATCAAAATAGCCGATTTACCATCAGGAGAAAATTTAGTGAAGTATGATCAGCCTATCCTTAAGAGTATCCATAGCTTCCAATAGCCTTAATAAACTTATCAAACCTAGTTCTAAGAGATTGTTTGAGACCATAAAGCTACTTATGAAGTTTGCAAACCCTTTTCTTATCACCTTCTATATCAAACCCAAGAGGAACATCCATTTAAACTTCTTCATCCAACTCATCATTCAAGAAAGCATTCTTCACATCAAGTTGATAAAGAGACCAATCCAGATTTGCAACTAAGGAAAGAAGAACTTTGATAGTGTTGAACATAGCCATAAGAGCAAAGGTCTCATGGTAGTCCACCTATAAGTTTGCGTAAAACCTTTAGCTACTAACTTTGCCTTGTGATGATTAATGCTTCCATCAACCCTACATTTGATTGTAAAGATCCATTTGCACCCTACAAATTTCTTACCTTCAGGAGTTTAATAATCTCCCTAAGTCCATTCTTTTCCAAAACAGTCACTTCCTCTTGAATAGCCTTTCTCTATTAAGTTATTTTTGGTGCATTATGAATGTTTAGAGGTATTTTCTCACTACAAATATTAGCAATAAAGGCTATAAAATTTCCTAGTAAGTTATCATAGGACACATAATTGCCATTGGGATGGAGAGTACAAGATCTGGTTCCTTTCCTCAATGCAATAGGAACATTTGAATCATCATTACGTAAACTTGAAGTGGATGTTTGGTACTACCCTTGGAGTGTACTGGGGTTAATATCATTTTCCGTCTTTTCTTCTTGAGTATACCTGTAATCTGCCCTATTTTGAACTGTCACCTTCCCTGTCAATCTCGAGTAAATGCTATCCTAAAGGTTCAACTTCAAATATGGGAGTAAATACATCACTACTGGTCTCAGGTACAATTGTAATAGGGGTTTTAGGTTCTTTGGTTTCAGAAATGGCATGGGTTTTATCTTTGTTTGGTGTGCAAGTCTTGGGTAGGGCATCATAGCTGTGAATAAAATCCCATTCATCAACACTCTCCCCTTGAATGGGAGTTGTATGAAAGTAAGGTTGAGACTTAAAAAAAGTAACATCCGTGAAGATAAAAAAGTTGTTATTGACAAGAGAATAACACTTGTAACCCTTCTTAGTAGGTGAGTAACTGAGAAACACACATTTAATAAAGGTAGAGTCAAGTATGTTCTTGTGATAAACATGAACTAGTACAGCCAAATATTCTGAGGGGTAAGAAAGTGTTAAAGATCTCAGTCTACTAGTTTATTATGTTGCCTATTTCTACTTTATTTTTAACATCTTTTTTCCCCTCTATAGAATCCCATTTTGTGCAACTGAATCATGGGCAATTAGTTTGCTTTTTACTGTTCCAAAATTTATGGGTATTAGAGATAGCCTTGTTGTCTCTCATCCATATAGCCTTGTACTTCTTCCTCGAATTGTAATAGAGAATTACTTAGTATCTCTGCTCTTTCTCTTCTTCTATCCTATCTTTTATTTTTGTCATGGTATCAAAGCAAAATGATTGATCCTTTGAGATCGATCCTATTTGACAAATATTTGCCCTTACTAGCTAGACATAAAAGGGGTCTTATCCCTCCACCATAGCTTTGAACTACACAAAACCTAGATAGATCAAGTCAACCAAGTTGTCCCTACATCTTAACAGCCAACATATCTCAAATCCATCATGCACAGGGTCTAGGCAAAAAAGGTCAACCAACTCATCTCATCTTAGTGGTCAACACACCTTTGTTTTGACTCCTTCTAGTTTAAGGCCTAGTTAGAATGTGTTGAATGGTACATTTATGAACTCTACTATACAAACCCTCCATCGGTCTTTATTCATAGTTGTAAATGAGGCTGCTCCTATTATGATAACAGGCCATAGGCTAAGTGGCAACAATTACCACTAGTGGTCTTCATAAGTAATGATGTATGTCAGAGGGAAAGGTAAGGCTGGCTACCTGATAAGTAAGGTTACTGAACCTGATTACAACGATCCCAAATACTTGGTTTAGGATGTTGAGAATCATATGATCATGTATTTGCTAATTAATTCTATGACTTTTGAAGTAAGGGAGGATTTTTTTTCATGTAAAACTGCTATTGAAATTTGGGAGGCTACTAAGTATACATAATCTTTTAGAGAAAATGTCACCATTTTAATTGAGACAAAAACTATTCTTCATGATCCTAAGTAGGAGATCTTACTATTACTTAGCATTTTAATGCTCTGCAAAAAAATTGGCAATAACTAGATGTTTATGAAACTCACACTTAGTCTTGTCATACTGATGCCTTAACCTATAGAAAAATCATTGAAGAGGATTATGTTTATAAGTTTTTGCTTGAACTAAATCATATTTTTTAGGATCTCAAGGGTAGAATCATGAGTACTCACCCATTACACAGCCTTCGTGATACTGCTT
Source organism: Erythrophleum ivorense (assembly GCA_026724425.1). NCBI lineage: Eukaryota > Viridiplantae > Streptophyta > Magnoliopsida > Fabales > Fabaceae > Erythrophleum > Erythrophleum ivorense. Next base: position 414,018 of record JAIUCV010000529.1, on the reverse strand, counting down.
CTGAGGTTAGAAGAGAAGAAAGTCACAAGAAACCCATTGGATGACCTACCACTATCACTACCATTGATTCCTCAACCTTTGTAACTCATGGACCTTACACAATGAATGTGGATAGCAAGAATCTGAAGCAAAATGGATAGAACCGTCCTTGGTGTGATCATTGCAATAAGCTTAGACACATAAAGCAAGATTGCTAGAAGATTAATGGCAAACCAACAAACTTTAAAGCCAAATCCAAGTTTAAAGCTAAAGGGCACATGATGAGCAGTGAAGATAGAGGGCAACTTGAAACTCCTATCTTTGGCAAGGAATAAATCAACTTCATGCAAAAAATGTTTGGAAAAATTAGTAGGCACATGGCACAAGTAGGAAAGACTTCTAATGCTCTAGCTTCTAAAGCTCAATCTAATCCAACTTGGATTATAGACTCTGGAGCCATGGACCACATGATCAGTAATAAATCTCTACTCAAGAGTTTTGTTCCTTATGATGACGATTTAATTGTTAAGATTGCATATGGGATCTTCATTAAAGTTGAAGGCGAGGGAACTATCAAACTCTTTAAATACTTAATTCTAAATAATGTTTTATTTGTGCCTAACTCTGTCTATGATGTACTTTGATGTAAATTATTTTTCATAGCCGGTCCTAAGCCCAGAAAGAAAAAGGAAGGTTGCGTTAGGCAGTCGACAGCCAACGCAAAACTTTGTCGAATCTTTATGACATAGATAATCGATATATTAGACGTAAGGCTAGGTCATTACCTAGAAGTAACGCATTGTATAGCTCGAGTACAGTGACAAGTGAGCAAGAGTCGCTGCATCGACGCCTGGGTGTAGTATAAAATAAGTAAGAGTTCTCACATTTTCGTAAACGAATATGGCTAAAGAAGCTAGTTTATGAGAGTAGGATTCATTTTGGAACTTAGAATATAGGTACACTTAGGGTAAATCTATGAAAATAATAGATACTATGATTAGGAGGAGGATTAATTTTATGTGTTTACAAGAAACTAAATGGGTAGGAGAAAAAATGAAAGAATTAGACACTTCAAGTTTTAGAATTTGGTACACTGGTAAGGCTAAATTTAAAAATGGGGTAGGTACAATTGTAGATAAATTTGAAAAAAATGATGTAGTAGATGTAAAAAAGTTAGGAGATAAAATCATTGCATTAATGTTTGTAGTGGAAAAGAAAATCTTTAATATTATTAGTGCTTATGCACCACAAGTAGGGTTAAAAGAATATCACAAGGTAAAGTTCTAAGAGGATTTAGAATTTTTAGTTCAGGAAATACCACTAGGAGAAAAGATTCTTTTAGGAGAGGATCTAAATGGTCATGTGAGAAGTGTATTTTCAGGTTACGAGGGTGTTCATGGAGGACATGGTATAGGGGAAGCAAATGCAGAGGGTAAAACTATTTTAGACTTTTCATTAGCTTCAATCTTATATTAACTAACACTTATTTTAAAAAGTATGAGGAACACCTTATCACGTACAAAAGTGGAAGGGTATATTCTCAAATTGATTTCTTTCTTATAAAGAAATTAGATAGAAAACTTTGTATAGATTGCAAAGTTATACCTGGAGAAAGTTTAACTACTCAGCATAGAGTTTTGGTTATGGATGTAAGAGTTAAGAATAGAGTAAAAAGCAAAGGCGAAGATAGGCTGTTAAGGACTAAGTGGTGCAACTAAGGGGGGATAAAGAAAAGAATTTGCAGAGATGGATTGTGGAGGAAGGACTTTAGGAAATATAAGGAAGTGCTAACGATATGTGGAATGGAATAGCTAAAGAGATTAGAAAGGTGGCAAAAGAAATATTAGGTGAATCAAAAGGTTTTGGACTTAGGGATAAAGAATCTTGGTGGTAGGATGAAAGCATGCAAGATAAGGTTAAAGTTAAAAGAGTATTATAAAGTGTGGTCATTATGTAAGTGTAATAAAAATTAGGAAAGATATAAGATAGCTAAGAAAGACACTAAGAAAGCAGTGAACGAAGCTAGAACGAGGGCATTTGATGAGTTATACCAATCTTTAGGTACTAAAGTTAGAGAAAGTATTTACAAGTTAGCTAAAAGTAAGGAAAGAAAGATAAGAGATGTGGACCAAGTGAAATGCATCAAGGATGAAGAAGGAAAAGTGTTGGTCACAGAATAAGATATCAGAGAATGGTGAAAGGGTTATTTTCATAGGCTTTTTAATGAAAGGTACGAGATTTTATTACAATTGGATAGGCTAGACACTAGAGTAAAGGATCAAAATTATACTTTTTATAGTAAGATTTGTGAGGTAGAGGTAAAAGAAGCATTAAAGCGAATGAAGAATAGCAGAACAGTTAGACCAGATAATATACACATTGAAGTATGGAAGGGTTTATGAGTGAAAAGTATAAATTAGCTCACAAAGTTATTTAATAAAATTATAAGATCTAAGAGAATGCTAGACGAGTGAAGGAAAAATATTTTAATCCCTATTTATAAGAGCAAAGGGGACATTCAAAATTGAGCAAATTATAGAGGAATTAAACTCATGAGTCACACTATAAAATTATAGGAAAGAGTAATTGAGTGAAGGTTAAAGAAAAAGACTCAAGTTACAAAGAATCAATTTGATTTTATGCCAATAAGGTTAACTATGGAAGCAATATACTTATTGCAAAGATTAATGGAGAGATATCGGGAGAATTAAAGAGATTTACACATGGTGTTTATTGATTTAAAAAAAGCATATGATAGAGTGCCAAGAGAGATTCTATGGAAGGCTTTAGAGAAAAAAAGAGTTCGTATAACTTATATTCGAGCAATCCAAAACATGTATGATAAGGTTACAACTAGCGTAGTAACAAAAGGTGGACTTACAGAAATTTTTTTTATAACTATTGGTCCACATCAAGGGTCAACTCTGAGCCCTTATCTTTTTACTTTAGTCTTGAATGTACTTACTGAACATATCAAAGAGTCAGTGCCACAGTGCATGCTTTTTGCAGATGATATTATCATAGTTGGAGAATCGAGAAAGGAAATGAATGAGAAGTTAGAGAGGTGGAAACTAGTTTTGGAAGCTCATAGATTTCATTTAAGTAGAAGTAAAATGAAGTATATGGAGTATAAATTTAGTAAGAGACACACTACTTCTAGTGCAAAAGTAAAAATTGGAGAACATATCCCACCATAAGTCACACGATTTAAGTATCTTGGATCCATCATATAACATAATGGGAAAATAGAAGAAGATGTAAAGCATAGGATTCAAGCAGGGTGGATGAAATAGAGGAGTGCTTCAAGTGTTATTTGTGATAAAAGAGTACCACTCAAACTTAAGGATAAATTCTACCACACAGTTATAAGACTTGCAATGTTGTATGGAACTGAGTGTTGGGCAATAAAAAGTCAACAAGAAAATAAGTTCAATGTTGCTGAGATGAGAATGTTACGTTGGATGAGTGGACACACTAGACAAGATAGGATTAGAAATGAATGCATTAGAGATAAGGTGGAAGTTGCACCTATTCTAGAAAAAATTGTAGAATTGAGACTTAGATGGTTTGGTTATGTGGGGAGGAGACCTATAGAAACTCCAGTTAGGAGAGTAGATGAGATGAAATATAGTCCAATAAGTAGAAGTAGAGGAAGACCAAGAAATATTATAGGAGAAATTATTAAGAGATATTTAGATTTAAATAGTTTGTCTAAAAATATGATTTATGATAGGTGTTTATGGCATCGATTGATCCATGTAACCGACCCCACTTAGTGGGAAAAGGCTTTATTGTTGTTGTTGTTGTTTTATTTGTGCCTAACTTAACATGCAATCTGATATCTATTAGCAAATTGGTTAAAGAACATAATTGTATAACTAACTTTAAGGCTTATTGTTGCTATTTTTCCAACCTAGCTTCAGGGAAGACAATTGGGCATGCTAAGGAATATGAGGATCTTGACACAAATTAAGAAATTTTTGTGTGTATTACTTGATCAAAGTACAAAGGTATTTGTACAGAAAGAATGAAGCTATTTTAAGAAAGAAAAAACTATTCTAAGAAACAAAATAAATTAGAAATAAAATCCTATAAAATCTCTAATAATTAGGAAACTAATTTCTAAGGTCAACTTTCTAATATAATTACAATAATTAACAATAAGGAAATAAATATAAAGAAATAAAAACCAATTACTAGTGCCTCTTTAAGCAGGTGAATGGATATTATCTATTTTAAGCTTGGTGATAATGTCTTGAAAGATGACACTAGATAATCCCTCAGTAAACACATCTGCAAGTTGACCTTCAGTAAAAACAAAAGGAGTACAAATCAAGCCACTATCCAATTTTTCTTTGATGAAGTGATGATTTATCTTAATATGCTTAGTGCAATCATGTTGTACCAGATTGTGAGTAATGTTAATAGCATATTTGTTATCACAATAAAGTTTCATTAGGCCTTCTCACTTAATCTTTAAATCTTTCAAAATTATTTTTAACTATAATAGCTCATATATTCCAAGTGCCATTGATATAAACTCGGCTTCTGCACTCGATCTTGCAACCACATTTTACTTTTTGCTTCTTCAAGTAACAGGATTTCCTTCTAGAAAGGTGTAATAGCCCGAGGTTGATCTCATATCAACAAGAGATCCTACATAATCTGCATTAGTATAAGCCTCAAAAGTCAATCTCTCACCTTTTTAAAAAAGAAGTCTTTTCGTGGTGTTCCCTTCAAATATTGTAATATTCTATAGACTACTTTGAGGTGTGATTCTTTTGGATCATGCATAAATTGACTCACAACACTCACAACATAAGCTATATCAGGCCTAGTATGAGACAAGTAAATAAGTCATCCCACAAGCCTATGATAAGAACCCTTATCAACTGGTGTATCTTTAAAAGTTTCGCATAGTCTATGATTTAACTCTATAGGTGTTTCTATGGGTTTATATCCTAAGGTGCCTATGTCTGTCAATAAATCCAACACGTACTTGTGTTGGGATATAAAAATACCCTACTATGAATGAGCCACTTTAAGGCCAAGAAAGTATTTCAGCTTGCCCAATTCTTTAATTTCAAACTCCGTTATTAGTTGTCTTTTTAACAATCCAATCCCCTCATGATCATTCCTTGTAACTATGATGTCATCCATATAAACCAAGAGTACAATTATTCCCCCTTAGGCTAAGTGTCTCACAAATAAAGTATGATCACTTTGACTCTGCTTATACCCAATACCAATCATGACTTTAGAAAATCTTCCAAATCATGCTCGTGGAGATTGTTTTAGCCTGTAAAGTGCCTTCTTAAGCTTACACACCATGCCTAGTTTATCTTGAGAATTGAATCCTGGGGAAATCTTCATATAGATTTCCTCCTCTAGGTCACCATGCAAAAAGGCATTCTTGACATCGAACTGTTATAATGTCCAACCCAAATTAGCCACTATAGATAATAATACTCGTACTATATTCATTTTTGTAACATGGACGAAAGTTTCAATGTAGTCAATGCCATATGTTCAAGTATGTCCTTTTACAACAAGTTGAGCTTTGTATCTCTCCAAGGTATCATCTAAATTATATTTAGTGGTAAATGCCCAACAACAGTCCACTGGTTTATTTCCTTTTGGCAATTGCACAAAACCCCAAGTTCTATTTTTTTCAAGTGCCTGCATCTCGACCTTCATAACATTGACCCAATTCTTATTCTTGAATGCCTCAAATAAGGTTTTGGGAATAGGAATGGTATTCAGTGTATTGAAAAAGACTTTGTGATTAGAAGACAAATGCATATAAAAAATAAAGGAAGATAAAGGATATTTTGTGCAAGTCTGTGTGCCTTTGCGTAAAGTAATAGGAATATCATAATCATTGTGATTCATATTATTAGTGGGTAAAGAGAGTACCTCAACTTTGTCAGGAGTAGAATAGGGTGATTAGACTGGCTCTGGCAGAGAAGATGATGCCTTCTTTCGAGAATATACCTATAATGGACGAGTAGGGTTTGAAGTTGGTTTTGGCTGCAATAGAGGCTTAGGTGGGTTGTCTGGTGATAATTAGGGCTCAGGTAATGATGAGGTATGAGTAGATGATGATGGGAAATCAAAAGGAAATAAGTCCTTGGATCTATCCTAGATAGAGGGATCAACAACTGTATTACTTTCATTGTGGAAGTAAGAATCAAATTCCACAAATGTGACATCAGTGAACACATAAAATTTTCTTGTAAGAAGATGATAACATTTATAACCTTTTTGAGTGGAAGAATATCCAAGGAAAACACATTTGAGGGTTCAAGGATCAAGTTTAGTTCTATGGTGAAAATGCACATGAACAAATACAGGACATCTAAATATTTTAGGTACAAGGTTGTTAGATATATTGAAACTTGAAAAAAACTGTGTGAGAACTTAAGTGGGATTTTTGAAATCAAGGACTTGAGTGGGAAGTTGATTAATAATATGATTAGCAGTTAAAATTGCTTCCTTCCAATATTGTTTTAGAACATTTTTTTGAAACAATAGAGCCCTGGTACTAGCCAAAAGATGATTGTTCTTTCATTAAGTCACCTTATTTTGTTACGATGTATGAATGCAAGAGTATTTATGTATTATTCCTTTTTCATTAAAAAAAAGTTAAAGAGAAATTGATTAAAAAAATCCTTTGCATTGTCAGATTGAGACTTTTGTATTCCTTATTCAAATTAAGTTTGAATCATATAATAAGAAATAAGAAATATAGTGCTCATATCATATTTTTGTTTCAACAAATAAATCCAAGTTACTTGAGTGCAATCATCAATAAATGAAATAAACCATCAAGCTCCAAAAATATTAGAAATTGGAGCTGGGCCCCAAATATCACTATGAATCAAACTAAAGGGAACAAAAGTTCTTTTATTACTAATTGGAAAAGAAGCACGTTTATGTTTAGTAAATTCACAAGTCTCACAATGTAAAGTTTCAATTTCTAATCCCTTGAACAAAGTATGAAACAGAATTTTGATAATATTAAATGATAGATGTCCAAAATGAAGATGGTGAAGCCAAATCTTATCTTTATTGGATTGGAAAGACTTAGAATGAAAAGACATAAGTAACAAACTTTGGATTCTACTGCATCCATTTTTTTCTACAAGATGATACAACTCAACCTTCTCCTTAACAAGTCCAATCATTTTCTTTGTGCCCTATTCCTGAAATACATAATGAGAAGGATAAAAAATCACACTGCAATGAGAATCAGTTGTAAGTTTCTGAATAGAAATAAAATTGGTGCAAAGTTTTGGAACATAAAGAATATTCTTAAGCATGATATTAGCATTTAAATACACATCTCCTTGTCCAGCTACAGTAGTGACCGATCCATTTGTTGTTGTAACACCCCAAAAATTAATTAAGGTATTAATCATGGATTAAGTTACTTAGGAATAATTAATATAGGATAATTGGGGAAGTTAAGTGAAAAGAAATTTTAGAAAGATAAAATTATTAATTTAAGTTTGAGATTTAATTGGGATAGAAATTTCATCTAGGCCCAAATTAATGTAGGAGGTCATGATAAGAGGCTAATGGAGGCCCAATAATTTTAGGTGCAGACCTAACCTTTTATTATGAGGTTTGGCCCAAGAGGTAGCATCTAATGATATCCCAATTCAATTTAATGAATCAGAGACCCAAGACCCAACTTGCATAAGCCCATGTAATTGGCCCAATAACCTTTGAGCAAACCCAAATCAAATGAGTCTTTCAACTTGGTTTGGCCCAATTGAATTTAAACAACCCAATATATAAGAGCTGGCCCAACCAAACAAAAATCTGAAACCCATTAGGAGTTGGATTTTGGAGCAGCCCATGACCCATCTTAGACCTAACTAAAACCCTAAATACTTCAGCCTCTTCTCCATTTGCTGAAACACAAACACACATCTCAAAATTCAGAGGTCCAAAAGAGGCTCTAGGGTTCTTAGTATATTTTCACATTTTCCCACTTCTAGAGTAAGATTCAGCCAAGGTAATAGTTATATAACTTAATCCTCTCATCTTTCTCTTTATTTTGGTTCGATTAGTTTTTCATTTGGAGTATTTTCACCATATCCAAAATCTGAAATGTGGTTGTTTGAAATTTTCTTGGTGAAAATTCGTAGGTTGAGGCTAAGGTTATCATTAGATAGGTATGAACTCTTTTTTTTGAGGTAATTCTACTTATTTGAGACCCTAATGACTTGATTATAGTATGGGTATTAATTTTTCACGAATTTGCTTAGGATTTAGAGTGATATATTGAGGTTTTTGGTAGTGGACAACTCTATTCCGAATTTTGAAAATTAATAGTGGTTAGGGAGATTTTTGTACCATTGGTGGCTTTTGTAAATTTGTCTACAAGTGAGGCAACCGGGTTTATATTAATTCGATGCATATATTTGTTTTAATTTTATATTTGATGTATATGAATGATTTGAAATGTTGAATGAATTGGTTGGCTATTTATTGTATTGTGTTGGACCTTGTGAGTCCATGGTAGAGCTATGGTGCGGCCACCACTCGTGCATGTGCTTTGATCAGGCACCGAATTATGATCAAACCTTAGATGCACTAAGCCCTGGTCGTGCTCAATGGGGAGTAAGTGCCGTGGATGGGCCTCTCCCTGTATTAATGGCCTTTAACATGTGAAAATATGATTGTTAGTATGTGATAATAATCATGATAGCCTAATTATTTCATTTACTGATATGACTGGTATTTTCTGATGCTTATGTGAAATTATGCATATATGTTAATTAAATTGGAATATATGATAGAATTGCCTTGGTTACTGAGATTCATATCTCACCCCATTTTATGGGATTATACATTTTAGGTGAAGGCTCTTTGGGTAAGGATAAGGGCAAGCAAGTGGACGAATATCCATGAGCTGAGGCCTAGTGTGGGGAGCTACACTTGGTCTGAGTAGAATAGAGTATATGTTAATTTTTGTTAACCTTTGTATAGCATCATCATGTATTTGTATTGCCAAGTGTAGGAGTTTGTATTTTGTTAACATAGAATGTAACCATTGAGAAATAGGCTTCATATTAGTTGTTGATGGATGTATGAACTTTGACTTATTTTGGGCTTGTGAACCTATGATATAATTGACTATTTGAGTAATGTAATCCTATGATGTATTGATTGTAGACTTGAACTATTGATGCATGAAATACCCAATGAAAGTACGATTGAATGACCATTGTGAGAAATTTATAAATCTATTGATAAAGACCAATGAATAAGTAGGAGAATCCATCTTTAATTGTGGGATGGGTAATGATCTAATGGCTAGAAAATTCAATAGATAAATGCTATTAGAACTATATAACAAGTGGGAGAGTGGCCCTAGAGAGTCCCTAGATAGAGAGTGAGAGTATGAGGCCAGGTCTTAAGAGTAATAAGATTAAAAGGCATTTGGCCACGGCCAAAATATTATTAGCCGCGGCCAATGGTGGCGAAGTTGCCCAGAGAGAGTACCAGAGAGCAATTCACCGCGGCAAATATAGAATTGGCCACGACAAAATGTGAGAGGCTAAATTGGGAGTCGTCCAGAAGGGAATTGGCTGCGGCGAAGTGGGGAATTAGTCGCGGCGAACTTTTTATGAAGATGGGCCAGGCATTCCAGAAAGGAATTGGCCATGGTGAAAGGAGGTATTGGCCGCGACCAATAGCAAGAGGCGAGTGAGGGAGGTTCCAAGAGGCTTTTTCGCCGCAGTGCCATGTAGGTTAGCCGCGGCGAAGATTCAACTTGTCGTGGCTATCACCGTGGTGAAATTAGTGACAAAGTAAGGAGTGAAACTGAGAGGAATTGGCCGTGGCTAAGGGGAAATTTTCTGCGGCGAATGTCTTGAAACCCTTGTATTGACTAGGAAATCTTAGTTTTTCATATGGTAATCTCAAGAGATGACTTAGAAATATTAATAGAAGATTCTTGTGAATTAGAATTGATAAGTAATAGGATCAGGGCTTATAAATGAATGTTTATTTTCCCCTGATGTACATAAGTATTTATAATTATACGGTTGATGACTCTAATAAAATTAAGGTTCAAATTTTCCCATATTTCCATAATGTAATTAGTCTTAATGACATGTAACCCTAAATTATAGTTATTAATCACGTATTTTATCTTAATTATGAGAATTAAAAGTTAGGGTCGTCACAACTATAGTGATTTTTCAATTACTAGGATAAGGAGTATATGAAAGAAAATGCTGAGAAGAATGAGTCATATGGTCAGTGGCCTCAGAGTCAATGGCCCAAGAGGTAGAAGAAACCTTATTTGAGATATTAAAGATAGAATTATAGGCAGATGAAGAGTGAGAAGAAATACCCAAGAAATGCAAAGAACAAGTACCTATGGTAGATGAAAGGCTTTTTTCCAAGGTTCCCAAAAGGCCTCATAACTTCTCAATCTCCTCCTTATTGAAATCAGCCACAGAAGAAGTATCCTCACTGTTGGAACCGATGGTTGCCACATGAGCTTGGCCTGGTCCCTTCTTCATGGTTGGAGGCTTACCATGAAGTTTCTAGCACTTCTCCTTAGGACCAAAGGCGTTGCCCATGGCTGAATCAGAAGGGTGGCTAGTGACAGTAGACTCAGACATGGTCTAGAACACAAGCGAAAGAAAGCGACAAGGTGAGGCGACCAGATCTAGAAAAAGTGTTGACCAGATCCTGTTCAATCTTCCCACACGTCGCCACAAGTTTTTTGAGTAGGTATGTACGAAACACAAAGAGGTAGTAATATGGAAAGTTTCGATAAAAGACAAATGGCAAGGAAGGCCTAAAAAAAAAGGTAGAAGCCCTAGGAAATCTAGGGCTCTGATACCATGACATAAATTGATAAATTCTTGTATGTATTACTTGATCAAAGCACAAAGGTATTTGTATAGAAAAAATGAAGCTATTTTAGAAAAGAAAAACTATTCTAAGAAACAAAATAAATCAGAAATAAAATCCTATAAAATCTCTAACAATTAAGAAACTAATTCTTAAGGTCAACTTTCTAATATAATTACAATAATTAACAATAAAGAAATAAATATAAGGAAATAAAAACCAATTGCTAACAAATCTTTATATTGTTCTTCCCAATGAATATTCTATCAAGAGATGTTGTTCTGCTTTTTCAATTCCTTATAATGAAATAATGTTATGGCACTTGCAGTTGGATCATCCAAGTTTAAATATCTAAAATTGTTATTTCTAAATTTATTTAATAAAAATAAGGATTTAGTGTAATGTGAAGTCTGTGAAATCTCTAAACTTAGAAAGAGTCATTATCCTCCTCGTCAATACCAACCTTTCCAACCATTTGCCCTAATTCATAGTGATGTTTGGGTTTTTCTAAGATTCCTACTATGTCAATACTAGATGGTTTATCACTCTAATCAATAACCATACTAGGCTCACCTAGTTGTATCTAATGAAAGAGAAAAGTGAAGTGCCCTAGATCATCCAAAACTTGAGTACAATGGTTTATAATCAATTCTAAGCTCAAATCAAAGTCTTTAAAATTGACAATGGCAAAGAATATGTCAACTCCAACCTTAAAACCTTCTTTGACAACCAAGGCATTATTCACCAAAGCTCCTATGTTAATATTGTTGGAGATTGTACCATAGGCCAATCATTGTATTGCAAACATTGTACTTTATTAAGAAATAAAAGTGTTCTTTTATTACATTATTATATTATTTGCATGTTTTATATAATAATATCCTTGAATAAATTATATTGATTATCCTAAATATTCCTAGTCAATCATCATTGTAGGAATAATGATGAACTAAAATTAATATGATTTTGATTGATGATTATGTGTTAATCATATATATAAATATGAATCAAAATCATTAGCACTTGTTAATGAACAAGATGCTGGATCGACCCATCATAGGATAGCTACATGGATTAAGTCATAAGCGTATCTCATATATAACCATGTCACTGAGCCCTTAAACTTGAGATTACCATAGTTTCCAACATGAGGAACACTATGTTTTGGCATAGTCAAAAGTCATCTTTAACCGGGTAATCATAAAGGCTATGATAGAGCATAATCGAATTCATATAGAAGATGAGTGGTCAAGACAGAATTTGTCCCTTTGATTCATAGAGAGATATCTCCGGGCCCCTCGATAAGTGAGACTGAAAAATACATGGTTGTGCTCGAATGGAAGGATTTTCATTTGTACTATCAGTCTGCACATAGATCGAGAAAGCAACGATCGAGTAAAATGAGGATGACATTTTCATGCCTCATACTTGATCTAAATATTAGGTGACAAAAGGGATGTAATAGGATTATATAACAGGTTGCATTGGATCACTGATTTCTATATGATTTGGGTAGTCATAATGTCTTGTTAGAGGCCGCTTGTGACTTGTGGGTCAAATAGTGTCATTAGCCCACTGCCAATGTCATATAGGCCTACAAGGTCTCACACAAGAACGAGTCAACTTGAGCTAGAATGTCCAAATTCATTGAATCTGAAATTGCGTCTAAATTCAATGAATGACATGTTCAATTTAGGGTGGAAGAATTTTATAAATAAATATATATATCTTTGATATACATATATATAGTTTATAAAATTTGAAACATATATGTTCGAAATATATATAATTTAATTTATGAGATAAATTAAATTTGAATTTAGTTCTAGATTTAGATTAAATAATTGGTTAAATTTAATCTATTAGATAGACTTAAATTTAAACTAATTTATTTAATCAACATTTGATTTGATTTGATTTGATTTAAAATAATGTATTTTAAATTAATTAAATATATCTAAGACCCTAATGAGATACCTCTATAATAAAAAAAATGAGGCTAGGGTTTGCTAGAACGACAGAAAAAAAAAACTCTAGAGAGAGAAAGCATACGGACAATGTACAGACACTGTACGATCGCCTAGAGAGAGAAAAGAGTGTATAAACGTTGGTCAAAGGTGCTAGCACACCGTTTGAGTTGAGCAACCGTTCGTGTGGATACTAGCATAAGGAGTAGATCTGAAGATCAATTCTTAAGATCTGACAGTGAAAGAAGTATCACGTAACAAAGATAAATATTTCTAGATCTACTTGATTTAAACGACATTGATGGATCCACAAGAAGGGATTCGGGATTTATAAATTTTAATTTTCCACTACGTGTCCCGGAATTCCCAACAGTGATATTAGAGTCACATCAATGATTGTTTAAATTGAGTTTTTGTGTGACGTTCCATAAATTTTGCCTTTGTTGTGATCTCAGATTATCGAATCTATTTACTAAAATTCATTTTCATTTTATACACGTTAATCATATGTTGCGAACATGCTTTCCTGGCATAAACGAAAAAAAAATCCATATTCATATATGTATGTAAATCTGATTTCGAATCTATGATTTGCATATGATGAAGAAACCAGACACATTGATAAGGTTATTTGAATATGTGATACATGTTTGATGTTTGATGGATTCTGTGATTTACAAGTTTAACGAGGTTGTGATATATGTTATATATGATACATGTTTAATGGATATATTTAAATCTATAATATATGTATGTGATACTTGAATCTCATATATGTATATATGATACATGTGAATCTGTGTTATATGTATGTGATACATGGTTTTTGACGAATGAGTCGTTTGTATATGTGATATGTAGTTTTGACGGATAGAATTTTGAATATGTTATATGCACATTGTTCATTTGATTATGTGATAGAGATTGATTCGAATATGTGTATAAGAAACGTGTTTGGCGGATGGATTTTTTCAATATGATTGATAGATCCTCGGGGTTTTTCTTAAGGTAGCAGCTCATTCAAAAGAGTGGAAAATTCAACCTAATCCTAGTGCAACCTAATTTGATTTAACACTAAAATCATAATGCTTACAACATTTCTTATGAGATGAGATGTTTGTAACTTTGTATATGAATTGTGTTTGTTTAAATTGGATGGGTATGGTACATAATAAGGCCCCAGGTTTTTATGGTTTGTAATTTTTAAACACGGCCTACGTGTTGTACCTCTATTTATTCTGGATATACATTCTCTTCTCATCTTACTCCTCTCAAATGTTCAATCGAGGTTTCTCTTTGTAATTTTTATCTTAAAAGAATCCTCTCATTGGCTTGGGAGGAGATAGGTTAGATGGGACCATATTGTAACACATTTATTTTATACTTTATGATGAGATCATATGTATGTATGAGATGCTATCCTAGTATATTATCATGCGATGATTAAATATTTGAATCACAACAAAATAATAACAATAAAATCTCTTGAATCAAATTTTAAGTTACTATGCCACCCATTTATGAACACCTATCAAGGCTTTGATCGCCTAAGCATATGTTCTATTAAAGTGGATACACTTAGGTTATCTTAGTCAGACAGCTTGGGTAATGGTGATACTCATCAGGTTCATAATGGTTTGACTTAATTGGGACTATTAAAATGGTTTTAGGTCTCAAGGCATTAGATGGGATTAAACATGCCAGATCATATGATGATGGAATCCTATAAAGATCTAAAAGTTACATGTGATGTAATTGGTAAACAAGTTACCTACCTAAATAACTTAATTTTAAGCATCTTGCCGAAGCGGACGTACAATTAAGTGAAATATGGGTCTTAACCTGCTAAATTAAATTGAGGGTTAATTCTTAGTGGGAGATTATTAATTTGACTTTGCATATTTTTGTTATAGAAAAATGTCGACAAATAATTCTGCTACATTATCATTGCGATCCGCCCTTGAGAAGGACAAACTCAATGGGACTAACTTTCTTGATTAGTTTAGGAAGTTGAGAATTGTTCTCAAGTAGGAGAGAAAGTCATATGTCCTAAATCAACCCATTTCTAATGAACCTGCAGCCAATGCTCTAAGAGCCCAAAGAGATGTCCACACTAAGCATCTCAATGACTCTGTGATGTAGGATGCTTAATGCTAACCACCATGATCTTAGAACTTCAAAGAGATCTAGAACACATTGAGGCTTATGAGATGATTGTGTATCTTAAGGAAATGTTCTAGCAACAGGCAAGGCAAGAAAGATATGAAACTACAAAGGCCTTACATTCTTACAAAATGGCTGAAGGTGCATTAGTTAGCACTGATGTCTTAAAGATGAAAGCTGCATTGATCACCTTGAAAGGCTTGGATTTCCCATGAGTCAGGAGTTAGCTACAGATTTGATCTTAAACTCACTCTCAAAAAGTTATGACCAGTTTGTCATGAACTATTATATGAACAGTATAGAGAAATCAATTTCTGAGCTGCATTCGATGCTTAAAACTGCTAAGCAAAATATTAAGAAAAAGCCAAGCAATGTTTTAATGGTTCAGAAAGGAAAAGAAATAAAAAAGAAAAGCAAAAGCAAGGAAAAAGGAAAGGGCCCAGACAACAAGTCCAAGGACCAAAACAAGCTCAAACTTAAACCCAAACTTGAAGTCAAGAAGGCAAAGCCTCCTAAGGAAGGACTTTGTTTCTTTTGCAATGAGCCTGGTCATTGGAAGAGAAATTACAAGCTCTACTTGGAAGATTTAAAGAAAAAGAAGAATAGCGGGGCTGTTATTTTAGGTATTTATGTTATAGAAATTAATCTTTCTACTTCTTCTATATGGGTATTAGACACTGTATGTGGAACTCACATTTGTACAAATGTGCAGGGTCTTAAAAGGAGTAGGAAGCTGAAAAAGGGCGAAATAGACCTACAAGTTGGAAACAGAGCAAAAGTTATTGCTTTAACCATAGGCACTTATGAATTAGTTTTTCCCAGTGGACTTTTTTTAGTTTTGAACAATTGCTATTATATTCCTGCTTTGAGTATAAACATTGTTTCACTTTCTTATTTAGATAAGGAAGGTTTTACTTCAATTATTAGGAATAATAAATATTCTATTTATTTTAATGACATCTTTTATGGGATGATGATTTGCATGGTGGTCATTATTACTTGAACCTTAAAATTTCTAATAATGAAAATATCTATAACATAACTACCAAGAGGATCAAGTTAAACGATTTGAATCCGACTTACCTATGGCACTATCATCTAGGCCATATAAATGAGAAATGCATTTTAAAGCTCCATCAAGATGGACTACTCAACTCATTTGATTTTGAATCATTTGACACCCGCAAATCTTGTTTATTAGAAAAGATAACTAAGGCACCTTTTACTAGACATAACAAGAGGGCCACTAACTTATTGGGCTTGATACATACCGATATATGTTGTCCACTAAGTATCACAGCCAGAGGTGGTCACTTGTACTTTATTACTTTTATAGATGACTATAGTAGATATGAATATATCTATTCAATGAGACATAAATCTGAATCTTTTGAAATATTCAAAACCTTCCAAAATGGGGTACAAAATCAGCTTAGCAAATCTATTAAAGCATTTCGATCTGATCGAGGCGGTGAATATTTGAGCCGAAAATTTATTGACCACCTTAGAAATTATGGAATTGTCTTACAATCGATCTATGATGAGTCAAACAAATCTTTCACCATCCTTTTTAGGCTATGCATTAGAAACAGTTGCATTCACACAAAACCATGTCCCATCTAAGGTGATTGAAAAGATCCCATATGAGATATGGATTGGGAAGAAGCCCAGCTTATCTTTTCTCAAGATTTAGGGATGCAAGGCATATGTTAAGCAACAAGCCTCAAATAATTTAGCACCTAAATCTATAAAATACCTTTTTGTGGGGTATCCTAAGAAAACTAAGGGATACTACTTCTATGATCTCAATGAGAATAAACTGTTTATTGCTTGAAATGGTATCTTTTTAGAAAGAGAATTTATCTCTAAAAGAACCAGTGGGAGTAAGATACATCTCGAAGAAGTTTGAGAGCCACAAAATCACATTGAGCCAGAGATGGAAAAACGAGAAGACTCACAACAAGTTGTTGAGCCTACTCAAGTAACACAAGGCCCAGGAAGGTCTGATAGGATACAACGTCAATCTCAAAGATATGGATTTCTTTTAATTGAAAGTCATGATGTGTTGCTCATTAATCAAGATGAGCCAACTACCTATCAAGAAGCTGTAGTGGGATCAGACTCTGAGAAATGACTAAAAGCCATGAAGTCTGAGATGCAATCCATGTATGATAATCAGGTATGGACCTTGATTGACCCACCTGAAGATATAAAAATCATTAGGTGCAAATGGGTTTTTAAGAAGAAAATCAACATGGATGGCCAAGTACATACCTTCAAAGCATGATTGGTTGCAAAAGGCTTCAAACAAACCCATGGTATAGACTATGATGAAACCTTTTCACTAGTCGTCATGATTAAATCAATCAGGATCCTTCTTGCCATTGCCGCATACTATGATTATGAGATCTGACAGATAGACATCAAAATAACATTCCTTAATAGGAAGCTGCTTAAGGATGTGTAGATGACACAACTTAAAGGTTTTGTATGTCCAGAGGATTCTAGGAAGATTTGCAAGCTTCAAAAATCCATTTATGGGTTGAAGCAAGCATCTCAGAGTTGGAATCATCATTTTGACAAAGTAGCCAAAGATTTTGGATTTATCCAAAATATCGATGAACCTTGTGTTTACAAGAAGGTTAGTGGGAGCACAGTTGTATTTCTAGTACTTTATGTTGATGACATCCTACTCATTGGGAATGACATTCCTACCTTGTAGAATGTCAAAACTTGGTTAGGAAAGTGTTTCTCAATGAAAGACTTAGGCAAAGCCACTTACATCCTAGGGATAAAATCTATAAAGATAGATCTAAGAGGCTAATCGGCCTAAGTCAGAGTACTTACATAGACAAAGTATTGCATAAGTTTAATATGCAAGATTCAAAAAGAGGTTATATATCCATGTCTCATGGCATCAATATTAGCAAAACTCAGTATCTTAGTACACATGATGAGCGAGATCGCATGAGCAAGATTCCATATGCCTCGACCATTGGATCTATTATGTATGTTATGTTGTGCACTCGACCAAATGTCTTATATGCCTTAAGTATGACTAGTAGATATCAGTCAAATCTAGGTAAGAGTCACTAGACCGCTGTCAAGAATATCTTGAAATACTTAAAAAGGATTCTTGGTGTATGGAGAATTGGAAGACCAGTTTGTTGTAAATGGTTACATAGATGCAAGTTTTCAGTCCAAGAAGGATGATTCTAGATTATAATTAGGATTTGTATTCTATTTAAATGGTGAAGTAGTCAGCTAGAAGAGCTCTAAGCAAAGCACAATAGCTGATTCTACAACAGAAGTTGAGTACCTAGCAATATCGTGTGCAGCTAAGGAAGCCATTTAGATTAAGAAGTTCATCACTAAACTAGGAGTGGTGCCTACCATCTCAAATCCGATAAATCTATTTTGTGACAACAATGATGCTATAACATAGGTTAAAGAGCCTAGGTCACATCAAAGAACCAAACACATACTTAAGCGATATCACCTTATCAGATAAATCATTGATAGGGGTGATATAAGGATATGCAAAGTATCAATTGATGACAATGTTGCTGATCCACTTACTAAACCACTTGCACAGGCAAAGCATGAGCGTCATGTTAGGTCAATGGGTATTAGACACATCAACAATTGGGTCTAGTACAAGTGAGAGTTGTTAGAGATTATGCCACAAGCAAATATTGTACTACAAACATTGTACTTTATTAAGAAATAAGAGTTTTCTTTTATTACATTATTATATTGTTTACATGTTCTATATAATAATATCATTGGATAAATCATATTGATTATCCTAAATATCCCTAGTTTATCATTATTGTGAGAATGATGATGAACTAAAACTAGTATGATTTTGATTGATGATTATGTGTTAATCATGTCTATAGATATGAATCAAAATCATAGGCACTTGTTAGGGAACAAAATGCTGGATCGACCCGTCATGAGATAGTTACATGGATTAAGTCATAAGCATATCTCATATATAACCATGTCACCGAGTCTTTAGACTTGATATCACCATAATTTCCAATAGAATAACAATATGTTTTGGCATAGTCAAAAGTCATCTTTAATCAGGTGATCATAAAAGTTATGATCGAATATAATAGAATTCATGTAGAAGAAGATTAGTGGTCAAGATAGAATTTGTCCCCCTGATTAATAGAGAGATATCTCTAGGCCTCTCGATGAATGAGACTGAGAAATATATGGTCGTACTCGAATGGAAGAGTTTCCATTTGTATTGTCAGTCTACACGTAGATCAAGAAAGCGATGATCGAATAAGATGAGGATAACATTTTTATGCCTTATACTTGATCTAGATAGTGTGTGACAAAAGGAATGTGATAGGGTTATATGACAAGTTGCATCAGATCACCGATCCCTATATGATTTAAATAGTCATAATATCTTGCTAGAGGCTACTTGTGACTTGTGGATCAAATAGTGTCATTAGCCCACTACCAACGCCATATGGGCCTACAGGGTCACACACAAGAACGAGTCAACTCGAACTAGAATGTCTAAATTCATTAAATCTAAAATTACATATAGATTCAATGAATGTCACATTCAAACTAAAGTAGAAGAATTATATATATATATATAGTTTATAAAATTCGAAACATATATATATTTCGAAATATATATATTCTTTAATTAATTTAAATGAATTAGTTTTAAATTCAAATCTATGTGATAGATTTAAATTTAAACTAATATGATAATTTAAATTTAATTTATAAGATAAATTAAATTTGAATTTAGTTTTAGATTTAAATTAAATAATTGGTTAAATTTAATCTATTAGATGGATTTAAATTTAAACTAATTTATTTAATTAACATTTGATTTGATTTGATTTAAAATAATATATTTTAAATTAATCAAATATATCTAAGACCTTAATGAAATACCTCTATAATAATAATAAAAAGAGTTTAGGGTTTTCTAAAATGACAAAAAAAAATTCTAGAGAGAGAAAGAGGAGAGTGTCTTCTCTATCAAGAATGTGTACGGACATTGGTCAGATACGTTAGCACGTCGTTCGAGTTAAGCAACCATTCGTGTAGATACCAACAGAGGGAGCATATCTGAAGATCAGTTCCTAAGATCCGATGGTGAAAGAAGTATCACATAACAAAGGTAAATATTTCTAGATCTACTTGATTTAAACGACATTGATGGATCCACAGGAAGGGATTCGAGGTTTATAAATTTTAATATTTCATTACATGTCTCGGAATTCCCTACAAATATTCCTCAATAAAATAGGATAGCTTAAAGAAAAAACTAACATCTATTAAAGGTTAATCATGCCTTGTTAAACACCACCAATGTCCCTAAAACTTTTTGGGAGAAAGCCATTCTTCCTCCCACATTTCTCATCAATAAGACTCCATCAAAGGTCTTAAACCTCAAAACACCTTATCAAGCATTCCTTTCTATCCACCATACCACACCTCTCTTGTCATCTTTACCTATCAAGATCTTTGGGTGTACCATGTTTGTTCATAATACTCAAGGTGGTAACCTCGATCCCAAGGCTCATAAATGCATCTTTTTAGGCTATTCCTCTACTAAGAAGGGGTACAAATGTTTCTCTCCTACTACCTGTCAATACTACATTACCTTGATGTCACATTCTTTAAACATCAGTCCTATTATCCCACAACCTCCTTTCAGAAGGAGAGTATGCATGATGAATGGAGTCTATTAAAGAATGATTACAATAATGATTGGCCAAGTGCCATTGAGGCTACTCCTATCATTTTTAAAGTTAATCCTTATCAAAACATCCCTAACAACAATTATAACAACGATAGCCTAAGTGCCACTGAGATCAAGGAACCTATTGAGAAGGAACAACAAGAAGTCTTCCAGACTTACACTAGATTGAAGATAATCATTGAAGAGCCTTACATGTCTCCTATGCATGCTCAAGAGTCCTGCTTGACACTAGGGTTATTTACTACTAATGCTTTTACTTTTGATGATAGCTTAGATTTGCCCATTGCTCTAAGGGAAGGGATTAGGAGTTACACTTAACATGCCATCAACAAGTTTGTTAGCTATGGAAAGCTTTCACCAAAGCACAAAGCCTTTGTGACTCAAGTCTCCTTAGAGAAAATTTCATAGAATATACAAGAAGCTCTCAACATCCCTGAGTGGAATCAAGCTATTAAAAAAGAAATTATGGCCTTAAAGAAAAATGGCACCTGGCAAATCATTAACATCCCTAAAGGTAAGAGACTAGTTGGTTGTAAGTGGGTTTTCACTAGAAAATATAACCCTGATTAAAGCATAAGTTGTCACAAGGCAAGATTAGTGGCAAAAGGGTTCACATAAACTTTTGGTATAGATTGCCAAAAGACATTTGCTCTAGTAACCAAGTTCAATACCATTAAGTTTGTTCTCTCGTTGGCTAGAAATCTTGATTGGCATCTCCATTAATTGGATCTGAAGTGCGTCTTCTTAAATGGAGATCTTAAGGAGGAAGCCTATAAGGATATACCTCCAGGTATGCACTTCCCTTACTAGAAGAATAAAGTTTGTAAGTTGAATAAGTCTCTATATTAAACAATCTCCTAGAGCGCAATTTGAAAGATTCAGGAGGGCTATGAAAGATCATGGCTATGTCTAAAGGCAAGCTGATGACACGTTATTCCTAAAATTCTCAAAAGGTAAAATTGCTATCCTAATTGTATATATGGATGATATCATTGTTATAGGGGATTTTTTAGAAGAAATCAAGAGCTTAAAAGACTTCTTTGCCTAAGAATTTGAAATTAAGAACCTTAGGGAATTGAGGCACTTCCTAGGAAGGGAGGTAGCTAGATAAAGGAAGGAATCATGATTTCTCAACAAAAATATACTCTTGATCTTCTAAAGGAAACCAGAATGTTCAAGTGCAAATTAACTGACACTCCTTTGGAGATTGCCTAAAAAACTAACCATAACCAAGGTGGGATACCAATGGATACTAGACGCTACCAAAGGTCAGTTGGAAAACTCATCTATTTATCCCATAATAAACCAAACAACAGCTTTTTTGTTAGTGTGATGAGCTAATACATGAACAAACCCACCAAAGAACACATGGCATTTGCTTAGAAAATATCAAGATACTTGAAGATGACCCCTGGTATAGGAATCTTTTTCAAAAAGAGTGAGAATAGAAGTTTTGAAGTTTACACTAACATTGATTGGGCGAAGTTAGTAACTGATCACTACTTAACTTCTAGGTATTGTACTTGTGTTTACGATAATCTAATCACACGAAGGAGTAAGAAGCAAGCTGTAGTGGCTAGCAACAGTGCTAAAATTGAATTTTGAGCATTGCCTCATGGGATATATGAAGTTTTATGGGTAAAGTAGTTAATGGATGAACTAAGAACACTTATGAAGAAACCCTTGAATGCTTTTTGCGATAACATAACAATCATTAGCATTGCAAAGAATCTAGTAGATTATGACAAAACTAAACATGTGGAAATTGATAAACATCTTTCAAAGAAAAGTTAAAAGTTGGAATTTTAGAAGTAAGTCATATTGAAATTCAATCTCAAGTTACTGGTATTCTCACTAAGACATTATCTTGAGGGAGGTTTGAAAGTCTCATTGACAAGGTAGGAATGTTGGACATTTACTCCCCAACTTGAGGAAAAGTGTTAGAGATCATGGCCTACTAGTTTATTATGTTGCCTATTTCTACTTTATTTTTAACGTTTTCCCCTTCAATAGAAGCCCATTGTGTGACTGAATCAAGGGCAATTAGTTTGCTTTTTACCGTTGCTAAGTTTGTGGGTATTAAAGACAACCTTGTCTTTCATCTATATAGCTTGTACCTCTTCTTTGAATTGTAATAGAGAATTACTTAGTATTTCTGCTCTTTCTCTTCTCCTATCCTTTCCTTTATTTTCCTCAAGAAGAAATGGTTTGGGTAACTAGATAGGACTTAAGTAGTTGGTCACAAGGCGTGGTAAATTTTAAGGTCTTAGAGGGGCAACCTATTTATGAGGTATGTGATGGTAAGAAAGGCCTCTGCCTCGTAAAATTTAAGCATGTTTGAGGCAATCATGATGGATCATGCAACTTCAAGAAGGTGCCTATTCTTTCTTCCAAAGACCCCATTCTGTTGAGGGCTATCAACACAACTACTTTAATGTATGATACCCTCTTCACATAACTAATCACCTAGGATTCTATTAAAGAATTCTCTCTCATTGCCAGTTTTAAGGACTTGAATCTTAGTATGAAATTGATTGTGAATAACAGAGTGGAAGGTTTAAAAAATGTGAGGCACCTCCCTTTTATCTCTTATAAGATATGCTCGAATGAGTCTTATGTGATCATCAATAAAAGTAATAAACTACCTTGCTCTGCTAATGTTTTTAAGCGGCTGATGTTAGATGCATCTTTCTCAAATATTCAAAATTGGGATGACCTAAAGGATGATGTAGTAACATAGCATTATTCAATTCTGTCCTAACAAAAAAAGCCACATTTGTTGGCTTATCAGCTCCATGGATAAGGTATAGATTTGCACACTTCTCAACATTGCCAATCATCTTCCTCAACTTTAAGTCTTGAAATTCATAGCCATCAGAAAAGAATTTAGTAGTGCAATTAAGGTCCTTAGCTAATTTGCTTATAGACAATAGATTCTAAGCCACCTTAGGAACAAGGAGAACTTTTTGAAGAATTAAAGAACCAGTTCATTTAACTATACTAACTCCAAACACTTTTGAAAGGGGGTCGTCAGCTATTTTCACCACTAATTCTTCTTTGAAAGGAACAAAATGATCAAGATAAGAAATATTACAAGTCATGTGGTCAGTGGGGCCCTAGAATCAACGACCCATACATGATTTTTTTTTTGGGACCTAAGAGCTAAGGGCGGTGAAGAAGTCACTTGATTGTGCAAGAAACACAACACAACCTGTAAGTAGTAAACTTACCACAGAATCATCCATTGAAGTCTGCAGCTGCTGAATTCTGGTGTTGATTAGCTTAAGTACAAACTCATTTAAAATTTTAATATTCTTTCTTAACTCGGCCTCTGATCCAATATTTAGAAATTTCTTTAACCTCCAGAAGACATCAACATAATGCAAAAGGATCATTGCACTTGAAGTATCAAAAGCATCAGCAAACTTCTTCTTTTCTTCGCTGGACCCACACATGCTCTCTAGTTCAGTTCCAAATGCAACTTGGAATATTGAATCCAGAATTGATTTCATAAGTAGGTCCTGTATAAATTATCAGAACAAGTTAACATGCAAAACCCAAATAGAGGAAGGTAGTGTGATAGTTTACTCCAGAGATTAGAGTTACCCACCTGAATTTCCAATATCTGATTAGAAGTTGCAGCTTCAGACATTATTTTTGCCAGTTTTGCTGCATTCTTCCTGAAAATTACAATACTGAACTCCCTTAACATTTTCGTTGAGAATTCATGGCTTGATATTTTTCTCTGTTTGCGCCATTTTTCACCATCAACAGTGAAAATCCCATCACCTAGTAAGTCCCTCAAATTGTCATAGTTATACGATCCCTGCACAAATCTTCGAGGAATAAAATTGACGCCATCAAGCCAAACTTAGCCACTTGAGCTAAAAGGAAAAGAACTTTCTAAGTTTGTCAAACATAATAGTTTTATTGTTAAGGAAAATATAAAATTTGACCAAGTCTTTTGCTTGCCACATGTCCTAACTCGTTGCCTACTCTACCATTGAGTTATTCACTTATCCATGTTCTGCATGTTATTTTGCATTTTCCCATGTTGCACTATTTTAGGAGATAAAATGTATTATGAATCTGCATAGTGGCTAAGTGTTGCAAGTCATGTCCTATTATTTAGGAATTATTTTCATTATTTAATTAATTTTATCACTCATGTATTTGCCTATATAAAGGCTTGGCTTATGAAATAAAGTGCATTCTTCATCCTACTTTCCCTCTCTCTTTATTATATTCAAATATTATTTAATCCATAACACCTTCTAGCGCTGCTTTGTACTGCATATATTAAGTTCCAGAAATCGCTGTTCAAGCTCTTTTCAACTGTTCTCCACATGATTACTTTACATATGGAAAAAAAAACTCCAATATGTGATGAGCACAGGCTAAGGATCTATCTTCTAAACGAAGGGGGAATCAAATCAAATCATTCGTGCACATCAACAGATTTTGAAGGGACACAATTAAATTTGAAAGACATTAGTATTAGGTAAACTGGCTTAAAGAAGTTAGTGGGAAGTTCAGCTATTTTCTGTCTCAGTGCCCACCAAGCCATCATTCCATTATTGTCATAAAATGCGGTCATTGTCGACTGATTTTTTTCCCTTTATTATACATAGTTAAATATTGTGATACTCTAGGGGAATAAAAATTGTGATCATTTTAGGAAAATTTGCACAACAGAAACACATAGTTTGATGTAGGTTTTTGACACTTAGTGATTTACAAAACATATTAAATTTGTTTCACAAACTTAATATCAGCCCAAATGCATTTCTTGTCCAAACAACTTATGAGAGAAACTGCCAAAATTAAACTGCAAGTTCACTTATTTCTATTCAGATCACTCCTATATGATCATTAAGAATTTTACTAAGATGAATAGCCAAAATCAATCAGATTGTTGGTCTGCCAAGCAACAAAATTTAGTTCAAAAAAATTCAGTTTTAGACTCATCTGGGAAATTTCTATTAGATTAATTTCTTTATAAATTAATATTTAATATGGATTAGCATTAATTAATTATAAGATAATGATATATATTATCTTTTAAACAATTAGTTTTGTATTTGATAATTGAGTCCTAAACAAATTGAGTTTTGTTTAAAAGTATATAATCTATGATAGGTCAGATTACATACTTATCCATTGGGATAAGACCCCAACCTACATCCCTTTAATGGTTAGTAGTTTCCTATCACAGGACTGATCCATATGGAGAAGATAAGAAGGCAGTTATTATAAATACAAGCATCATATTAGAAACTGCACGAGTTCTCTCTTCTTCTCCATTCTAAAATCCCAAGGGGCAAAGTAGGTTGTGTGATCTTCCTCTTTTGTTTATAAGTACATCAATGGACTCCTCGTCAGGTATGCAATTCCTCTATTTACTTTGACTATCAAATATTATTATGATTCGTGTTGTCAACATATGGTATCAAAGCATCGTTGATAACATGAATTTTCTTTTATTTGATTGTATTGATTGACAAAAAAAGACCCAATTTTTGAACTTAAAGCTCTAGAAATTGGGATTTCTTGAATTCAGATTAGTTACACAAAATCAATCAAAATTAATGTTGTATATTAGTTCCCTAACGTGATTGACATGCTTAATTTCATTAAATTTGGACCTTCTCACCCGTAATTTATTGGATTATCTATTTGAGTTTATGCTTCATTCCTAATCTTCAAATCTGTTCTTCCTTCTGATAATAATGAAATTAAATGTTATTTGAACCTTCCACCTGCTCATATGAACAAGAATCATAATTCAATTGGAATAAAAGTGCTCATAAACCTGTAGATCGAAAGCCTCCTTTTGCAAAAATTTTGAGCCTTTCATTTAAAGCCTTCTCATGCTTAGTTTCTCCAATTATTTGATGTATCTAAATTGAATTGTTGCTATAAAGCATTTTATAATGTTAAATATGCGAAAGGAGATTGATTTTGAAACTTTAGGATTCAACAATGGCGGTAAATCCTCCATTGTCACGTGGCTGAAGCTGGAGGAAGAAGACCAGCTCCAGCCCACATGCCCACTCACGCTCCCACGTGCGTGAGAGCGCGTGTGTCCCAGCGTTGAGTCCAATCTTAATTGTTTTGTATATTCTATTTAAATATTATTTTTCTATAATTTTTCTGGGCTATGAAATATTTATTCTAAATTTTAGAATATTTCTACAACAAATAAATATACTTTATTTATTGAATTTTGACCTGAGAAAATTCATACATGTACCTTACAATATTGTGTATTTTGGTGATAGGCCACTCTCCCCAATTATAAAGGTGGTCATATTAAATAAATCGACATTAGTAACATTCCCTAGAAGCTCTTGTTCTAAATCTGGTTCATCTAAAGATAAATTTGCAACCTCAAGACTTCCTGCCCCATCAAATGGCTCCCAATGATCGCTATTAATATCCCACATCTTAGTTACTCCACTGGAATACTTTTCACTCTTTCTTGACAAAAGACGAAGATTGGTGTAAACATAAACCAAGTCTTCAACCCTTTTTGGATTCAATTTGTTTCTTTTCAATGAGTGAATGAAAGAGTAGGTGCTCCAATTCTTTTCATAACAAGATGAAGAACATGGTTGACAAAGAAGCTTTAATGCAAGCCATTGGAGTATTGGGGTTGAAGAACCATAATTTAACCACCAATCTTTAGGCTCCAAATTCCACCTATCTTCTAAAGAATCAAACAATGAATATGCATATGAAACTCCACAAAACATTGAAAACTCTTGAAGGACCAATTTTCTCTCCCTAGGATCTTTAAAATACATATTAAAACATTTGGTTCTCTTGGTTGAAATTTCACCATCTAAATGAGGAGGAACTCTATTTGGTGCTACGTTAAGTCATTGAGGAGTGTAATACCTATGTAATATGCAATAAAAACAATGAGAATTAGACTTATTTAGCACAAAATTAAAAGTGGAAAGAATATCAACAATATAAGTATGGAATATTAATATAACTTACCTAGGATTCAATGAATGAGCAAGGCAATGGAGTGGTGTATAACTCTTTGTCCAACGATCAATTATAATTCCATACACAACTTCAAAAAATCTTGAATGCTCAAAAAGTTCCTTTTTCTCATATTTATATATTGATACCTTCACTTGTTCTATCATTGAATCCCACATGTCATAAATCAAGTGAAGTGTAGGCTTATTTTTCTCACAAAATCTAAGCATGTCATAAATAGGCTTCATGAAAGAGAGAATGTAATTAACCTTATCCCACCAAAAGTCATCAAGAATTAACTCTTTAATAGTATTAGCCTTTCCAACATCATCCTCTTTATATGTATTCCATTCATCACTTATTACCATTGTGCAAAGGGACATTTTTATGAGTCTGAGCCTCTTTAGCATCACAATGGTTGACGCAAACCTAGTATCAGCAATGGCAAGCAATTTCAAAGGCACAAATTCATTGAAAATGGCCAACCTCATGGAATGATTCATGATGAAAGTTCTAATAAAAATTACATCATCCCTGATTTGAGTGATCCAATGACATTCTTCATATACTAATTCATTTGCCTCAGTGTTTTTAACTGCACATATATTTGTTAACGCGAGATTAAGCATGTGGACAACACATGGTGTCCAAAAAATATGAGAATATTCAGCCTCAATAATCTTACCAACAGCTTTACAAACAGAGGCATTGTCAGTAATAATTTGAACCACATTTTGAGGTTTTACCTCTTCAATTGCCTGCTTCATCAACTCAGCTATGTAGAATTTGTCTTTATATTCTTTAGTTCCATCAATTGCCTTCAAAAAAATAGGTCCCCCATCAAATACAACTATAAAATTAATTAATGGCCTTCACTATACATCAGTCCATCCATCTGTTACAATACTCACTCCTTTCTCACTCCAAGTCCTTTTTATTGGTTCAAGCAACCTTTCAACATTTTCCCTTTCTTATTGCAACAAAGGACCTCTTAGTGAATTATATAGCCAGAAGGTTTAAAACCAAAAATCACATTATTTGCAGCATATTAATAAGAACTAATGTAATATGGATTGCGTGCCAAATTAAAAGATAAACCACCAGAATAGAACATTCTAACAATTTCTGCACACAAATTTTCCTTAGCTGTTTGGTTGAAAGCTTTTTCCAAAGCACCAATTGCTCTCTTTTTTCCTTGATTATGCTTACTTTGAACACCTAAAGGAGATAAGCCTATAGCTAGTGGTGGTAATGGCACTTCTTTTGGTTTTGATTTATTCTCAGCTTCCTCTTGCAAATTTTTCATCTCTGCTAAACAACAAGCATCAACTTTGGGACACGTAGAAATTCCTTTACCAGATACTCTCAACAAATGCCACTTAACTCTAGAATAAGATCCTTGAAATTCACGGTTACAATAATTACACTTCCAATATTTGTTTCCACCAGAATTGGCAGTTTCTCCTTCTCTACTTCTAATAATCAAAGTTACATAAGCCCATAATGGAGTTCTCTCTTTTTGGAGAACACTACTAGAACAATATTCAGCAGAAGCAATAGGTCTAGGATTACTAGCAAAACTAGAACTTTCAGTTGCCAATGATACCTATGATGGAGAAACAACAAGACTAATGTAGACTAGTGCATATTTCTTTTTATTTTTTATTTCTAAAATTTTTCTGCTCAATCAAATATAATCTAAATGAGCACTTTAATGATGAATGAAATGTGAAAACATAAATAAATATGTACTAATTAGTAACAATCAAATATTAAATGACACTTGTATTACAGTAGAGAGATTAGAGAAACAATATTCCTACATGAAAAGTTAGTATTCTTGAGCACAGAACGTAGACAAGTTCCAACTTCACCAGTAAGTTAAAACACATGGCTCAATTGTGTTTTTAAGATATAGGGGCTTTTGATCTTTAATTTAAATGAATTTCTCAGGCTTTTAGCCAATGTTAAACCATTCTATAGTGCCACAGAAGGGGAAGAATTCAAAATAATAAAGATAGCAAGGATCAGCACAAACATAAAAATTGTAGACAAGGAGATACACAACAAAAGGGACAATGGGGATATCTAGTCTCTAAAACTTGAAAGACGAAAGCAGAGTAGGTTAATGCATCAAGCATTCAAAACAGTCATTGCATTATAGCTCGAGAGTGAAAAGTAATTTTGGTTAGAGACTCAAAGCTAGTGGAGTTTTCTCGGGATTGAAATTCATGTTTCAACTTTCATGGGTTTTGATAAATTAAGCTTAAACAATTAGTACCTTAACATTGCATGAGCTTGCAGCAGATTAACCAGAACCCACCCGAGTAGCAAATACTGAAAAAGCTGTTAAATGTGGGCTCTGGCTATATATATATATATACATATGACTATAATGGGGCAGATTAGTAAGAGAATGAAGCAATGAAATGGGGAACAGGGGAAGTTTCTATTCAGTAATTCATTCGGCAGGAGTACATGGAGATGAAGATGCAATGAAATGGGGAACAGGGGAAGTGGAATAAAAGGCAGGACATGGAGATCAGAGACACACCTCCACCGGAGAAAAGAGGCAACAAAAGATAGCTTCACAGAGGGAAGAGATCAGCGATGGCGAGCAAAGTGACGTGAGACGCAGCTACGGTGGGAGAAGATCCAGATTCAGACTCAGAGAAGATCGATGGAGGAGACGTGTCAGCTTCAACAGAGAAGAAGGGCAAATAATGAAGGAAAGACGAGGAGAAAACGGCGTTGTTACATTTCAGAGTTGTTTTGCGGCGTTTTGCAACCATTTCGGAGCTGTTTCCAAAACGTTTCGGTACGGAAAAAACGTTTTGAAACGTACGGACAAAACAGAAATATACGAGGTATGTTTGTACCCGTACAATGCGCGTATCCGTATCAGAAACATATTCGGTATGGGTACGGTGGCAAAAACGGACAAATATCCTATACGAGTATGGTGGCAAAAAGGACGAATCCGTGCTTCTTAGTGAAGAAGTCAGGGTCAGAGAGAAAATCCATGGATGTCATGGTGAAATGTTGCAGAAGAAGCAAAACAAGATAATCAACATTTTTTCTAGCACTTTTAAATGTAGAAAATTTGAATGCGTTAGCGAACATTTTCATTATTGAAACACTTATTTTAATAAATATTTATTATTATATAACTGTTTAGTACGTTATGTATATTCAAATATTAGATAAATTATATAGATATCCTTTAAATTTTATTGATATTATATAAATATTTTTTTATTTTTAAAATACATATTTTAATTAATTTTAAATATTTTTATTAAAATATCTTTCATTAATCAAAATATATATTATATCCAAATCTATACAAATAAAAATGAAAAAGAGTAAATTTTTTTATAAAATTTAGTGAAAAATATATTGAGGTTAATAGAAAATAATTTTAGTCAAAAAATTTATAAGTGGACTAAAGTATGAGGCAAAAAAATTTTATGTAATTTTATCAAAACTAAAGAAAGATTTATGTAATTTACTCTTTAATATTAAGTAGATATGGATCCTTTTATGTAACATAGAAAATAAATAAATTTGTAATATATATAAAAATTTGAATTAAATATAATTTTTAAAACAGAAAATTATTATGTATAATTTAATCAAACTTTATATAAAAGTAATATAATTTAGTCTAAAAATGAAGAATTTGAATCCTCTAAATTTCTTTCTATAAATTTTAGAGAAAGAAGAGATAAAGGAAGAGTATGTAAATAAATATACTTCTACTACTTTATACCACTTTTTTTTTTAAACTTACAAAATATTTTAAAAATAGAACTTTAAAGTATTCTTATTTTGTTAAAAGAGAAAGAAGAAGAGGAGAATAAGAAAGTGAGGAACTAAATTAAGATAAAAGTAGCTTAGAATTAAATCCTCTAAAGTAACACTCTTTATCTTTTTCCTAAAGTATCTTGCAAAATTTAATTTATTTTTTGAAACGTATATTTCTTTTATAAATCTCACCTCCATCTCTCACATATGTTATTGCAGAGGGACTGCACTGTGCAAAGGATCCCAATCCAAGTATCCACCTATTGTTAGTAACGTATTCAATCACTTAACCAACTTCAATGGGTTAAGGCTTTGCTACGATTTATGTGACTAATCTTGAAGTAAAGTACAAAATTTACATGTTCTTCAATCTTTTAGATATGAGAATCATCAAATTTAACAGTACCATCCAATCAGTATATGATTTGGAAGTAAATAAAGAAAAAATAGAAAAAAAGTGATGATGAGAAAAGTTAAAAAATATAAATAAGAAAATCAATTGGGTAATGCAGTTGGATCTTTCAATTAAAGAGGATCGTCATGTACGTTGTATTTGTGTTTGAAATTTTGAAATTTTTTAAAGAATTAATAGTATCAACTTAAAAAATAAAAATAGGGAAAACTTATGGATTCTCCTAAGTTTCATTTTTAATTTTTTTTTTACTTTTTTATCAAACCTATTAAATATTTTAATTATTATTGAATTAAAATTTTTTATTTTATTGATTAATTTTAATTATTTTATTAATTTGACGTTAATTTTATATTTGGGCCAAATATTAAAATTTATTTGATTTAATTGTTAAAAAATTTAATTTTAGTTTCATTATGCATATGAGCTTGTTATAGAGGCGCATAAGATAAGATGCTCAGAGGCACAAAATGTTATGGACAAAATAATTAACTTTCTAATGGATGAAATCTGCATGTATTGCCTATGCAAAATTTTATGTTATCTGCCGCATATTGTTGTATTATATATACCAAATGGTTTACTTCCATCCCTTTTCATCCTTGACTAATTTTTTTAATTCTCTTAAAAATTATATTAATAATCTGGTATATATCAATTAAATATCGCATATATATATATATAATTTTGAATCCGCATAAACATCAAACATTTCTCAACAATTCTCCTCACAAGGGTCATTTCTGCAAACAGGAGATGAAAAGAATGCAATTGATTCAAGCCAAGTGCCCCCATCAACTTATTATTTAGTAGAACGCATTTTAAAAAATCTTTGGTTCCTAGAAGAAATAGGGTTGGGCAATTTTTTTTTGTTGGTGTAGAATATAATTTTAAACCATTTAATTCTTGAATATAGTTCTTTATAGGAGTCTTTCACTAAATTTTTATGACTCATTTTTCAACCATGTTAGATATTGATAAATTTGCCAATATGTCACGTGAAATGGTTGGATATATCATTAGATGTTTTGTATTTTGTCTTAATAGAAACTCTCAAATCCAAGCAATTTTTTTGGGCAAAATAAAGTTTGGGCTTGCATTTAGTGTTACCAAAATTAATTTTGATTTTATAACACTGATTTCAATTTTTAGGATTAACATAAATTGATGTCAATGATTTTATTCTTTTATATATATATATAAAACCCAGCACAGATAGCCTACAACCTAAGCAGTCTTAAATTGTCAGTTGCCGTTTTGTTTGATCCCGCAATATATTTCAATTTGCTTTTGCGGCCTTCACATCAAAATATTCAGCAACTTAAATAGAAAGTCTAATTAACATCTGAAATTATATTACCATTTTAGCTTTGATCATTCCAGTTATTGTTGAGAGTTTGAGAGTATGTTTGATATAATGATATATATATATATATATATATAAAAGAACGTGAAAGTAAATAGGTGGGGGTAAATAGAATAAAAAGTCATTTTTATATCTTTATTTTTAAAAATAATTTAATATTTAAAATGATAATTATAAAGACCTAATAAATATTATATGATAATATATTAAAAAAATTGCTCGCATTCCATCATATTAAATGGGGTGTGGGTCTCTATTTGTCCCAATTTAAATAAAATTAAAAATCTTATATTGATATGACATCAATTTTAGTTGGGAGTAAAGTTAAATAAGAGACCTAATATTTTAGGTTGATGGGACATTAATTTTAATTGGAAGCTTGAAATGAAAGATAAAATGAAGCAAAGGCACCGACCAACATTAATACATAAATTTTAGGTTGACGGGACATTAATTTTATGTACATATTATATTATATATAGCTTAGAGTGGACTTGTGATTTAACTCTTACCATATTATTTGCACATGATATTTTAGAGAGATAAATTATACATATATATAAATAATTGTTGGTTATTATTATTTTTTACATATTTAATTTTATAACTATATTATAATTACATTTACTTATTATTTACTATATATTATTATTTATTATATATTTTATAATATAAATGTTTTATTTTAATTATATTAGAATTATAAACACTTAAATATCTCTCCTATAATAAAGGGCATATTATAAGAGGAAAAATGAGAAATTGGGAATGTATAAATTCCATTTAAGTGGATATTATTTATTTCTCTCTACTCTCTTTTTTATATTTTATTTATTTCTTTATTATTAGAAAACAAACTAAATTACAAAGTGAATGAACTTGTAGTAATTAAAAAAAATTAATATCTTCTCTGTACTAGCACTGAAGAAAACTATTTGAATCTTGTGGCACCAATAAAGGATGAAATGAAACAAAACCACGAGCCAATATTATTATATCTTGCTGAAAGTATAGATCTAGCTGAAAGTATAATAAGTTTACTACTAATTGATTTTGACAAGTCAAGAACTTATTATTGGCAATGTAAAAACAAACACCACGAACGGATAGGTTTGTAGTTTCAAAATCAGTTCTTGATGAAGAAGAAATGATAAATAATGTCACATAGCACCAAAGAAAATCTTAATATGAGATCGGTGAAACTGATCTAATCAACACCATTTGCAAAGGATAATATTTTCAAACCAAGTTGAAATTAAAACATGATGTTTGAGGAGCAAACCAAAAAGACAAACACCAAACCTACTTAGAAAGGTTTGGCTTTTAAAGTTGAAGGATGATATGACTAGAGATAGCTAGGAAGGGCATCTTGACATGCAATTAAAGGTTGATACTAACATGTAAGCCAATGCAACATACAAATAGCAAAATTAATGTGACACCTTGACCTCTTGCTCATACCCAACGTGCCCTCTAGCCCATATAGCAATGCGGAACTCATAAGGGAGACACTTTCTCTACCTTATGCTTACTTTCTCTATGGCACTATGTGTGGGTAGAGCTCCACTTAGAAGTAACATGGACCGGTTGAGCCCTCTCTCTGATTCCTCTTGCTCAATTACTCTTTTGAGACTTATTTCAATCCCTACTATATGCTTAGAACTCATGGAAAGCAAAAAGGGATTGGAGACATGCATTTTCGCTAGTGGCAGATTTTGCTTCTTTTCTGGGCTAACTTTGGAAATTCATAACTAAATGCAGAAAAATCGTATCTACATGATCTGGGTCATTC
The DNA here is from genome assembly GCA_026724425.1 of Erythrophleum ivorense. Lineage (NCBI taxonomy): Eukaryota > Viridiplantae > Streptophyta > Magnoliopsida > Fabales > Fabaceae > Erythrophleum > Erythrophleum ivorense. The sequence continues at coordinate 378,909 of JAIUCV010000529.1, read as the reverse complement.
TGGAAAGTTTGAGACGTCTACTTCATGCTAAAAATACTTAGAAGTCTCAATCTCTCACTCATTCTGCGTTTGACATCGAAATAGTTCACTGGTCAGGGGGGGCTTCTTTGCTGTCACAGTTTACTGATATGGACTTTGAAAATGTCTAACTAATTCCAAAAAAATACAATGCTCATAAACTCTATCTCTATGGAAATATGTGGATGTTAGCTAGAGGATAAAAATATCTCCAGATCAGTTCACCTAGCCAATTTCCCGGAAACCGATGAAACAGTACCTCGGGTCTGGTTGGGTGTCTGATTCTGGGCAGGAACTTCGAAATTGTATAACTTCCTCTCTAGACCTCTAAATGAGGTGCTTCTAGTTCCTACAAGTCACTGTGACCATCTAGTTTCTGTGTGTAAAATTTCGTAGCCATTGGACTACGTTTGCCCCTCGGATGACATGATTTCAAAACTGACCAAATGAACAGTGATTTTCTGAAATTCGGATTTCTGATGTCAACTTTGAATGATCATAGAAAATGCTATAGACCTCTAAATGACATGAACTCTAGCTTCCCAGAAAGCTCTAAACATACTCTAGTTCCATGTCAAATCTCATGGCTAGAAGAGGTCATATGGCTATTCTATGACATCATGTGCAAAATGGCCCTTTCTTGGCCAAAAGTGTGGCTAATGGGGTCCCATCTTAAGTTTTCTACTTCTGTGACTCTTTGAGCACATGAGAAAGCATCTTTAGGAGCTATCAATCATGCCTCAAGTGTCTAATAACTCAGATTGGGGAAACTTACTATCCCATGCCCACTTATGCACCCATATATTCTAGGCTATCATGGATTCTTTCTCATTCAACCATGCTCTTTCATTCATCATAACCCTCATTCTCATACATTCATCGTTAATACATACATTGTCTTACAATATTTATCATTGCTACATCATATACAACATTTACATCTCACATCTCATATACAAATCTCATATACAATGTATTACAAAACTTTACATTCTTCTTCATCTCTATCCCTAGCCTCATGCTTGGTGGTGGTTGCTCCCATCCCTAATCTCACTTGGGCCACCTGGCATAGTTGGATGGTGGAGAGGGAGGGTGAGATTCATGGAATCTCAGTAGTTCAACTCTCATTCAAACATACATATATTGCATGCAACAAGTCTCATTATGTATGTATGGCATGTTAGCATATAAAACATGATGAAAACATTTAAAACATGTGAAATGGCCATGGATAACATTCAAGAGTTTGCTGAGTACTTGGATCGGCCTCACCCCTTCCCTTATGGCTTTTGGATTTGCCTTCCCATACTTAAGAGGTACTTAGACTCACCCTTACTCTTTGGGAGTCAACCTCATTTTGGGAGACATGGCTCAACCAACTTAGGGCTTCGGCTCATCCTCACCTTGGCTATAGGGTTATTGGCTTTTCCATTTCCTCAAGCAAACCAATCAAGCATTTAAAACATCATCTCAATCATACATATAATCATGCTAACACACTTCTCATAGCTCATATCATTCATACACATAAGCAAGACAATGTAAACACACAATTATGCATGAGAGAAAGTGGAGAGAACTACCTTTGTTGGCTATTTACTACTTGCTCTGTCAATGGTCTCCTCCCTTGTTGGTTTCACAACAACTTCTAGATGGGAGAGTTTCTCTTGAACCTAACCACACAAAAGCATGGAATCAATACTTCAATACTCAATTCTTAAGCTAGGGATCACTTCTAATCAGCTCTACTGAGCTTCTCACTCTAGGTTTCTTCCTCACTCTAGGGTCCATGAGCTATCCCTCTCTTTTCTCAACTCTTAAGAAAGGGGAAAAACAAGAAAGAGAAGACTATCTACTTCTAATCTCTCTCAAGAATGGTTTCCCACTCTCCCTCCTCTGAACCAAGCTCAAAATATAGCTACTTTAACTATTAAAACCGTGGGAAGAGAGGATAAGAGGAGAAGAGTCACATGTTAAGAGGAAAGCCATGAAAATCCTTACCTTTCTTGTTCTTCCTTCCTCTCCTAAGCTTCTCTCTCTCTCCTCCGCCCTTTTCTCTCTCTTAAAGTGAGCTTAAGTCGGTTACAGAGTAAAAGGAAGAGTTGGGATGGTTTAAAAAGTTAAATTCTCTATTTTCACGCTTTTCTGGACTAACCCTCGCTATAGCGAGCCATAACCCTCGCTACGACGAGCTCGAATAAGTCCCAGAACTCTGCCTTCGCTATGGCATTCGCTACGGCGAGCAACTCCCTGGATTTTGTATGGAGGTGCCCGAACTCGCTATAGCTAGAAGCTTTCTCGCTATAGCTAGAAGGCAGTCTCGCTATAGCTAGACCATTTCTCGCTATAGCGAGCAGGTACATTCGCTATAGCTAGGCTGTAGCTAGCAGACTTAGAAAATTTTCAGCTTCCAAAAATTTTCAGCTTTTCTTTTCCTTCCTTTTTCTTTTCTCATTTCTTTTCTATTTTCTTTTTCTTTCCCTTTTCTTTTCTATTTTCTTGGCTGTTACAATTAGGCCCAAGATGAGGATCTTAAAAAAGTTTTCAATTTCGACAAAAGTATATAAAATAATATACTAAAATGATGATTGTTGTCTAATCTTGTTCTTGGTTTTGAACACTACTAGTTTAGGAAATTCAAATTTATAACCATTGAGAAATATCAATTAACAATATTTGTTCCACCTGTAGTGATAAAGGAGATCCAAAACAAAATGTTATAATGAACAAACAGTATAAAAAACAAATGATTAATAGCCTCTTCAAAAGAATAATAGAAAGGATAACAATCCTCAATTTGCAGATCATGTGCTCGAAGAATAGATGTAAGAGAAAGAGTATGTTGCAATATTTTTAAGGTAAACACAATCACTTGAAATAAGAGTTTCAATTTCTATAAAATATCCCAACACAGAAACATGAACAGAATAAAAGATGAGTAGTTTTTAGTAAAATATGGTATCCATTAGCAACTATGTACATATTGATGTAACACGAGTAAGGAAGAGAGGGAAGGAGAAAGGGAAGAAAGTAGGGAGAGATAGAAGAGAGGGAGAAATTTAGAGAGATAAAGGAGGGAAACTGAAAATTCTCAATATTATTAATCATCAAAAGGCAGTGCATAACAATAGAACTAGGGGCTATTTGTAAAGCCCACAGTTAACCCTAAAATAAACTTAAAGAAATAAAATTAAATAGGAAACCTAAACTTAAGGGAAAAGAAACAACCTTAATAAGAAATAAAATAAAATAATTAATGACTCTAATTAAAACAAAATATGTAAAATTCTAAAATAATTAAAATAAAATTGCAAAATCTAATATTTTTTCTCCTAAAGTAAATCTTCCCGAATCTTCCATCATCCCCCGCAGCACACATTTGAAAAGACTTTCTTATGGAGAGGAAGAAAGCTGATACGAGTCAAACAAGGTGGGATCAATGCAGTGAAACTCATCCTCAGTGATCCAAGTAGCATATAAATTAGAATAACCTTGCCAATGAATGAGGTAGCGGTGGATGGGACCTTTAGGTGAAAAGATAACCTGATTGTCCATGGTGGCATCAATGACTTCTGTAGCTAGAGTAGTAGACATCAGTGGTGGAACAGGAGCACGAGGAGGTTGGGTACTTATAGAATCATCAGAAAATAATAGGGGAGGCTTAAAAGTGCCCCAGTAAAAAACAAGATTTTCAACGTTAAAGACTACACTAATGGTTATTTCTAGAGGTAATTTAAGTAAATAAGCATTAGGGCTAAGCTTTTTAACAACGCAGAAAGGGCCAAAAGCGCAGGCATGTAGCTTTTTAAAGGAATTTTTTTGGATAACACTCTGGGCAAATCCTAGCCATAACATAATCACATTCCTGAAAATTTTGAAAGTGATGGTGAGTATAAGCAGATAACTTATATTGATCATTACTTATCATTAATTGATGCTTAATCTCAGCATGTAGCTGATGAAGGTGGTAGGCAAAGGCTTCTGCTAACTCAAAGGAATGGAAGGTCAACAGTAGTGATATAAGGTCAATAAGCTGTCTGAGATTATAACCTTGAACAATCTTATAAGGATTTTTTTCAGTGAATCAATTGGCTGAGTTATTATATACAAATTTAACTATAGGCAACACCAAATCCTAATTTCCAAGTTTATCCCTAACTAAACTCCAAAGTAGATCCCTTAAACTACGATTGATAACTTTAGTTTGTCCATCAGTCTGGGAATAAAAAGTAGGAGAAAACTTTAGTTGGGTACCAAACAATTTTCACAAGGTCCTCTAAATGTAACTCATAAATTTTACATTACGATTAGAACCTATGCTGATTAGCAACCTATAAAATCACACAATCTCCCTCAAGAATAACTTGGCGAGGTAGGAAGCATTAATAGTCTTATTATAAGGAATGAAGTAAGCCATCTTGGAAAACTTATCCATAACCACTAAGATAAAATCATGGCCTCATGTCGTGCGTGGCAACCTCAAAACAAAATCCATGCTAAGGTCCTTCCACAGAGCTTTAGGAACGGGCAAAGGAGTGTATAAGCTAGTATTTTGCTTCTAGGCCTTTGATATCTGGCAAGTATGACATTGAGCCAAAATCCTAACTACATCACATTTGAGGGATGGCTAATAAAACCTATCCACTACCAAAGTACTAATTTTATTAACACCAAATTGTCCTGATAACCCTCCAGCATGCAATTCCCAAATGAGAAAATCCCTCAGAAATATTTGTGGAATGCATAATTAGGTTCCATAAAAGAGATAGCCATTGCTAATGAGGAAGTCAGCATATTCATAATGGTTCCCATTGTTAACCTCCTAAAAAATGATCCCAAAATCATTGCATGAAGTGTACTCATCCTTTAATCTCTCAAATCCTACAATGCTAACACTTATAGTGTATAACAAAATAATTTTGTGAATCAAAGCATCTACCACTTTATTCTATACTCCTGAGCAGTGTTTGACAACAAAAGTAAATTGTTGAATAAATTTCACTCACTGGGCGTGTCTTGAGTTCAAGTGCCATTGAGAGTTAAGAAACTTAAAACCTGATAGTCCAAATACAACACAAATTGTTAAGGAAAAAGATAATACTTCCAATGCTCTAGAGATTTAATAATGGCATAGAAATCTTTGTTATATGTGGAGTACTTTTGTTTAGCATCATTGAGCTTCTTACTAAAGAATGCTACTGAGTGACCTTCTTGACTGAAAACACCTCTAATCTTAATTCCAAAAGCAACACAAGAAACCTCAAAGTACTTAGCAAAATTTGGTAGTGATAAGACAAAGGTGTCGTTGAGCTTCTTTTTGATGGCTTGAAAAGCTTGGGAACTTGTAAGAGTCCCTAAACTTATCTTTTTTCAGACAATCCATGATAAGAGACATGATAGAGCTAAAATCCTAGACAAAACATATATAGAAGGATACTAATCCATGAAAACTACACACTTCCTTAAGTTCAGGCTATTCTCGAATGATGTGGACTTTCTCATGAGCAACAATTAAACCTTACTCAAAGACTACAAATTCAAGGAAAATAACCTACTTTTACAATAAGGAACACTTGGGGAGATTGATATATAATTTTTCTTACCTCAAGGTAAGGAAAACTTTTTTCAAGTGGTCTAAGTGCTCTTCTATAGATTTGTTGAAGACCAAGATGTCATCAAAGTACACCACCAGAAACTTACCGAAGTAAGGTCAAAGTATGTGGGTCATGACCCTCATAAAGGTACTTAGAGCATTTGACAAACCAAAGGGTATGACTAACCACTCATACAACATCTTAAACATAGTTTTTTATTTATCTCCAAGTCTAATCCTTATTTGGTGATAACCACTACAAAAGTTAATCTTTAAAAATCAACAAGACCCAAAAACCAGAGCAAACATTTCCTCAAGTCGAGGAATCGAAAACCTGTACTTGATGGTGATCTTATTAATAGCTTTACTATCCATACACATTCTCCAAGAGCCATTTTTCTTTAGAGTTAACAATGCTGGCACTGTATAAGAACTAAACCTATGTTGAATGTAACCTTTCTCCAACAGATCATTAACCTGTCTATTGAGCTTCTCTCTATCCTTTGGGTTCATCCTATAATATAGTAAATTAAGAAGTTACGAACCCGGGACGAAGTCAATTGCATGCTAAATATCTCTCATAGGTAGTAGCTCAAATGGAAGCTCATTCGGAGCGATATCCTAAAACTCCTCTAAAAGTTTGGACACTTCTTTTAGCATCTCAAACACTATAATTAAAACAGAAGCAATCTTTTATGCGATCTTGGCTACCACAATGAGCACAATTATAACCTTCTTATTTTTCCACACAAATTGTTTTTATGTCAAAAAGATATAAACTTTGACTTTTTGATCTTACACCCTTTGGCTTAATTACACTTTTATTCTCAATTTCAAGCATAGTATGGCATAACAAGATCGTCTTACCCTCGTTTTTTATCACAAACATGTTCTCTTGACCATGATTAGTGACAGGTCATATAGCCACAGTTGTCCTAACAAGATGTGGGCGACATCCAAATGGAGAACATCACAAATGACTTCTTTTGTAATCTGCCAACTGAAGAGGAACTTAACATTGTTGAGTAATAGGTAGTGACATTTTATCGACCCATGCAACTCGGAAAGGCTCAAGATAGGACTCTAGTTTGAGGCTGAGTCTAGCTACTTCATGACTGGATATGACATTCCTTAAGTTAATCCTATCAATGATTAGCTTGCATGACTTGTCTCCACATTTCACAAAAGTATGAAAGATGCTAGTCCTCTTCCATAAGCCCTTCAGTGAAGAGATAGATAAGATACACATTATCATGCCAAGGCATTTGAAATCTTATCCATAGTCATCCGTAATGAAATCTTCTTCCACATTTAAAGGACACTAAACAAGATCTACCACAACATCAGCATCATCTACTTCATCCACATCATCTGATTGGTGGTCAAGAATTGAAGTGCGGTGTAGGCACTTTGATGCAATATGGCCCTTAAAGTAACACCAAAAGCATTCGATAGCAAAGCCACTAGGTGGGGAGCTAGAACTTATAGATTCAATATGCTTAAAAATACTGCCCTAAAACCAAAAGTCTGATTAGGAGCCTAAGTGCTTGTCTTTAGGGATGCTCCTATAAAGCACTTAGGAGGGGGAAAGCTCTAAGTCTATCGAAACTTCGTGCTTTAAGCAACAGCACGTCTTGGAGGTGGATACTGAGATAAAGCTTCCACCTCTAAAGTTTTATGATGAACTTCTTTTAAGGAGTCAAAGACATTCAACTTAAGCTTTTCCTGTTTGTCTAACTGTAAACTATTAATGAACCTTGTAACTGTTATCCACGGTTCTTCTTGTATGCCACACTTAATCAAGAAGTCATCAAATAAGCCCATATAATTAAATACAGTGGAAGTCCATCTCAAGTAAGTAATTGATTGAATATTTGGTGTTTGCAGTGTGTTGGGACACATTTTTCTTTTAACTTCAGCTGCATTTTAGCCCCCCCAAGTTTGTATTAAAGGTTGACCTATATGCTGTAGATTCACTTAAACATTTTGCCAATACTTCCTAACAGACCCTACAAGCTTTATCTTTGTAAATTAAACATGTTGAATATCACCTATATTATACCACTCAAAGTAATTTTCCACGTTAGTCAACTAATCCAAAAATGTAGCTAAGTCTAACCTTCCATCAAATTTAGAGGCCTTGACCTTAACTTTTTTTGTGATGTCATCATGGTATTCTCTTCTTAAGCCTTCCCTAACTTGCCCATGAGATGACTCATACTACCAATGATAGTGTCCAATCATGTCTTGATTATCCTACTAGTCATCAACATACTTGAATTGGGAATTAGATATTTTGCGAGGGTGTGGCCTACTATTCCCTGCACTCTGGTTACCATTGAATGGAATCCTGTGTTCATCTCTTATGTTTGATTCCACCTTGTCCAAGGAATTCCTAAGTATACCTTTTGCATTCTTACCTATATTATATCTATTCAATGCCTAAATTGCATCTATGACCTCTTTAAACCTGTGATTTTTTTCCTTATGACTACAGTCTATTTGGTCTATGAGTTCCTTTTGAGTCCTGTCCAACTGTTTAAGGTGGACCTTAGGATTGTTGTGACTTTCAGTCATGGTAGTTTGTAAGTTGGTAAGTTCATAGTCAAAATGGTCTTGCTTATCGAGTAGGTCACAAATGGTCATGCAAACTAAAAAAGGATAAAAGTAAAAGCAAGTGCAAGTTAATGTTGAGTGGGCAGCAAGTTAAAAGCAATAATCAATATAAATTAAGAGAACACTAAGCTTTCAAATTTTCAATTTATTTTACTAAACGAGCATTATCACGAAATTAAGAAACAAAAGGGAATTTAAAGAAAAAGATGGCAAAGACAATAATTAAGGCACAGGAAATAAATCAAGGCTAAGCAAAGTCAAATGTAAGGCCAAAAAAGGAGTAAATCAAGGCTTAGCACAAGAAACCAAAGAGAAGAAAAAAAAAGGAAGAATATCCTCCGTTAAAGAACCACAATCACAAATAATAAAAAGAGGGTCGAAGAGCCTTACTGACATGACTTAAAAGGCCAAAAATAATATTTTACCCCAAATTATACTATCTGGTGATGCTTCTTGGGTATAGAAAGGGTTGGAATGGAAGAAACTGCATGCTGGTGCATAAGACGATGGCTAGTGATGAGTCTTGGTGGATGGGCCACGTTCGGCATGGCAAACTTGATGGTGGTGGTGGCACAGCAATCTGGTGTCAGGAAGGGTGATTTTTAGTATAAATAGCATATGTTCTATTTTTCTAATAAATGTTTAGATGTTTTTTGACAACAGAAGGAATTCTGGACACTCACCAGACCGACTATGATACTTGATTGATGTAACACATGTAGGAAAGAGAAGGAAGGAGAAAGGGAAGAAAGTAGGGAGAGATAGAAGAGAAGGAGAAATTCAGAAAGTTGAGAGAAGGGGACTAGAAATTCTCAATATTATTCATCATCAAAAGGCAATGCATAACAATAGAACTAGGGGCTATTTGTAAAACCCATAGCTAACTCCAAAATAAGCTTAAGGAAATAAAATTAAATAGGAAAACTAAACTTAAGGGAAAAGAAACAACCTTAATAGGAAATAAAATCAAATAATTAATGACTCTAATTAAAACAAAATATGCAAAATCCTAAAATACTTAAAATAAAATCACAAAATCTAAGATTTATTTCTCCTAGAGTAAATCTTCAATCACATATCTAATCTATTATTGGACCATAATAATTTACTTAGTTGACCTGTGACTAAAAATGACAACTAAGAGATATGCCAAATGAGAGGTACAGGATACATTTAAGCAAAGCCATAGAATTCCAAGTGCCACAATTATGCAAAATAAGGTCACTAGTCGTCGCATATGGCATCTGTGAGCCTGACAGCATATACCACTAAAAATAGTTAGATAAATAAATATGAGAGTTATCTCTCATTTTCCTTCTAAGATTATTGCAAATAAGGAAACTTGTTTTTCAAATTCCTTGCCACATCCAAGTTGTCACCGAATGAGGATTTAAAGTCCCAAAGTGGTGTTGTAGTTTGTGTTCTTCATATTTTTGCTATATTTTTGCCTATTTGTGGGAAGCTTGTGTTGTAGTTGGCATTCTTTATTGGTGTAAGGTGTTCTGGTTGTTTTCGAAATTGAAGATGTTTCAATAACAATATCTCGCCAGAGGTTATGGGTGGTCTAGTAGGAGCTTGTCAAGCCATATTTCGTACTCTTTTGGAAACAACATGTGCCAAGATACTAACTCGCCTCATTTGCCTTGATAAGGTCTATATGTTCTACTTGATAGCTCCATGCTATGACCTTTTGTTAGAATATTTTATAATTTAATTATATTTAAAATATACTAAATAAAGAAACATTAACACATTTCATATTCTATTATTAGATATTTTAATATTAAAATATTTCATATTATTTGAATTTTAAATTTTAAATATTCTTATTACTAACCTGAAAATCGATAAATTATTATTTTTATATAGTACAATTAGTAGGTAAGTGGATTTAATGATAAGTTGTTTTCTAATCAATTAAATATATTGTTTTCTTTGATAGGACGAGACAACGTGTTATTAATTAACTAATTTTGACAAAGGTTTTTTGATAAGAGAGACTCTTCTAAGATCACTGTGAGAACCCGACGTGATGCAGGAGAAAGGAAACCGACGTGCAGAAAAATATATGCATGCATGAAGTAAGACTTTTCAACGCTGGTATAGCTACCATGCACCAATTGATCCTCTGCCATTTTACAGATGTACCCCTCCTTTCCTTCTTCCTTCAGCTGGGTTTTTCGGTCTTCTCCCATCCAAAATATATCCTCCAGCGCAGCATCACAGAACCGCCAGAGTTGTGCTTTTCATCCTCTGTTTCTAGACGCTATTTTCCCAGATCCTTCGAGCTACTGAAACGTTGGGCTGGCTTCTTCTTTATGCTGAGAATTTGTTCCAGCTTTGTGGCTTCACTCAGACGCATGGAAAGCTCCTTACTGGGTGAGCTGTATAGCTGCATAAACACTACAATCTCCTCCTCTGTTTAGCGTTTCTGGTTGCCCCTGTTTCAGCGTTGATGCTTGTTCGAGTTCCAGCTGCAGCTTCTCCTTGTATTGGTTCTGTTTTGCTGCTGGTTTGGGGTGAGAGTATGCCAGAAAAAGTCCATTTCATCTCCTCTGTTCAGCGCCTTTTTACTGCCCTTGTGTAGCGCTAATTTTTTCTGGTTCTGGGTTGAATTTCAGCTGCAGAAATCTAGCCCGTTTTGCTGTTGGTGGCTAGTGAAATCACGCTAGAAGCTCCTCTCCTCAAGCTGCCCGTTCTGCTGTGCGTATTCCTTCAGCTGAATAACGCCTCAGCTCCCTTGGTTTTGCTGAACAGTGCCTCATCTCCCTATACCACCTCCACTTCATTTTTTCTTGTTTGATTCTTGTTCTTTGCTTCCTCCTCATTTAAGCTGAGTTGTGGCTGTGTGGGACTAGTGTTTAGGCGTGGAACAAGTCTGTTACATGTGCTGTTTTTTTTTTCCCAATGATTGATGTTTCCCTCCTCCATTTCTCATTACTGTAACGTGAATTTTATGGAAGCCAGAAAAAAGGGGGGGTTCTGCGCAGGAGAAGTTTTCAGTTGGATAAAATTCTGATTCAATGATGCTTAACAGTATGGTCACTCTGCTATACGTTAGTTCCTTAAAAAATAAATATAAATATAAATATAAATATTCTGCATATAGGTATTCTAATTAACAACAAAATCTCATTGTGTTTAAAATCATAATTATGCAGAATAAAATTTCCCGATTTAAGATGGTATATATTTCTTTTAGTTTTGAAGTTTGGTTTAACTCCTAAGTGGAACCAAGGAAGTGAAGGTACAAAATATGTATAAGAAACATACTGTACGCGTATGGAAGGCGTAAAATTAGTAGAGAATTAAATATTAAATTTTGATAAGTCCGAGTCCTGTATAAAATTAATTGGGGTGATTCATTTTCTAAACTCTGGTGAATGGGTATTGTAGGCGATTCTGAAGGTTGAGGTGTAGCCGAGGAACGGGTCAGGGAATCTCTATAAAATTCTCGGAAGGTGAGTAAGTAATGCGGACCAAAGACTCAGGAAATTCTTATTTCTGTTCTTAAGTTTCCTTGCAGTGTTTTTAGAATTTTGATTCTCTATTTATGGAGATACATATTTCAAAATGTAATCATATGCATATTTACCAAAATTTGATTTCAATCGGGAATTTTGCAAGTTTACGGATGTTGAGTTAATTGGAAATCCTACTGTGAAACTGATCTGAACGATACTTTGTCTGAAATGTTATTTGGAAATTTTATGGAGTTATCTGCTCAGAACCCTGTAGCTAACAACAGTAGATGTTAGCCCTGGTGCACCATGATCTGAACCTCAGCTAGCAGGGGTGGTGCTAGCCCTGTGGCCACCACACGAGGAGTTATTTTATTTTCGCAAGCTGAAAGCTTTGCGTCTGTAGTGATTTTCCCCGCGAGCTGTGTGCTCTGCGTCTGTTCTAATTGGTTCTGTTTAGATGCGTTCGGTGTATTTTGAAAAAGGAGTTTGTTTAAAATCTGTTTCATATGGTCTATATCTGTATATATATATATATATATGTAAACCTATTTGACCTATGGTTATTTTAAAAAGGGTCGGTGTGCTTATTCACTGAGTATTCGACTCATTTTTTATATATATATATATATATTTCAGAGAGCAGTAGGGACTCTAGTCTGCCCCCAGCCGCTTTTTAGTGGCTGACCTCTTGAGACGTCCTTTGACGAGCCTGCGGAGCTCCTGTGGGTGTATTTTGATTGTATATGTATTTTGTTTGAAACTTTGTAAAACCTTGTAAATTTAGCTCCACTGAATCATAGTTAGGGTATCCCCACACCCCAAATGTTTTCTTTTGGTCTGATTGTACCCCTGTTGGGATATATTGTACTGGCTAAGCGTTTGTAGAAATATCGGGAGGTCTACGTTATAGAGGAGACTCTGCCGAAATTTCTACAAATGCCCTTCAAAGAAAAGCTTGTATGTTTTATATAATTCAGATTAAGGCCATAAGTATTTTTCTCTATGTTTCCGCTTTCGCGTCAGAGTACACAAATTTTGGAGCGTGACAGTTTGGTATCAAAGCTTAGGTCTTTCTGTGGTCCTGTGGAGCAAGAGTTTTCGGTGGAATCTCAATTATGGTTATGAACCCGGGCGTAACTATACTTGAGATGTCATTGAAAACCTTATAGGGTATTCCAAGTCCTTCCTTTGAGTCTATTGTCTTGTTACATGTTACTTCCAAACTGGACAATGATTTGAATGATGCTCATATTCTTTTTGTAGTGTGTGGAGATGCCTCCCAAAGTTCATTCGGTTAATAGACTAGCAGCTGTGGATGAGGCTGTAGAAGAGGCTTCTGCAAGTGCCTCAGCCCAACAAACTACTCCACCTGTCAGAGGCCGACGTCGAGGTCGGGGTAGGGGTCGAGGAACCATTCGGCCCCCTAGACAGGCCTCACCTGCAGATAGGGCAGAGCCTCCACAGCCTGTGGAGGAAATTGCACCACCCGTTCAGCTAAGACCGACCGGGCCTCGGGTGATGAGGGAGGAGAGAGAGGTCCTAGTAACCCTCTCCCAGTTCTTAAAATTGAAGCCTCTCACTTATTCCGGGACAGAAAGTCAGGAGGATCCCCAGCTATTCATTGATGGTATTGAAAAGATCTGCAGAGCTTTGAGTTGCTCAAGTGCAAAATCCGCTGAGTTTGCTGGGTTTCAGTTACAAGATGCAGCTTACGTGTGGTATCAAACTTTACTGGGGGAAAGGTCGATTGGAGCTCCTCCGATGTTATGGGAAGAGTTTAAGGGACTCTTTATGGACCGCTTCTTACCACAGAGTGTCCGGGATGCTCGAGCCAGAGAATTTGAAGGTCTCAAGTTAATTCCAGGCATGAGCGTTTCTGATTATGACATCCGGTTCACCTAGTTGTCTCACTATGCCCCACACCTAGTCCCTACTGAGAGGGATAGGATCAAGCGGTTTATGAATGGGCTACCTCGCATGTTGTATAGGGTGATTGCTCCACAGATGAATCTCTTTCCTTCATATTCAGCTGCGGTGGATTGTGTACGCATGATAGAGATGAGAGATAGGGAGGAGGACACTGCTCAGAGAAAAAGGAAGCGTGATGGTGATGGGAGACAAGGAGGTAGTTCCTTTGTAGCTGGACCTTCTTATGGTCTCAGACCTCAAAGTTATCAGAGATTCACTCCAGCTTTTACGGGGCCTCCGACCTCATTTTCCACCGGTACTGACCAGCCCAGAGCATCTTTCCGAGGGGTTAGCACGATGTCTACCCCAGTTACTACTCCATCCCGTCAGTCTAGAGGTCCCTGTTCCCTTTGTGGAAAGATACACTCAGGCACTTGCCACAGAGAGACGGGGGCATGTTTTCATTGTGGGCAGATGGGACATTTGGTAAGAGACTGTCCTCAGCGCTACCCTGATTCGAGTCAGGCATCAGTTCGACCTGCCAGGCAATTTTCAACGGGGACTCCATCTACCGGTGTAGCTACGGTTCAGAGTGGCAGAGGTAGTAGCAGTAGGACAGTAGTGGGCAGAGGACAGGCGACTGTAGGACGAGGCCAGGCTCGGGTTTTTGCCCTAAATAGACAAGACGCACAAACATCAAATACCGTGGTGACAGGTACACTTACGGTTTGTTCACATGCTGCTTACTCCTTATTTGATCCTGGTTCTACACATTCCTATGTATCTCCCTATTTTGCAAAGAGGGTTGGTAAGGATTCTGAAAAATTAGAGTGCCCATTGCTTATGGCAACCCCAGTGGAGGAACCTGTAGAGGTAGATCGGGTATATAAGGCGTGTGTAATTACACTAGCCGATTGTGAGACGTTGGTTGACTTGATAGTGCTTTCGATAGCGGAGTTCGATGTAATACTCGGAATGGATTGGTTAGCGTCCTGCTATGCAGTGGTGGATTGTCATCTTAAGCAAGTGAGATGTAATTTTCCTGAAAAATCATCCTTTGTCATTCAAGGTGACCAAAGTGAAGCACCAAACAATTTAATATCTGTGATAGAAGCTCAAAGGCTCTTAAAGAAGGGGTATCAAGGATATTTAGCGATGGTTCGGGATCTGGAATTACAAGTCCCAGTATTGGAACAGGTTCCTGTGGTAAAAGAATTTCCTGACATTTTCCCCGAGGAATTACCAGGATTACCTCCTGAAAGGGAAATTGAATTTTGTATTGATGTGTTATCAGGCACTCAACCTATATCTATTCCTCCCTATCGAATGGCACCTCTGGAGCTTAGTGAACTAAAGAATCAATTGCAAGACCTGTTGGACAAGGGTTTTATTCGCCCTAGTATGTCTCCTTGGGGCGCACCAGTTCTTTTTGTTAAGAAGAAGGATGGTTCTCTTCGCTTATGTGTAGATTACAGACAGCTGAATAAAGTGACAGTGAAGAATAAGTACCCTTTGCCTCGTATAGATGATCTATTTGACCAATTACAGGGAGCTCAATACTTCTCAAAAATTGATTTAAGATCAGGTTACCATCAGTTACGAATCAGAAGGGAAGATATCTCAAAAACTGCTTTTAGATCCCGCTATGGTCATTATGAATTTCTAGTGATGCCATTTGGGTTAACCAATACCCCGGCTGCCTTTATGGACTTGATGAATCGAGTGTTTAAGCCATTTCTAGATCGATTTGTGATCGTGTTCATAGATGATATTTTGATTTATTCTAAGGGCCATGAAGAGCATGAACAACATCTGAGATTGGCATTACAAGTGTTACGGGAACATCAACTGTATGCTAAACTTTCTAAATGCCAGTTTTGGCTAGAAAGAATTGCCTTTTTGGGCCATGTAATCTCGAGAGAGGGGTGCAAGTTGATCCTAGTAAAGTGGAAGCGGTTCAAAAATGGCCGAGGCCTACTACCGTTACCGAGATTCGTAGTTTCTTGGGCTTGACAGGCTATTATCGTCGGTTTGTTAAAGACTTTTCTAAGATAGCTGCCCCACTAACAAAACTAACCCAGAAAAATGTGAAATTTCAGTGGTCTGAGCTGTGTGAAGAAGGGTTTCAGAAATTGAAGGATTGTCTGACTTCTGCACCAGTTTTGGCGTTACCCTCAGGATCGGGAGGTTATGTTGTGTATTGTGATGCTTCTGGGATTGGTCTGGGATGTGTATTGATGCAACATGGTCATGTGATTGCTTATGCCTCTAGACAACTTAAGAAGCATGAACAAAATTACCCGACCCATGATTTAGAAATGGCAGCAGTGGTTTTCGCTCTCAAAATCTGGAGACATTGTTTATATGGGGAGACATGTGAAATTTATACAGATCATAAAAGCCTTAAATACATTTTCCAACAGCGGGATCTGAATCTGAGGCAAAGAAGGTGGATGGAACTACTCAAAGATTATGATTGTACCATTTTATACCATCCGGGTAAGGCGAATGTAGTCGCAGATGCTCTGAGCAGGAAATCTATGGGGAGCTTGAGCCATATTGCGGAGACACGAAGACCACTAATTTTAGACCTTCATAAGATTGAGCGTTCAGGAATCCAATTGGAGATTAAAGAGCCAGGAATGTTGTTGGCTCATGTGCAGCTTCATTCATCCTTGTTTGAGAGGTTGAAAGTTGCCCAAGCCAGGGATGCACGAATAAGGAAATTGGTGGAGGACGTCAAAGGTGGAAGGAAGAATGAGTTCATTTTAGATTCAAATGGTGTTTTATGGTTCGGTACTCGATTGTATGTGCCAAATGTGGATGAATTGAAGAGGGAACTTATGGAAGAAGCTCACTGTTCTCGATATACGATCCATCCAGGTTCTACCAAGATGTACCAAGATTTAAAGCAAGTATACTGGTGGGAAGGCATGAAGAGAGACATAGCAAACTTTGCCTCTCATTGTTTGGCATGTCAGCAAGTTAAGGCAGAACATTAGAAACCTGCAGGGCTACATCAACGGCTAGAAATACCTGAGTGGAAGTGGTAAAGAATCACTATGGACTTTGTAACAGGATTACCTCGAACAGTAAGGGGTTATGATTCCATTTGGGTGATTGTGGACAGACTCACTAAGACAGTTCATTTTCTCCCTGTGAAGACAACCTATAATGTGGCAAAATATGCACAGCTTTACCTAAATGAGATAGTGAAGCTTCATGGTATACCAGTGTCTATAATTTCTGATCGAGGACCCCAATTTACTTCTAAGTTTTGGAGAGCCTTTCAAGAGGCTATGGGTACCCGATTAGATCTTAGCACTGCCTTTCATCCTCAGACTGATGGACAATCTGAGAGGACTGTACAAATAATAGAAGATATGCTAAGGTTGTGTGTGATGGACTTTGGTGGTAGCTGGGATAACTATTTATCATTGGTGGAATTTGCTTATAATAATAGTTATCAAGCTAGCATACAGATGGCACCATTCGAGGCATTATATGGGAGACGGTGCAGATCTCCCATTGGATGGTTTGAAACTGGAGAAGTTAAATCCTTAGGGCCTGAGTTGGTACAAGATGCCTTAGAAAAGGTGAAAGTAATCAAGGAAAGGTTGATAGCAGCTCAGAGCAGGCAAAAGGCGTATGTGGACCGTCGACGCCATGATTTAGAGTTTATGATTGGGGATTATGTGTTTCTCAGGGTATCACCTATAAAGGGTGTGATGAGATTTGGGAAGAAAGGAAAGTTAACCCCGAGGTATGTGGGACCCTTTGAGATCTTGGAACGAGTTGGGGCTGTAGCCTATCGGTTAGCATTGCCACCGGAATTAGCAAATATTCACCCAGTATTTCATGTTTCAATGTTAAGGAAATATCTACCTGATCCTTCTCATGTGTTACAGAATCAAGATGTGTCCTTAGGTGAAGATTTAGCTTATGAAGAAGTTCCTGTTGCAATTCTGGATAGACAAACGAAGAAGCTACGTTCTAAAGAAATTATGTCAGTGAAAGTTCTGTGGCGTCACCATACACCAGAGGAAGCTACATGGAAAATGGAAAGCGAAATGCGTGCAAAATACCCCTATTTATTTGAGAACTAAGGTTAGTATGTATATGTATATATAAATTCGGGGACCAAATTTTTTAGGGGGAGAGATTGTGAGAACCCGACGTGATGCAGGAGAAAGGAAACTGACGTGAAGAAAAATATATGCATGCATGAAGTAAGACTTTTCAATGCTGCTACAGCTGCCATGCACCAATTGATCCTCTGCCATTTTACAGATGTACCCCTCCTCTCCTTCTTCCTTCAGCTGGGTTTTTCGGTCTTCTCCCATCCAGAATATATCCTCCAGCGTAGCATCACAGAACCGCCAGAGTTGTGCTTTTCATCCTCTGTTTCTGGACGCTGTTTTCCCAGATCCTTCGAGCTGCTGAAACGTTGGGCTGGCTTCTTCTTTATGCTGAGAATTTGTTCCAGCTTTGTGGCTTCACTCAGACGCATGGAAAGCTCCTTATTGGTTGAGCTGTACAGCTGCATAAACACTACAATCTCCTCCTCTGTTTAGCGTTTCTGGTTGCCCCTGTTTCAGCGTTGATGCTTGTTCGAGTTCCAGCTGCAGCTTCTCCTTGTATTGGTTCTGTTTTGCTGCTGGTTTGGGGTGAGAGTATGCCAGAAAAAGTCCATTTCATCTCCTCTGTTTAGCACCTTTTTACTGCCCTTGTGTAGTGCTAATTTTTCTGGTTCTGGGTTGAATTTCAGCTGTAGAAATCTAGCCCGTTTTGCTGTTGGTGGCTAGTGAAATCACGCTAGAAGCTCCTCTCCTCAAGCTGCCCATTCTGCTGTGCGTATTCCTTCAGCTGAATAACGCCTCAGCTCCCTTGGTTTTGCTGAATAGCGCCTCATCTCCCTATACCACCTCCACTTCATTTTTTCTGGTTTGATTCTTGTTCTTTGCTTCCTCCTCATTTAAGCTGAGTTGTGGCTGTGTGGGACTAGTGTTTAGGCGTGGAACAAGTCTGTTACATGTGCTGTTTTTTTTTTTTCCCAATGATTGATGTTTCCCTCCTCCATTTCTCATTACTGTAACGTGAATTTTATGGAAGCCAGAAAAAAGGGAGGGGTTCTGCGCAGGAGAAGTTTTCAGTTGGATAAAATTCTGATTCAATGATGCTTAACAGTATGGTCACTCTACTATACGTTAGTTCCTTAAAAAATAAATAAAAATATAAATATTCTGCATATAGGTATTCTAATTAACAACAAAATCTCATTGTGTTTAAAATCATAATTATGCAAAATAAAATTTCCCAATTTAAGATGGTATATATTTCTTTTAGTTTTGAAGTTTGGTTTAACTCCTAAGTGGAACCAAGGAAGTGAAGGTACAAAATATGTATAAGAAACATACTGTACGCGTATGGAAGGCGTAAAATTAGTAGAGAATTAAATATTAAATTTTGATAAGTCCGAGTCCTGTATAAAATTAATTGGGGTGATTCATTTTCTAAACTTTGGTGAATGGGTATTGTAGGCGATTCTGAAGGTTGAGGTGTAGCCGAGGAACGAGTCAGGGAATCTCTATAAAATTCTCGGAAGGTGAGTAAGTAATGCGGACCAAAGACTCAGGAAATTCTTATTTCTGTTCTTAAGTTTCCTTGCAGTATTTTTAGAATTTTGATTCTCTATTTATGAAGATACATATTTCAAAATGTAGTCATATGCATATTCACCAAAATTTGATTTCAATCAGAAATTTTGCAAGTTTACGGATGTTGAGTTAATTGGAAATCCTACTGTGAAACTGATCTGAACGATACTTTGACTGAAATGTTATTTGGAAATTTTATGGAGTTATCTGCTCAGAACCCTGTAGCTAACAACAGTAGATGTTAGCCCTAGTGCACCATGATCTGAACCTCAGCTAGCAGGGGTGGTGCTAGCCCCGTGTGTAGGCCACCACACGAGGAGTTATTTTATTTTCGTAAGCTGAAAGGTTTGCGTCTGTAGTGATTTTTTCCGCGAGTTGTGTGCTCTGCGTCTGTTCCAATTGGTTCTGTTTAGATGCGTTCGGTGTATTTTGAAAAAGGAGTTTGTTTAAAATCTGTTTCATATGGTCTATATCTGTATATATATATATATATATATGTAAACCTATTTGACCTATGGTTATTTTAAAAAGGGTCGTTGTGCTTATTCACTGAGTATTCGACTCATTTTATATATATATATATATTTTTTTTTTCAGAGAGCAGTAGGGACTCTAGTCTGCCCCCAGCCGCCTTTTAATGGCTGACCTCTTGAGACGTCCTTTGACGAGCCTGCGGAGCTCCTGTGGGTGTATTTTGATTGTATATGTATTTTGTTTGAAACTTTGTAAAACCTTGTAAATTTAGCTCCACTGAATCATAGTTAAGGTATCCCCACACCCCAGATGTTTTCTTTTGGTCTGATTGTACCCCTGTTGGGATATATTGTACTGGCTGAGCGTTTGTAGAAATATCGGGAGGTCTACGTTATAGAGGAGACTCTGCCGAAATTTCTACAAATGCCCTTCAAAGAAAAGCTTGTATGTTTTATATAATTCAGATTAAGGCCATAAGTATTTTTCTCTATGTTTTCGCTTCCGCGTCAGAGTACACAAATTTTGGGGCGTGACAATCACCATCACTAAAATCACCTCACTTATTAAAAGAAGCTTCTAATTACTCCTCTTCTCTTACCTTGCTATTGCTAATTTTATATTGTGAAGTCAACCTTTAGGATTATTACATCAAATTCATTTAGTATAGTTAGAGGTATTTATATTTTTATGTTTTCTTTGTAGAATCTCAATTCATAATATATGAGATTATTGTATGTTTAATTTGTAAAAAATTCACCTTGAATATATATAGAATTGCTTTGCTTGTGGTATCAAAGCCTAATTATGATTATCTATGCTTGCTAGTTGTTTTTTATGAATCCTATTTTTATAGAAGTAAAGGAATTTAGGGAATTTCCTATATAGGATTTAATTTTTGAAATCATTACATTCAAATATGTTGAATGGGATTTTTGATGCACAAATATCTATTTTTGATTGATATTATTATATTTGAATGTGCATCTCTATTTAGTTAAATCTGTATAAAATTGTCATGATGGATATTATTCATATATATATATATATATATATTATTAGAGATTGTGTCCTAAGCCTATCAATTTACTGTGAATATTGTCTTGATTTAATAAAACGTTTTATTATTATTATTATTATTATTATTATTATTATATTGTTTGCATATTTGCTATATAATAATATCTTTGGGTAATTATAATTATCCTAAATATCCCTAGCCGATCATCATTATAGGAACAATAATGAATTAAGACTAATATGATTTTGATTGATGATCATGTATATAAATATAAATCAAAGTTATAGGCACTTGTTAGGGACTAAGGTGCTGGACCTTGGAGTGTTCATTGGTCTGTTAAGCCCTAGGAGCTTGCCCTAACTCAGCCTAATCTAGTCAACCCGGGCTAGGTTAAAAATATAAATAGATATAATTTTAAACAATATTATATCATATTAGGTTGGGCCATGGGCAAAGATATGTTCTACCCAACCCGCCTTAGTAGTTATTTTTTTTAGTTATCAATATCTTATCATTTTATATATTTTTTTTATTCTTATTTCATCCTATTCTCTTTACATGCTGCAAATTTCATTACCTATCTAAATCTTCCCTACTTCTTAAGTGTTTTCATCATTGATGTACATGTTTACTGATATTTCTTTTGTTGAATAATGAAAATACACATATTTACCTAAGATTAATTATGTTAGTATAACTTATATTTTGTTTGATAATATTAAGCTATTTTTTATTATTGTTAAAAACATAAGGGTTCTAAAAGTCTATGTCTATGAGTCTGCAAAAAAATATTTTTATATTACAAGTATCAGTTCATAAAGGAAAAAAATAGTCTGAGCGGCCCTAACTCGCCCTAGCCCAACATAAAACTGAACTTGTTTGGTCGAGCCGGGCTACAGGTATAAAAATAAGCTCGATATCATTAATTGGGCTGAACATTCGGCATACTAGATTTCCAACTCAGCCTTGCTCATGAACAACCCTAGTTGGATCGACCTATTGTGAGATAGCTACGTGGACCAAGTCATAAGCATATCTTATCTATAGCCATATCACTGAGTCCGTAAACCTGAGATCGTCATAGATTCTTCTTACATAAGGAACATTGTACTTTGACATAATCAAAAGTCCCCTTTAATCCGGTGATCATAAAGGTTGTGATCGAATACAATGGGATATATACAAAGAAAGATGACTGGTCAAGATGAGATTTGTTCCTCTCGCAGAGAGAGAGATATCCTTGTGCCCCTTAATAAGTAAGACTAAAAAAATGCATGACCATGCTCATATGAAAACAATTTCATTTGTCTTTTTTTTTAATAATCTGCTTAGAGATCAAGAAAGTATGGTCAAGCGATGTAAGGATGACGTCTCCATGTCTTATGCTTGACCTATATATTGTGTGACAAAAGGGACTTGACATGGGCTATAGGATACGTTACATTCGATCATCGATCCTCATATAATTTAAATAGTCATAATGTCTTGTTAGATGCCACTTATGACTTATGGGCTAAAAGGAATTTTAGGCCCACTGCCAATATTATATGGGCATACAGGGTCACACATAAGAATGAGCTAACATAAGCTAGAATATCTAGATTCATTGAACTTAGAAGGCATCTAGTTCCATGAATATAGTGTCCACATTTGATGTATTTACTCTCTAGATAGTTTCTTATTTCGAATAGGAAAGTATCCTATTTTCGTTAGAATAATATATTCTCTCTTTATAAAGTAGTGGACGAAATTAATATATTTGATATATTTAATATATATTAATTTTAAATTTCAAAATCTAATAAGTTTAAACTTTAATTTTGAAATTAGTTGCCTAATAAGTTTAAATTATATTTAAACTATAATTTTGAAATTTATTTATTGGCTTGGAGACCAAGTAAAGCTCTCTTATAAAAAGGAGTGCTGGGGTTTCCTAACACGTACAATTTTTAAGCCGTAATAGTACACCACCTAAGAAAGAGAGAGAGATGACTTCTACCATACACTTGAGAAGTCGTGTGGTTTTGCGGATGAACTTGGAGAAGGACGTTCGTGTAACTTGGTGCTAGCACACCGTTCATGTTGGAGATCCCATTTGTATAGATACCAGTAGAGGGCGTTGGTTTCTAAAGAGCAGCACCTAGATCCAAACATTATTAATTGGAAAGAGAGACAGAATTTTTTTACACTAGAGGTATAATTTTTTTACCTTGCTTCGATTTAAGCAAACATAAATCCATGGGAGGGATTTTTTTGCATGTTCCATTTAATTTTTCTACTGCGTGTGTCTACAAATCCCAACATATATATAGATGAAAGATGTCAAACCATCACACTTTATAAGCCTTTATATGCTAAAGAAAAGACCTTATACTACTGTCGAAGACCTTATCGACAAGGCCTCAAATTTCTCAATGTAAAATGCAAGATCTTGTCGAGAGGATCTCGGATCTTGTCTACAAGATATGGTCCCAACCTTAGAATTCCTTTGATTCAATGCCAAATCAATTGTAGTGTAAGTGTTTAACCAGAAATATCACCACATAAGGCATAAAACATTCCCCATCAAGGATTTCCATGCTTTTAGCAAGGGAATTAATCACTTTCAAAGGGCAAATTCATTGCATCTTGCCCAATGGCCATTTAAACCTTCCTCCATTTATTTCCATCCATGGCATACTTAAACATATAAGAAACAACTCAATTTAAGGCTTACAACATGGATCAAAATCATTTCCCACGGATTGGAATCCAAAAACCAGAAAATCTCACTTTTACACTCCGGTTCTAGTGGCAGTTTTCTGTTAGTAACTTTGGAAAATCAAAACTAATTATATAAAAATCAAAATTAAGCACATGATAGCTTTTTGGAAAGCTATAGATGTTAACTTTATATTAAAAATAATTCCAAGCCATGAGAACATCATTTAGACCATATTTGATAATAAAAAAGTAGCAAAGGTTAGACTGTCTAACATTTCTAATACAAGTTACTAATATAAACTTCAAAAATGCATAATTAATTTAAAAAAAATCCAATTTAGGCAAACTATACTAATTTGGAAAGCTACAAATGTTAAGTAGAGGGAAAAAATAAGTTCAGACCAATTCATATGCATCTAGACCTTGAAAATTGATAAAATAATAACCAAGGTTGGTCTGCACTACTGTCACTAATCTGAGACTTCAAAAATTCATATTCCCATCTACAGACATCCATTTGAGGTGTTTCTAGTTAGTGTAAATCATAGTGAATATCTAGTTTATGCTGTAAAATTTCATAGCTATTGGACATCATTTGACTCATGAATGACAGAGGTAAAAATTCGGTCCAATTGCATAGTAATAGTACCAGAAACATGAAAATTTTTTAATTTTAAAAATTCATTAAATATTCCCTAGTACTCCAAATATTATGTACTTTAACTTTTCAAAAAGTTCTTAACAAGACCTAAATGTATACCAAGTTTCAGGCCAAGAAGAGTCCATTTGGTCAAATCTTGATATAGTTTTGGAATATAGTCATTTTAAAGCTATGAAGGAGTCAAAAGTGGTTCATATGGCTTCATAATTATGCCACCACCTTATGAGCACATTTGGGAGCATAAACATAGCATACATAAGCTCTCTAAGTGGTCCAAACCATCACACAACTTAAACTCATTATGTTATGGGCAAGAATACACAATTAGAAGCAAGTCATCAAGTACCCAAAACTTACATTTACATTGATTTGGTGTCAAATATGGTTCTTACATCACCCATACATAATTTTATATTTGCACAAATGGTTACAACACAAAAATAATATATACATAAGCACTTTGACATTCATATACATCAAAACTTTACTTAACCATGCAAAAGTGTTAAGAGATGGCCATTTATGCCTCATGGCCTCCATCCTTGGTCTCTTGAGCTCCACCTAAACATGGTAAGATAGGAAAGGGAAGAGGGTGAGATTCATGCAATCTCAAAAGCTCATACACCCATTCAAGCACACATTCAAGGCATATACTATGTCAAAGAATGCAAGTATGCTTTCTACAACATCTATAAAGCATTCAAATCAGATTTTCATGCCACAAAGTCACAACAAAGTTAAGAATGAGCTCTAGGGAATTTTGGTTTAGCCTCACCCCATTTCTAGGACTTTTGGATTTTTCCCACCTTTAGGTTAGAGACTTTTGACTTGGACTCACCCATCCATGATACTTTTGACCTTGTCTCACCTATGCCTAAAGACTTTTGGCATCTCCTCACCTATATCAAAGGACTTTTGGCATTACCTCACCTTTATAAGCAATGTTCACAAATTAAAAACATTCAAGAAGACATATTGGTACTAATGTAACATCATAACATCAAGTGGCATATTTATAAGACACAAAAGTACACACAAGCACACAATGACATATACATAACCAAGAATAAGATGGAGAGCTACCTTGATATTTATTCAAGCTTTACTTTGTTAATTCTTTCCCTTTCTTGGTTTCACAACTACAACTGGATAGGGCTTGCCTTTCTTGGCCTAAACACAATAAAAAATACTCAATTATGTTATTGAAATAAGCTAAGATCTTAAACACATATCAAAGGGGCATACTTTGTTCACCAATTACATAATGGTTCCATTAATGGCCTAATGAAGCAATTACCATAAATCAAGTTCTTGGCTCCATTCTCTTCCCATATCTAAGCCTCTTGATTTCATTTAAGGTTCTTGGAATCATCACACACTCACTTTCAAAAGCCTAAATATATGTTGCTTTATAAGGCTACATTATGGAAACCATTATCTCATCTCTCAATTTATGGCTTCTAAATTTTTTTCAAGGTTTCCTCCCACCTTCTTCCATCATATAAAGTCCCGAACCAAGCTTGGAACTAATTAAAACACTCTCTAGCCTTCCTAAGGGCTCTAGACTGGGACAATGAGGGCATTTAAGGTTCATGAAATTTCCAATTTTTTCTTGATAGAAGAGGCACTTGGAAGGATTCCTAGGGGTCTTAGGAACTCAAATAAATACTCACACATGCAAGGAAATTCATGTATCAAATCATTTTTTGAAAGGTGTTCAAGAACTCCTTACTTTCCTATCTTAAATCTCAATGGATAATCTTTGGATTTCCTTGCATATTCTAAGTTCCCATTGTCTAAATCAATGGTTTCATACTTGTTCTAAGTTAGAAACTTCCCCCTCTCATGGTTCTATTCTTGGCCGAAACTCTTAAGAAGAAGCAAATGAAGAAGAAGCAACCAAATGATAAGAAATTATCTTGAATCAAGCTTATTTCAAGAGCTCTTCTCCTTACTTTCGCCTCCTCTTTAAATCTCTAACTTTTCCCCTCTGGTTCAAGGCCAAAACAGAATCAGATGATAATCAAAACCATAGAAAGATGAAGCAAGGAGGAGAGAACAAGGTTTCAAGAAGAAAGACCATAGAAATCTTAAAGTTTTCTCACCTTTCTTAGCTCCCTTCTCCTTTCTCTCTTAGCCCTCCCTGTGCGCTTCTTTCTCCAGCTCTCTCCTCTATTTTTGAATGAAGGAAAGTTGGTTATATGAGAGAGAGAAAAGGACGTCTCTTATAATAGAAGAATGGAGAAGAATTGTTTGTCAAAAATGATATTTATGCCCCTCATCTTTGGCAATTCCATTTTAGACTCATTTTAACTCCTTTTTGAGAACTGTCTTTTCCATCATAAACTATAGATCCTCAATTTTATAAAATGGCTTTGGAAGTACTCAATTTAGAGTTAAACCTTCCTGAATGAAATGGTCAAAATTTGGGTCAACTAACTTTAAAAACACAAACCGAAAGAATTTTAACTGTTCTAAAGCTTCCCATCGTTTTTAAGGCCTTTAAGAACCCTAAGGACCCTCAAATTTTTCATTTAAAAGCCTTTCTGTGGGTTTCTCCAAAATTTACACAAATTTATGAAATTGCCATTAAAATTCTCACTCCATTGTTTAGCGTTTACGAAAACCAAGTGTTACAAAAGAACATGAAATCACCTACATATTTGAACCTGAAAATGTTTCTCTTTAGACCATGCATAAAAGCATGTGCATATTTGCAACTCTCTTACACATTTTGCTTGTTCAATTTTAGATGTTTGTAAACAAAAATTTTAGAATAGGCGTTGGGCCTTTTTGGTAGGAGGTTGTGAGCCATTGGACCATTTTTGGGATAGAATGTGCAATTTTGGGTAAAAACTTTTTTTGGGCCTCTTAAGGCCATTTTTGAGATTTTATTGGCCATTTTAAATACAAAATTACATTGGGTCTATTATTTTGGACCTTGTCTAGAATTTTTTTTATACTCTATTGGTTAATTTAATTTAAGTTTTGACCCATAATTAATTTTTGGACCAAAATAAATTAGAAAAAACTATTATTAAATGCTAATTAATCTGTCTAAATTATGAGAAAATTATTTTTGGTAATTTCAACTCATTAAAAATTTTTCAAAATTATTATTTGTGCTATTTAATTTATATAAATTTTAGAAAATTTTATTTTAGGCAATTATGGCACATTTTAGATCTTGTAAAATTAATTTAGAGTTATTTGATTTTGTCTAAATTATATAGAATTATTTTATGCAAATTTTTTAGCACATTCAAGGTATAATTATAAAGGGAGAAATTTTAATTATTTAATCACATATAGTTTAGTTAACTAATTAATTAAATATATTATCATTAGGATAAAATTAATTAGTGCATATTTCTAGATATTTAGTTACACATAATAAACATAGATATTTTGTTATTAGCATATATAAGTTAAAAGTAACATCAACATTTTTTATAATTATATACATGCATTCTTGATTTGTTCTTATGAATATAGAGATTACAAATAGATTTAAAATATCAATTCTAATTATATAGGGTCAATTTTGGTGGATTTGGGAATAAAAAAAATTAATTTAAGTGCCATTTAATTTAGCCTAAATTATGGAAATATTATTATGTTGGAAGTATCATTTAAATTTTTTGTCCTATTTTGAAAAAATGTTTTTTAACATAATATGGCACATTCATAATTTTGCGAACATTATTTTTGTGCCATTTAATTTTGTCTAAATTATGAAAAAATATTATGGACAAGTTTGGCACATTTTGGACAATACTAAAGGAACTTTAATTAATTAGTCACATCTAGTTTAGTTGTTCAATTAATTATATAATTCTTATCATGTAAAAACTAATTGGTGCACTTATAGGACATTTTTAATACACATAGTAGACCTAGACATTTTGTGATTAGTATATATAAATTAAAGAATAGTCATAATATAATTTATAATTGCATGCATAAATTATGAATATAAAATTACATATGGATTTAGAAATATCAATTTTCATTAAATATGTAATTATAATATATCATAACTTATAGGTAGATAATTATGATGAAATAAAAATTGTTTTTATGTTTTTTAAGTGGCCCTCAAGTATTAGAAATCATTATTACATTCTAGTTTCATCATAAATTATACATAAGTATATGTTATCGTAAAGCTTTTGCCTAGAGAGATTTTAGTGATATAAAATTTATATTTAGTATGTCTTACATTAGTAGGCATACATTTAAAATGTAATGATTGAATGTATAATATTATGTTTGTGTAAGTATGATTAAAGTTAAATCCTAAATTTGCAGCAATACCATCTCTTTAATTATTGAAATTATTAGAAAAGAAAATTTTGATTAAGGACTATTATAAAGCATATAAAGAGGCAATCATCTTTTATTTAAAATAACCTTAACTATACTTTATGATAAGAAGAGCCTTTGGTACCCATTAATACTAGCATAAGAGTTGAGATTATATTGTGTAAGTGTTGTGAGTGATTCCATCAACTTAGCATAATGTTTATTAGATCCCATTTAAGGGTTAGATATCTTGGGTTCATATCCAAATATAAGAAGGTTAAGGACCATTTATAAACTAAAGATGAAATTTAGAACTCATCATAAAAGCTACTAGCTATTACACTGATGGTCAATTAGTAAACTGGTAATAAGAGAGTGCAAAAGCACATAATACATATGTGAGACATAGCTGCATAGCTTAAGTCTTTTAAGATAGAGATCTTTATTTTATTCTTGGCACAAATGATCCTTAATTAGCTACCTTATCAATATGAGCCATTATAGATTTCTAATAAATACGTGTAAAGTAAGGTGGGCAATAAATATCTTATTGGACATGTGTGAATAAGAAAACAATATGCTCATTTAGAAGATAGTAGGGTCTTACATGAGGTTTATTTAGTTACTAGCTCCAAGAAAGGAGGCCATGAAGGAAGTGGCATATATATAATGATTGCTCTAAAAGGAAAGGCTTAACCAAAGAAGAAAATATATACTCTTATTTCTAGTGCGTAATCTCATTTGGTTTTAACTTGTCATGAGTGAGAATTCTTCTAGTGTATAGCGTAGGACATTGAGAAAGTCAGAGGGTTTATGAAGGATATGGTTCTTAAATCCTTAAACCCTACTAACTTAGATTCATGTGTGGATTGTGCTAAAGGGTAAGCATACCAATGTGCCATTGGAAGGAGCTAGAAGAATTTTTGAATTATTAGAGATTATACACACAAATATCTATTGTCTTAATTTATATCCTAATGGATAAAATATATTTCATTCCCTTTATTAATGACTTTTCACACTATACATATATCTACTTACTTTGTAATTATAGTGAGGTACTTGATAATTTTAAGGTGTATAAAAAGACATAGAAATAATCTAGTAAGCATATTAATATAGTAAGGTCAGATAAAGGAGATGAATATTTTGACAGATGTACATGTGATGGACAAACACTTTATGGAGAGATGAACCTAAGATAGCAGTGTACATTCTAAATATGGTTCCAACAAAGGTTGTATTTAAGACACTTTTTGAAGTCTAGAAATATTAGAAACCCAATTTAATTTATACACATGTATAGGGTTATTCTACAGAGATAAGAAGGTATAGTCCACATGAAAGGAAGTTAGACCCTAAGACTATCATTGTATATTGACTAAATAAAGAAGTCTAAGGGATATAAATTATACTCTCCTTCACATTAAATGAGATCTATATAATCTTGTGATGCCAACTTCTTAAGAATGATATAATTAGTGAAAGTGATGAACCACATAACCTAGTTAATGAGGATGATCACATGTAACAAAACTACCCCAACTAAGTATGGAAGAACATTGGTTTTATGTAACACTTATCTAGTTAAAGTGAATGTAAAATATAATGAAGTTCCAAAAATTCCAATCGGTCATGTTGGAAACTAGGAGTATCAACATCTAGATGATTCTATTAATTCTTAATGAGGCACCTCATACTAAACTAAAGGCACCTTAAAGTAATGATAAAGGATACTCTTATTGAGCAACATCAACCTTAACAATAGGTTGAATTGACAAGATCAATAAGGGTTAGTAAATGGGTAATTCTTACATTAGTGTATAGTGTACTTTACGAAATTTGACTAGAACATAAATATTAAAAATCATACCATAACATTTTCATAAAACAATAAGTGGTTTAGATTTCAAATTGTGTCATGATGTTATGATATATGAGATGTAATCTATGGCAAATAACAATGTTTAGGAACTTGTATAGTTACCTAGTGAGGCCACGACTATTAACTGTAAATTAGTTTTTGAGGCCAAAAGGATTCACTAGGTAACATTGAGTGCTATAAGGTAAGATTGATTACCAAGATTTTCACTCAAAATGAGAGAATTGATTACATAGAAACATTCTCTCTTTTATTAAAGAAAAATTATGTTTATATCTTCATGACCTTAATAGCCAATTTTGACTTGGAATAACAACAAATTAATGTGAAAATGACTCTCTTCAATTGTATGCAAGAGGAAGAAGTGCACTTTCAAACCTAGGCAAGTCTCACAATAATGTGATTAAAATCCCATGATGTAATCACATTTTGATTTTGTATAAAATATCCTAGATCAATATATATACTATAAGGTTACTAGGAGTAAAGTCATTTATTAGTTACAAATGTTAATGACATATTACTTATATCTAGTAAATTGGAGGTCGCTACATGAGGTAAAATAACTATCATTTAAGAACTATGATATGAGAGAGATGGGTGAGGTATCCTATATTATAGATAGGAGGATCCATATAAAGACAAATCTCAAGGTGTCTTGGGATTATCATAAAAATTTTATATTAATTAAGTACTTGAACATTTCTTGATAAAAGGTTATTCACTAAATGTGATCCCATTGTGAAAAAAACAATTTATTATGTTTCTATTTCCTAAATATGATATTAGAAAGAGAAGAGATGTAGAATGTTCCTTCTTTTTTTATAACTTTTATTGAAAAAATGTTAGAAAGATACCAAGGTCATTCTAGCTTGGATCATTAAGTTAAAGGCTACAATGATTGTTATGAAGTACATTTGAAATATGTTGGTTACATAGATTCAAGCGTGGCAAGATGTGTTGACTTTAAAAGACTTAACATCACAACACATCTTCATACTTGCTAAATAAGCTACATCATGGAGGAGTGTAAGAGTATTAAGTGATCTTTGATTACTACATCCATCATAAAAGGTAAGTTGATATCCTGCTTGAGGCAAGTTCAAAAGGTACTTTGATTAAAGCATTTTATCACTGGTTTCAAATTGTGAATTCATTGGAAGCCTATTAAGGGGCACTATTGGTCATAAAAGGTCAAGTGCTCATAAAATATATACGAAATAAAGATCTTTTAACTAATGACATGTATTTAAAGGAATTTAAGGATCATGTGCTTCAAATGAGACTTAGATCACAATGTATTATTGTTGATCTCATTGAGGTACATTTAAAAAATGAAATTTGAATTATAGTTTATTGTCTCTATATATATTTATATACAATTTTGGTGAGATGAACAAACATTTAAGTTTGGAATCGAATAGATATTTAAGGTTTATTAATAAATATTATTTTTTTATAAAGTTTAAACCATATTACATGTGATATAAGAAGGTAATATTTATTTTCAGAGGATTTATCACTATGATTCTTTTAATATATGTTTAATTTACCCATAATAGGAAATTTAAAAAATTTTATTCAACAGTGGAAGAATATTAAAATATTCTATCTTTTATTATTAGATATTTTAATATTAATATATTCTATATTATTTGAATTTTAAATTTCAAATATTTTGATTAGTAGTCTAAGAAGTAAGGAATTAGTTTTTCTAGATACTACAATTAGTAATGAGTAAGTTTAGTGGTTAGTTTTCTAAATGACTAAATATATTATTTTCTTTCATAGGAAGAAACGATATATAAATTGACTTATTTTGACTGAGAAGTTTTTTAATAAAAGAGCCTCCTCCAAGATCACTATTACTAAAGATTCTCACTTATTTGAAGAAGCTTCTAACAACTTTTCTTCTCTTACTTTGTTATTGTTAATTTTAGAACATGAAGTCAAATTTTTGAATTCATGTGTCAAATTCATCTAGTATGGCTAGAGATAAATATATTTTTATGTTTCCATTGTAAATCTCAATTCATGATATATGACATTATTGTGTGCTTAACTTGTAAATAATTCATCTAGAATATATATAGAATTTCCTTACACCTTCAATGCATCAATGGAGTCAATGTTTGTCAGGAGTTTCAATGGATAGGAGAGAACTTTCGATGGAAACCTTACGGCACATTCTTAAGGATACCTAGAAGCTCAAAGGTGATTTTACTGTTATCAGCAGGGATAGAAACTACTATATGATTGGCTTTGATGATAAGGAATATCAAAATTATGTGTACGCAATGGGTCCTTGGGTAATCAAGAATTCTCTTCTAGTCAAGTATAAGTGGAGGCTGAATTTGGTGCTTCAGAAGTTAGAAACTCTTTAAATTCCCACCTGGGTCCAGACTTGGGGATTACCTGTGGAATATTTTAATGAAGATGTTGCAACCATTCTGGGCAAAATGTTAGCGAACTTCCACTGCTTTGAACATATGCATGGCTCTGCTTTTAATATTCGTTTATGTGACTCAAAGTTTTAGTTGATCTGAGTCTTCCTTTGATTATGAATTTTAGAGTCAAATTAGATAATGGTCATCGAATTTGGGTTGAGTGTCATTGTGAACATCTGTTTAAGATCTCCTGGCACTGTGGTAGGATGGGTCACATCAACAAGGACTATAACTGGAATCTTCCCAAAGTGTCACAAGCAGTTTGAGTGCAAGAACACTGAGATTTTGAATGTTATGGGGTCTCGTTTGCTAAGGATTTTAGGTACCAATTCGTTACTAAGATGTCAACTACTTTTTACAGGAAGTTTCAATTGCGAAAGACAACTAAAATCCGATGGTGTGAATAGTCTTATGGTGGTTTTAATGATGTCATTGACATTACACCTTTTTCCCTTTCTGATGCTGATTTTCGTGCCAATGCCTATCTAATTATCTCGCTGTGTTTGAGGAATCCGAGGATTCAAACCCTTCAGGGTCCCTTGTGTATGAATCAGACCCAGGGGAGCCTGAAGAAACTCTACCATCTCCAATGTAGATTGGAGACAAGTTGGAGAGGGTGCCGACGTCTCATGCAGTTGATGAGGTTGCTAGACCCGTGGGTCATGTTGCCAAAGCGATGAACTCATTGCCTTATAATTTGGATGTTCCCATGTCAGGTTTGAAGAAACTCCACCATCTCCAACGTAGATTGCGGATGAGTTGGAGAGGATGCCTATGTCTCATGCAGTTGGTGAGGTTGCTAGACACGTGATCATGTTGCTGAAGCCATGAACTCATTGCTTTATAATATGGATGTTCCCATGTCAGATTTGGATATTTAGGAGTTTTGCACTAATTTAGAAGCTCAACTGGAGTGTGAGGATGTAGCCACGTTGAATGAGCGGTCACTGTTATTGGATATTCATCAGACTTCCTCGTTAATACTGCTAGATGGTTCGGTGGATGCTTCAGCTCCTAGTTCCTTGCAGCCCAACTAGAGGTGCTTTTTCAACTTGTGTATTCTCCACATTTTGTAAAACTACTTCTTTGGGCTGGTCAACAATTCATCCAAATCAGAGCAATTATCCAGCCTTTTCAAATTGGGGTGCTGACATGTATCACTTGGGATGTGGGTTCGGTTTCTTCATGAAGTCACTGCCTGGGTTTAATTTTGAATGGACTCTTTTTCATTTAAATTTCAAGCCCACCGCCTCTCTCTCTTGGGTTTTTAAGACTCTGATTTACTTGATGGGCCAAATTTTATGCCAATATCACCTTTTAGTTCCCTCCTTTTTTAAAGTATTTGCTAAATTGATAACAATAAAATGAATTTAGCATCAAATATATGTTTATAATAAGTATTTTTTTCATAAAAAATTAAGCACAATAAATTCATTAAAAATATATCATTTTTTCAATTCAAGTGTCATATAGAAATAAGATTTTCTTTTTCCAAATTATACAATAAGGAATTTAATTATAGGTAGAGAATAAAAATTAAAATATAAAATGCATGCATTTTATTTTTGTAGTCCACATAATAAAAGTTTACAGTCATATATAAGAAGAGACTACAATTAATCTTCTCTTTTAAGATTTTAAAATGTACACACAAATTGTTATAATAAAACACATTACTATCATAATGTAATTATTCAATATCTTATAGTCTTTCAAGTTTCATGGCCACTTTTGGAATTTTCAAGTTTAAAAAACTTATGGTCATTTGTCTTTATGGTTACTAGCCATTTTATTTCCATTGCTCATAATTTCATTTCTATAACCATAGTTAGACATTATTGACTTTTAACAATTAATTTGTGTGTAGGTCATAAGTGATCATTAACTTGCTTATAAACATGTTGAATTTGAAAAGTTTCCAAAGCTTTTTGGTAGCGCAAAGTACATAAATTATTAACTTTCAGAGTTATCGTTTAAGAAACAAAAATCTCTTATAGCCACAAATTCTTCAAAGTATATCATGAATTCTTTTTGTATATGTACTATTTATTGTGGTGATGAAGTTATTGGTTATAAAATAACCAAAACCAAAAGTGATATGGCTGCTAATCATCTAATCATATTTAGTTTTTTTCATTTGCCAATGTTAAATTGATAATTATAATATAAATATGAATAAGCTTTAAATTTATAAATAATGTAAAGTAAGAAAAAAAATTCTTATACCTTAGTGTGATAAACAATAAGTTCTAAAGATTAATGCCTTACACCAATTTGTTAGAAAACTTGTGCTTATAATATGTTGTAAAATTAATGAAAAATATAAAAAAGATTTAACAAGAACAAGAGAGCAAATTGAAAAGAGAGAGAAATGAACAATTATCACTCAGTTGGACTTTTCATATTTAGTACATAGCCTTTATTTATAGGATAAACTTATGAATTACAATAACATAAATAAAAAAATTAATCTATGCAATTATACAATATAAATCCTTTGGAAACTATATCATATATACCGTTAAACATGAAAAGGAATCTTAGAGTTATTCTTTGGGAGTCATGGATATCCATATATTATATCATTTATAACAATTACAATTGAATTAATTGGATTCAATTT
The DNA here is from genome assembly GCA_026724425.1 of Erythrophleum ivorense. Taxonomy (NCBI): domain Eukaryota; kingdom Viridiplantae; phylum Streptophyta; class Magnoliopsida; order Fabales; family Fabaceae; genus Erythrophleum; species Erythrophleum ivorense. The sequence continues at coordinate 343,540 of JAIUCV010000529.1, read as the reverse complement.
TAATAAGCTTGAATTAAATTAAATGATTAATTTTATTTAAAAAGAATATTTATATTTATTTATCTATAACCTATTATATATATAAAGTGAGGAGAAAGTTGCACTATTTTGAAGTTGTGAATAGTATAGCTCACTCGTTAGGCTGTGTTAGATTCACTTTTTTTTAAATAGCTATATTTTAAATTTAAACTTAAGGGGGCATGTAGCCTATGTCAACTACTCTTAGTTTTTTAATAAAGAAAATAATATCTAAATTTTCTAATTCTACAAAATTGACACTAAAGGATTTTAAAAACTAAAATTTTTGTAAAAACTTAAAGGATCTAAAATCTATCTTGCAAAGACAAAAATACCCCCATGTAACTTCAAAAAGCATAATAGCCATTTGGTTTGCTCTTGGCAAAGATAATCCCTTTATATAACTCCTGTACAATATCTATTATACTATAGTTATTATTATTTAATACTTGTTGATTACTTTTTTAAAGTAGAGATACAAGGGTTATTTTCATTCTTGGAATTACTTTTTTTATTCCCTTTACATTATACGTACCAAATAAATTGTGATAACTATTAGACGAATGAATGGCAACTTTAAAAAGTATGAGTGGCAACTAAATGATAGTAATTTTCATATTTATATCTAGTGTTTGTAATAAACGAAAAACACCTTTGTAACTATAGAAAGTAAGAGTGGTAAATTTGAAAATCATGAGTGATAACTAAATAATAGTAAATTTCATGTTTCCATTTAGATGTTGTAACCAACTAAAGATACCTTTGTAACTTTAAGATGACCTTTGTGTTATAACTTTAGGAAGTAGAAGTAGTAATTTTAGAAAATGAGAATAGCAACTTTGGGAAACTAAGGGTTATTTTCATTCTTGCGAGATAGATGTCTTGTCCTTTAAGTCTTTGGAAAAATTTTAATTTTAAAGATCTTTCGATGTCATTTTTCCTTCTTAATATAATAGATCCATCTTTTCCTATTAAATCTCTTTCACCATTTTCTTAAGTGCTGACGTTTCTCTTTTTTATTTTTGTGCCCAAAAATCATTAATCATACACTATTTACACCTCCTTGCTCTTCCTAATTACCTATTCTCTATTGTAATCCTAATTCTCAAATCATTTTTTTATTTAATAAATTAAACTAAATTTTTTAAAATTATATTTGAAATATTTTTTTAAAAAATTATATTCACTTCCTTATAGATATATATAACATTTTCTTTAATTTGTTTTTTATAAAAAGCTAACACTTGTATAACATAAAATTATAATTTTGTTCTTAAATATGAAACTATAATTTTATTATTAATATAAAAGTAAATATAATTGTTATGAGCCTTTTTGGCCCTATGTATTTAGATTAGCCAACTTATTTTTAACCGATCTAAAAAACTCAATAATTATTATTCATTGAGTCTTATATAAAGCATTAACATATTAAATTATCCAAGTTCTCCAAAAGTTGCATTAACTCTTTGTCCCTAGTAAGTAAAATCTTTTACTACCTTTTCTTTTTTCATTCTCTATTTATCTTCTTCTTTCCAATTTGCAACTCATATTTTAAGGTAGACTGCTGTAGCCTTTTCATTTTTCTTCTATCCTCACTTTCTCACTTTTATTTCAAATGTATGTTTCTTCCTCCATTGTTTCATTCATTCTTTTGACCTATCTTCTTTCAAATTTCAAAAAACCCCCCATTCTTTCTTTGTCTGTATTCTCTTTCACCATTTTTTTTTATTGTCCCAACAAGAATTTGAAGAAAGCATTTGCACCTCACAATTTAAGTGGCTCTTGTTAAAGAAAGCATCACAAGTTCTCTATCTACATTTCACAAGCAAGAGCAAGTTTGAGCAGTATTTGTTGCATTTTGCAGCCATGTTTTTCTTTAAATTATGTAGGACTTACCAATCTCCTACATCCACTCAGATTTTCTAACTAGATCTATTTTAGGCTAGTCTATTGTATTAAGTGAAGATGGATGTTTTAAACAGTTTTAATTTTGCCTAGAACATAAGTCACAGAGGCCAAACCAAGTGGAGTTTTAGTTTTGGCAGTAGTTATGGATAGTCTCCAGTCAATTTAATGATCAAGGTAGCATAATGAAAGACATTGATACTAGAGATCAAATAGTAGAATAGTAAAGAAGAGCCTCCTTGAGTAATATTTTTACATTTTCTTCAATAAGAAATGAAACATCTTAACTGAGTTCCAGAAACACTAGGGTTAAGGAGAAAAGAAAAAAAAAAAAGAAAAAAAGAAAGAGCAATGCAAGATGCTCTTTTAATACATAAGTTTCACATGTGACACTTCTCATGATGAGCCTATCTCAGAATTGCACAAATAGGAAGACCCTTGTCAATGTGAAGGGTAAACATGGTCTTGTAAGTCACATTTCTTTTTTCATTTGCCAATTTAAATATGAAGAAACGAAGAAGAGCCATAGACACTATTTTCATTTGTCTATAAGCAAAGTCCTTCCCTGAGCAGATACGAGGACCAGCCTGCAAACATCATAATGTATGAGTTGTAGAAGTCCTATATAGAAAAAAAGTGTTAGCTACATATAATGTACCAATTAATTGTGGTAGAACTGATGAAAATTCATTGAAGCAGGTGTTTCAGGTTGTACTTCTACTAACACATATTTTTGTGAGTTTTTATTAATTTTTTGCATTAACTGTGAAAGGATATACCTAAGAATTTCTCTATAGCTTAGAAGAATCATGGAAAGGAAGTGACAATGTGTCACTAACATGGAAAGCTATAAATTTGAATGGAGATTCAGGTTGAAATGTTCCAGCTTTAAGCCATCTTTCAGGTTGAAATTCATCGGCATCATTTCCCCAGATATAAGGCATCCTACCCATGGCATAGGCCAAGTAGTATACTGAATCCCCCTTGTTTAGTTTGTAGCCATCAGGAAGAATGTCAGGAGCTTCTGCTGTCCTCCCATTCTTGTATCACAACGAAGACAAATTCATCAAAATATACCTCACACATGTTGTTTAGGTAGCAAAGCATGGCAGATAAAGTACAATCAATTGAAATAAAAGCCAAGGTAGGAAATTTACAAGTATCAACAAATTATGTAGGTTAGTAGCTTAAAAGCATTGATGTTGACAAGTACAACTCAATGCAACAAAATCTAATTGTTTAGATATTTCAAGTGTCGTATAGAATTTGATACAAGAGTCAAACATGCTTAGAATATGACATGATTCTCTTTCTAAATTGGTGGTGCAGCATAGGTTAGTAATCTCAGCTATGTAAGGTAAGCAATAGCTCATTGGTGCAACTAAAACATATACATAAAAAGGAATCAAATGAACAAATAGAAACATATACATAATCAAATGGACAAAAGGAACAAGTACCATTAACAATGCCTATATGAGGGGAATAAGGTGTCTATAATATGTAATTAAGAATTAAGCTAGTTTTAAGTCAATTTATAGAACTCACAATAGGGACTGCAGGGTACAGCCTCAATGTTTCAGTCAAAGCTGCATGAAGAAAATGCATTCTCTCAATAGAAGCATCTGTTATATTGGCCACAAACTCATCTATCTTGGGTACACTTTCCTGAGTACAAGTAACCTCTTTCACTTCTTGGGCAATCTTTTCTTGTATAAGAGGGTACTTGCAGAGCATGTAGAAGAACCATGACATAGTGTTTGCACTCGTATCTTTGCCAGCAATCATAAAGTTCAGAATTATATCCCTTAGATACTGATCAGTCATATTTTCTGGGTCCCTCTTACTCTCTAGCAAAAACCTCGACAGTATGTCCTCCTTATCATTCTGAAATCACCAATAGTTTTAACATGTGATCAATGGAGAAATTTAAATTACAAGATCTGAGAAAACTATCTTTAGAAAAGAGCAAAAATATACAAACCTTCAAGTTCAACCTAAAAGCTAATGAAAGAAAAAGGAGTAAGTTATCCATAAATAATTTGGCTCCAATGTTGAAATTTTAGTGAACTTAGCAATAGGAGTTGGCTGGCATGATGTGCATTGGTCAATGCATGTAGAAATTTTAGTATCTTAAAAGTTACGCATAAGACCCTATTCAAATTAAAAAAAAAAAAAACAAGATTGAGGGCACACATGATGCAACTTATAGGACTCACAGAATCTTGTTGGATTGCCAAAAGCTCTCTTTTGGTTTTGATTAGACCATGCACAAAATCATCAATTATTTTGACGTTCTTCTTGAGGGCAGCTTCAGATCCGATGTTAAGAAACCTCCTAAGCTTCCAAAAAGGATCCACATAACGCCGATAAACAAAAGCATTTGAATCATCAAAGGCCTTCATGAATGCCCTTCCCTCTTCGCTTGTTCCCTCCAAGCAATGCAATTCCACTCCAAATCCAACTTTGAATATGGAGTCCAGAGTGCATCTCATTAGCACATCCTACGAAAGAAGACAGAAAAAATAAATAAACAAATAAAAAGCCATAAAACCAACTTCTTTCTCTCATACTTCTGCACTCAATTTGATTCTTACTCAAACCAATTGAAAAAAAAAAATCCTTAAATAGGTTATGCACTAATACTAATATTGAAACTTGCAACCAATTAATTTTAATCACAGGGCAGAACTCTTGAAGAGACAGTAAGAGAAAATTAAGCCCTAGCCGGAATAAAACCTTTTAAGCCCAATAAAATAATATTCATTTACTTGAATTGATTTTTTTAAAAAAAAGGATGAACAATTGAGTTTTACAGACTTTTACACACTAAAATTTTTGAAAACTTATTAGATTATATATTTTTTTATTAAAAAAATGAATTAAACTAATACACACTCATATACAGAATAATAATGAGTAAATTGCATTAACGTCTATACTAGATGTCTCTCTTCTTTCAAAATTATCATCCAGCTCCTTTTTATATTTGATATATACTGTAAAAATCTTTTTTCTAATTTTTTCCTCTTTTGGCGATGAAGTTATTTTTTAGTGCAATATGCGTTCTTCTCAAAAAATAAAATTATGTATTCAATTTTTTATATTGAGAATAAAATTATAATATCATATTGTATATAAAACTAATTTTTTTAATAAAAAATAAAAATAAATTAGATAAAAGGCTTTTGTAAGGTATGTCAAATGTCAAAGGTCAAAGGCATGCGATCACTTTCTCGCATATCACTAACTTCAAAATTAAGTGGGACTTCAGGATTATTTAATTAATAAATTGACATCCATGAAACCAACTTCTTTCCTCTATACTTTCTGTACCTTATTTGATTCGCACTCCATCTAACCAATCAAATGCAAACCTCAACCTGACTTTACACTAATACATACAGAACTAGCAACTAAGAATGATTAATGAGGTTCCCTAATGTACACTTCAACTTAGAATACTGATTTCAGAAGCTACCCAGATTTTCCCATTTCAAATCACATTCGATCACTTACTTGCATATCAAATATCAGATCCGCAGTGGAAGATTCTGAAATAACCCTAACCAATTTGGCAGCATTCCTTCTGAAAACAGAGCAACTGAAATCTCTAAGAACCCTAGTCGAGAATTCAAAGCTCGCAAGCTTCCTCTGCTGCCTCCATTTCTCAGAATCGACAGCAAAAATCCCTTCCCCCAAAAGATCGGCTACAATGTGGTGATTCTGCTTGCCTTTCGGGTACGATTCCCACTGGGTTTTCAGAATGTACTCGATGTTTTGCGAATCTGCTGTGAACAACTTGCTTTTTCCCGGAGCAAGAAGCCTGAAAGTTGGGTGGGTCTTGGCGATTTGGGTATGGTAGTCGTAGATGGAGTTGAAGTGGAAGAGTTGGTTGAAGACGGTGCCTTTCACAGGTGGGTATTTTGGGTCTCCGATGGATTTTCCGGCGAAGATGGTGAGTGTGAGGAAAGAGAAGACCAGGAACAGACCCAGAAAGGAAAAGGCTACGAAAGAAAAGAGAGTGTAGAGGATGTCCATGTTTGTGTTGTGTAAGTTGTGTGTGTAAGAGAGAGATTGTTAGTGTGTGTGCGCACCGCAAATTGCATTGCATGCATATATTTTGATATGAAGGAACGGCATGCGTGCCGGGAAAAAAGGGGTTGGCACGTGCCACGTGTCACTTGATGAAATAGAAATAATTTATTACATTTATTATTATGTGAGAGTTATAATTAAATTTACTGTTAACCTCTTGTTGACTTGTAGGCTGCAGTCACATTTTCGAGGTCAACGTGCAGGCTGCAGCCAACTTGTACATTTGTCGAGGTCAATTTGACAAAATACTAAATATTATGACTTCTTCTGTCCCAGGAATCAAATTTCTTAATCATTTATTTTTACAATTAATTTGTTACAGCTGCATGTTGGGGATTTTTTTTTTTTTTTTAGTAGCTATTCGGATTGAATACATTCGGCTACAGGATTTGCAGCAAATGTAGTAAACTTTGGTTTGATCAAAGCAAGGCACATCTTGATAATGTTGGATTTGGATATTGGCCCAAGTCAATTGGATTGGGCTCAATAGGCTTGTCCAAATCACTTTGATGTACTAAAGTTTTTTTTAATAATAAATTATAAATTTTTTTATTTTATTAAATTTACTCAATTTTTTATTTTAAAATATACATAGATTTCTACTAAAATAAAAGAATTGTACTACACTTTAATCTAATTTTAATTTCTTTTATAAAATACCCTTTATTAACTTTATAATATATTGTTTAGTTTAATGAAAACAAATTCTACTTTTTATAGTTTTTTTGTGCCTATTTAAATATAATATATATTTGTATATTTAAATTAATAGATGATATTTTTGTTAAAAAAATTAAAATAAAAATAAATTATATATTTTAAAAATAAAAAGAATATTTGTTTAATTTCAACAAAATAAAAGAGAGGTTGATGTTTACTCTTTTTTTTGTGACTATAATGAATAATTATTTTAAAAAATAATGTGTAATCACCCATCTTAAGGTTCTTATATTGTGTCATGACGCCCTCCTCACATTTTTAAAACCAATAAACATGGTTATACAATCACTAGCAATAACTAATCTACCAAAAAAGGAAAAAAAAAACATTTTGTCCACAATCCTTTATTTATAAATAACCTAAAAATTGTAAGATAGGTTAACTCTTTCATTACTTGCAAGTGGATTGTTTACTGCACATGATATCCACAAAAATTAAAAAAAAGAAAAGAAAAGAAAAGAAAAGGCCCAGCACCCTGTTTGGAAGGCTGGAAGGCTGGCAGTATTATCCAATTTGAGCAGTAAAGAAGCCGAATGCTTCATTACTTCACTTTTACAAGACCTATGATTTACTCAGCCAACCACTATAGAGAACTCAGATACACACTAGGGGTATACTTGGACTTGCAACAAGGATGCAAATAAACATTTTAAAATGCAAGGGATAGAGGATTGGGAGTTAGGAAGAGAGATAAAAGTAGATATTGTGACCATTATGAATTATGAACCACTGCCAGTGTTTTCTTTGACTATGAGTTAGCTTAAGCTAGGAATTGAAGAGCCCAAGTTGTGTTCTACACAAGGAAAGATGTTATTGTCAATTCAGATTTTCTCAATTAAGTTGTTTGTTTATTGTTCAATTGTAGAGATTTAGATTATTCAAAATTTATATTTTTTAATTTATTTTTACAATTTGTTAAAATATAGCATAAAATAAATAATTTTTAACCATGAATTTAAACAAAATAATTGAGATTAAAAATTAAAAAAAAAACTTGAAATCTCCCACTACTATTGTTATCAGTACTACTGCCATCACTATAATTATTATTATTGTCACTATCACTGTTATCATCAACACTATCATTATTATCACCATTATCACCTCAATAATATAAATATATTAATATTAATCACATAAATTTAATATTATTTTTATCTTATTAGTAAGCATAAAAGAATATTGTTATACCACTCTACATAGTTATACATTGATGCAAGAAATACTTAATAATAAAAATTTATCCAATGGATAATATATGTAACAATATCCAAGTAGTACTTATATTATCATGTTTTATCTTATACGACACACTAAACATCATTCACCATTACATACATACACTAGAAAATATATAATGATAAAACATATAATTCACCCTTCTATTAAGAATCACCATTCAAAAACATCAAGGTGAAAAACTAATGATGCCCTTCATAAATAGTGCATTACTTTGCTTCACATATAAACACTTTTATCAAGACCTGAGTATTGCACATAGAGAGAGACCCCTGTCAATGTGAAGTATTAACATGGTATGGTAAGTCACATTCCTTGTTTCCTCATCCAATTTGAATCTAAAAAAGCGAAGAAGACTCATTGATACTATTTTCATTTGTCTGTAAGCAAAGTCCTTCCCTAAGCACATACAAAGTCAAGCCTATAGATGATTATAGCAAAAATAATTAATATCAGAATGGGTTAAAATTGTTAGCAAGGAAGAAAGTTGGAGAGGGACAATGATACAAACATGGAAAGCGATGAACTTGAATGGAGATTTAGGTTGAAAAACTCCATTGTTGAGCCATCATTTAGGGCGAAACTCCTTAACATCCTCACCCCAAATGTAGGGCATACGGCTGAAAGCATAGGCCATGTAGTACACTCCATCACCATTTTTTCAATTTATAGCCATCAGGGAGGATGTTGTCTATTTCTGCAGTCCTCCCCTCCTTGGGTCACAAACCAAACATAAATAGTTAAAAACATCAAAATGTATATCATACACAACAAGTTAGTAATACAATGTCATTTAAGCAAAGTATGATCACAAGTCGGCTTTTGGGCTTTATTTTACATAGAATTTGTTGGGCTTCAAGCTCACACTTTTTAGAAGTTGACAAAACTCAAGACCACAGCCTGACCTAGGATCAACTTTCACCATGGCATGTGAGAATAATGACACATGAAGGGAAAGCCATGGCAATTTGCTTTAGAGCTTAAGGAAATAAGCCAAAAAGAACTCATTCCATAAAGCACTTATTTCAACAAGTTATCCAAAATAGGATATTTCAACAAACTTAAGTTTCTCTTAACAAGAATCAAATCAGTTAGTGCATCTGACATAACTAAGGAATACAGAGCACAAAATGCATTAGTGGCCTCTTTTAAAACCCTGTATAAAATGTCCAACAAGGGAGGTTACTTAATGTGGATTGTTGTAAAGTATGGGTATTTCAAAAGGAAGTGTTACATTGTTTGGAATGGAGAGTTATAAGTGCTTATATATTGAGGAGTTATATTGGGTTTGTAAAGAGTTTGGAAGAAAGATGGGCTTGTGCACAAGAGACTAGGTCAAATTGTCCAAGTACAGTACATATTATGGATTCCTCCTCCCCGATTTTGCGCGATTTAACCATGTGGGCTAGCTTTTTGCAAAATATTTTTTACCTATCCAGAAACAATTCATTAATTTAAATTGATCCACGTTCTCATATTATCCACCTATTATCTGGTCAATTATCTCCTTAACGTTAATATTCCAATGTTATTATTTTTAATAAAATATATACATCCAGATATATTCTTATGACAACATTCTATTTCTCATTCCTGACTACTGGGTTACATATAATTATTTGCTGTTCTATCTCCTGATTTTTTTTTAGAAGAGTTTGTTTAATCATAGGGAACTTTTGCAATTAATTTTATAGTGTGTTAAAATAGTTCTTAAACACAGCATACATCCATGCAACTCAAGTTGCTGTTAGAAAATTTGTTTTATTGTTTATCATCTTTTTCTTAACATTCTTAAGAATTATTCATGGAGCCTCATGTTAACACCATTATCATTGCTGCCAATGCAGTTGCTGTCGCTAACAACTCTGTTGATGTTGCCACTATTGCAATTGTCGTTAATGTTGCCATCCATGGTTCATCCAAACCTATTACTCCAGTTACTCCTATTGTCCTATACACTAAACCATTTCCATATATCTTAAAAATTGAGATATTTGGAGGAGAAAATTTTCGAAGATGGCAAAACACATCCTTTTTGTTCTTGACATGCATAACATTATAGCTGCTTTCACTTATTAGAGACTTGCATCAACACTTGATCCACATCAAGTGGAGGCTTGGATATATGCAAATAAGGTATGTAGATATATGATTAATAGTACCTTGTCTAATGATCTTTTTGATATCTATTGCACGTATAAAGAGGTTAGCAAGATTTAGGAGTCATTGGTTATCAAATACACCATTGAGGATGCTGGAAAGCAAAAATTTGTGATTGAAAATTACTACAAATAGGAGATGACTAATGACAAGGACATAAAAGTACAAGTCAATGAGTACCACAAACTATTGGAAGACCTACGAGCTGAGAACATCATCCTACCCTTCAATTTGTTGCAGGTATTCTCATTGAAAAATTAACTGACTCATGGAAGAACTATAAGCAACAACTCAAACATAAACATAAGCAGTTATCTCTATCTGACCTAATTATCCATATAATCATTGAGGACACCAATAGAAGGGAGCTTAAAGTAGCCAAAGCAAAAAAGACGACTTTAAAGGCAAACTTGGTGCAAAAGGAATGCCATAAAATGAGGTATGACGAATAAAAATCTATTTACAAGCCAAAAGCTACTAATCCAACCTTCAAAGAGAAGAGAAATTGTTTTGTTTGTGGAAAGTTAGATCATCATACAGCTCAGTGCAGAAAGAGAGCAAAAAATGACAATCCTTCTAAACCAAATACAAATTTAATCCAAGGAAATGATATTATTGCTGTGGTCATTTATCAAGCTCTGCTTGTGACCAATGTGAAAGAATGGGTAATAGACTTTAGGGCTACCATGCATATATATGCAAACTCTTACGTACCAATAGGGGATGGAGAAGAAGATGTGTATCTTGGAGATTTTAGGACTATTAAGGTCCATAGCAAAGGAAAGGTTCTTCTAAAACTCATATTTAGCAAAACCTTACTTCTAAATGAAGTGCTTTATATGCCTAAAATTAGAACAAAGTTGATTTCAGCTGCACCATTAAGAAGAGCTAGGGTTAAAGTGTCATTTGAATATAACAAGATTGTAATAACAAAAAATAATACTTTTGTAGGAAAAGGCTATTGTAATCAGAGACTCTATGTACTTAATATTTCTGAACCAATTAATAGAAATGCATATACTTCTACTTAGTTGATTTTATTAATATGTGGCATGCTAGATTAGGACACATTAGTATTTCTTATATTAAAAAAATACAAAATCTTGGTCTAATTTCTAAAATTAATAATACATATTTGACTAAATGTGAAACTTGTGTGGAATCTAAATTAACTAAAAAGTCTTGTCATATTATACAAAGAGAAACTGAATTACTTAATTTAATTCATGTTGATTTAGGAGATTTAAAATAAACAATGATTATGGGTGGTAAAAAATATTATATAATATTTATTAATAATTTATCTAGATACACTAAAGTTTATTTACTTAGAAATAAAGATAAGGCATTTAACACATTTCTTTTATATAAAATTGAAGTAGAAAATCAATTAAATAAAAAGATTAAAAGAGTTAGGTCAAATGGAAAAGGTGAATATATTTTACATAATGAATTTAACAAGAAAGAATGAATAATTCATGAAATTACTCCACCTTATTCACTTGAGTCTAAAGGAGTAGCAGAAAGGAAAAATATGACCTTAAAAGAAATAATAAATACTATGCTAATTAGCTCTTCTACACCTGACAATCTTTGGGTGAGGCTTTATTATCTGCTTGTCATTTACAAAATAGGATTTCTTATAAAAACTAAAAAGACACCATTTGAGTTATGGAAGAATTATACACTTAATTTAAAATATTTGAAAGTATGAGAGTGTCTTGTAAAAGTTATGTTACATAAACCCAAGAAAAAAAATGTGTTCTAAGACTTCTAATTGTATATTTATTGGATATGTTGAACAAAGTATTGACTATAGATTTCTCATCTTAAAAAGTGATGTGCTTGATTGTAATACCACAATAGAGACAAAAAATGATGAATTCTTTAAACATATTTTTCATATGAAAACTAAAAATATTTCTCATGTACTTGCACAAAATAATTTTAAAAATTTATTTAAGGATTTGAGAAGAAGCAAAAGACAAAGGAAGGAGATTTCCTTTAGAGATAATTTTTATATTATTGTGGAAGATGAACCTTCAACTTATTCTGAAGCTATCGCATCATCTAACATACCTTCTTAGAAAGAAACAATTAAAACTGAAATTGATTCAATTAATAAAAACAATACATGAGTTTTAGTAGATTTATCCCTAAGAGCAAAAACTATTGGTTGCAAATGGATTTTTAAAAGAAAAAACAACCTTGATGGGTCAATTGAAAAATACAAAGCAAGATCAAAAGGTTTTACTCAAAAATAAAATGTTGATTATTTTGACTCTTTTGCTCATGTTACTAGAATTTCTTTTGTTTGAGTTTTAATTACTTTAACTTCAGGTTATAAACTCTTTATTTACCAAATAGATGTCAAAACGACATTTTTAAATGGTGATTTAGAAGAAGAATTTATATGGTGTAACTTGAAGGTTGTGTTATTTCTAGACAAGAAAATAAAGTTTAGAAATTTCTTAAATCTCTATATGGCTTGAAACAAGCTCCAAAATAATGGCATGAGAAATTGGATCAAATATTAATAGATGATGGTTTTTCTTTTGTTAAAGGTGATAGGTGTGTGTATATAAAATTAGAAAATGATAAATGTGTAATTATTTGTTGGTATGTTGATGACATACTTATTTTTGGTACTAGTTTAGATATTGTACTTAAGACTAAATATTTTCTTACATTTAAATTTCATATGAAAGATATGGGCGAAACAATGTTAAGATCATAAGGAATGGTGATAGTATATCACTATCACAAGAACATTATATTGATAAATTTCTTGAAAAGCTTGGTCATTTTGATGACAAACCAGTGCATACTCCTTATGATACGAACACTCAACTAAAGAAAAATAGAGGTAAGCCTGTTGCTTAAGCTAAATATACATAAATTATTAGGAGTCTATTGCATTTAATGAATTTTACTCGACCTGACAAAGCATATGCTATGTATAGATTGAGCAAATATACACATGGTTCCAATCATAATCATTAGGCATCATTAGTTAAATTAATGAGATATTTGAGAAGTACCATGAATTATGATATTATGTATAGTAGATTTCTCATTGTATTATAAGGATACAATGTTGCTAACTAGATCTTTGATTCAAATGAGACAAAATCCCTTAATGGTTATGTATTTACCTTTGGTGATGGTGCAACAACTTAGAAATCAACTAAACAAACAATTATTGCTAAGTTAACTATGAAGTCAAAGTTTATTACTTTGGAACTGACTGGTAATAAGATTGAGTGGTTGAGAAACTTCTTAGTAAATATCCCATTGGGTATAAAACCAACACTATCTGTATTTATGCACTATGATTGTCAAACAACAATAAGCATTACAAAGAATCAAACTTTCAATGGTAAAAGTAAACATATACGTTTAAGACATAATGTGGTAAAACAATTGTTAAAAGATAAAATTATATCGATCAATTATGTAAGGTCAGAAGTGAATTTGATAGATTCTCTGACCAAACATCTGGGAAGGAAATTAATCCTTGAAACATTAAGGGGAATGAGATTTAAGTCAATTTGAAATTAACAACAATGGTAACCCAACTTTTGTGATTAGAGATCTCATAAAGAAAGTTCATATGGGTAATAACAACTCATTTGTTAATTCTGCTAACACTATCATTTTTAGTCCCTTCCTATAATGTGAGAAAGTGTTAGAATGTATTGAATAAGAGGATGAGCGAAATGCTTTTAATGATTTGCATATCTCTTATGGGTAGTGTATTCATTATAAATACACTTGAAGAAATCATCTATATGAATATGGAGTGGGGCTACTCTTATGTGATTATGACAAAAACTCTAAAGCATTCATAAACTATTAGGCTCACGCATGGCTTATTAGCATAACATATCATTAATAATAAAAATTGTGGGTGGTGTAATGTGACTAGTAAGACCACTAACATACCTGAGAGTTCTTGGTTTATAGAAGGTATAAATTTCACTAATAACTCTGTACGTTAATTCTTATCTGCCTAGGTTTGGTTCATAGTTCAAAAAACACCAAATTTGAAATATTTATTTTCACGTGTATAACCTAGTAAAAACCTTTTATCTTCATTTATCCTTTTGAAATATGTGGGGGATTGTTGTGAAGTAAGGGTATTTCAAAAGGAAGTCCTACATTGCTTGGAACAGAGAGTTGTAGGTGCTTATATATTGATGAGTTATATTAGGCTTGTAAAGACCTTAGAAGAGAGATGGGCTCGCGTGCACAAGATTAGAACAAATTGTCCAAGTGCAGTGTAAATTGTGGATTTGCTCTTCCATGTGTGTGAGTTAACCGTGTAGGTCAACTTTTTGTAAAATATTTTTTACCTATCTAGATATAATTTGTTAATTTAAATTGATTAATTATGACTATATTTAAACTGGTCAAATTCAATTTCTATTTTTTAGATAGGCTATTTCTCCATTATCTATTTCAATTTTTGAATTTTAAATTTCTCCCACGTTCTTAGATTCTCCACCCATTATTTGGTTCATTATCTCCTTAACATTAATATTCTAATGTCATTATTTTTAATAATAACAAAATATACATCCAAATACATTTTTCTGGCAACACACTCTCTCTTACTCCTAACTATTAAGTTATACATAATTAATTACTATTCTATCTCCTAATTTTTTCAACAGAGCTCGTTTAATCTTGGAGAACTTTCACAATTAATTTTACAATGTAGCAAAATAGGTTTTAAGGATAGCATGTATCCACGTGACTTAAGATACTGTTAAAAAATTTGTTTTATCGTTCATCATCTTTTTCTTAACAAACCCAAGATTGTTTTGCAAATGAAATTGCCATGTACATCCTTAAGCAATATGGATAAACTGCTATTATGCATTCTCTAATTTACGTAAGAGCAATTATTTCTGATAAGATCCAACAAAACAATATGACAAGACATAGGTGAAATTTTTTATATGTTTATTATCAAATTCTCTAATAGAAACATAACATATAGACATATTTTATAACTTTACATTACATCATTGATGTTGAGGGAAAAAAATTTCTTCACATGTCATATATTAAGGAACTTGATGATAAACACATAAGAATTGAACCTAATTTTCAATGAAAAAAAATTTGCATGAAGACAATGCATTTTCTCGAGGGTGGCTTCTGTTATATTGGCCGCTAACTCTTCTATGTTGGGTTCACTTTCCTGGCTACAAGTGACGTCTCTCACTTCTTGTGCAATCTTCTCTTAGACGAGAGGGTGTTTGCAGGGCAAGTAGAAGAATCATGATAGAGTGTTTCCAGTTGTGTCCTTGCTAGCAATCATGAAGTGCAAAATTGTATCTCTCTGATATTGATCATTCATAGTCGGTGGGTCCTTCTTACTCTCCATTAGAAACCTAGAAAGTATGTCCTCATTCTCAATCTCAAAATCATCAAAAAATAGAAATTCAACTTTTATCATTGGTTCAGAGAATTCTCAATAGCAACTCCTAAGAAAATCATGCTTTGGAAGAGGAAAAACTACTCATTTTTTGAAAAGGCTTTTTAATTTTTTAAATGTGTTTGACCAAAACATAAAATTGTTTTTAAATTACAGAGTTTTTTTTTAGAGAAGCAAAAAAGTTGGAGCTTTTCTTTAAAGCAGAAATTAATTTTCTTTTGGACAACAGCACCCTAAATTAAAATTTGAAAATATCATCCAAACTTATCTTCAAAATATGTCAATTTTAGCAATTTGACTGTAATAGATAGTTTTTTTTTGGAAATATTAGCTAAATATTAATGAAATTGATAAATGCTTTTATCAAGTGATTTAGCTAAACACTAAGTGATTTCTTGTCACAGTGCATTTTGATAAACCAATTTCGAATATAATAATAATAATAATAAATAGTTAAAAGAAATTGAAAGCACAACCAAACATACACTAAATTATAACTACAACCAAATGCCATAAAAGGAACTGGATCTGCATTAATGCATCTGTAATCAACTGACATAATCTTGATGAATAGCCATGTGTTCTCTTTCGATCCTCATCACTTGATGCACGAAATCATCAATTACTTTCACATTTTTCTTGAGGGTACCTTCACAACCAATGTTGAGATATCTCTTGAGCTGCCAGAAAGGATCCAAATAGCGCCAAGAAATTGGAGCATTTGAATCATCAAAGGCCTTCAAGAATTCAATACCCTCTCTGCTTGTTCCTTCAAAGCAATTCAGTTCCACTCCAAACCCAACTTTGAATATGGAGTCCAACGTGCATCTCATTAGCACATCCTATAGAGGGAACAGATACTTTATCATCTTGCTATGAATTTTAAGATGACATAACGTGATGTTTGCAATTTGAAAAAAAAAAACAGCACAGAAGCAAAACAACTTTTAACTCCGATTTTAAAAGAGTACTAATATTAATCCCTTTACTTTTAACTATTAGAATCTTTTTATCAAAATATTATACTTGAGTTGAATTTCATCTCCCTTGTATATGGTCCATTAATTTGCTGTGGTTGTTATCAATATATATGATAAAAACATGTCCAACTTAAAGCCGATATTGCTGCCTTGTCATCTTTCAAACACATCAATTACAATTAACTCCGAAAGCACCACCAATTACACGTTCTTAAAGAGATGAAATTGAATTTACAAACAAGATTTGGAGGACTAAAAGTCAATTTAAAACCAGACAAACAAAAGAGACGTGATAATGATTCATGACCAAAATTTGGTGGTAGTAGTACTATATTTCAACCTTCGACTCCACCCTTCTAAACTGTAAAGTTTGGAAGAGTAAAGTGTAAGTGGATAAAGAGAAATGAGTTTTACACTTCCATAGGCAGTTATCTGTGATCTACAATAGATTTTTTATCTTCAAACCTTGTACTTCTTACTGTTACCCCTAATTTGCATAGGCTCATCAATCGTGTGTTTCACGCTTTGAAATTTGCGGTATAACTTTTCAAGAACTTCAAAGGATCCCAATCCTCAAGGACCTGATGGTGAAATAGTGGGTTTGAATTGATGATGCATTCACTCAAAATATGTTGTCAGAAACAATAAAACCCACACTAAAGTTTCAACTTGAAGTCAAAGAAGCCAATTGCCAATTCTCCGAAGCAGAACCATAAAAAATTTCCTGGAAAATAATCAGACACTTACCTGCATATCAAAAACCACACTTTCCTTGGAAAATCCTGAAATAACTCTAACCAATTTGGCGGAGTTCATTCTGAAAGCAGAGCAGCTGAAATCCTGAAGAACCCTTGTGGAAAACTCATAGCTCGTGAGCTTCCTCTGCTGCTTCCACATCTCGCCATTGACGGCGAAAATCCCCCGACCAAAAAGATGAATCATAATATCCTCATCATGCTTGCCCTTCGAGTACTTACTGAACTGGGTTTTCAGAACGTGCTCGATATTTCGCATATCGGTGGTATACAATTCGCTCATTCTCGGACGGTGCCTTTCGTCTGGTGGTCGAGGAGTGTATTGAAGTAGAAGAGCTGGTGGAAAACGGTGCCTTTCACGTGTGTATTTTGGGTCTCCGATGGACTTTCCGACGAACAGAGAGACAATGAGGAGAAAAGAGAAGGTCAAGAAGAGACCCAGAAACGAGAAGGCTATGAAGGTCAAAAGGGTGAAATAGATTTCCATTTCTGGGTTTGGGGCTTTCAGATACTGATGATTTTGTGAAAGACAATAAGGTTCCGCTGGTTCGTTGCATCGTTAACGTAAATTTTTTAACATAATTTAGGTTATTTTATTATTTTATTTATTAAATTATTTTTTTTAAAATAAAAATAACATGATTATTATTTTTACCCATTTTTAACTATTCATATTTTATATTTTTTATTATTATATTTTTTAATCAAACAAAAAAAAATTTTTAGATGTATATGGAGCATGGTATACTAAAAAAATTAAAGATTGAGATTAAATTTATACAAGTGAGATTTACGTACAAAATAAATTTTAACTATACAAATGACACGGCGTGGTACATGTAAGAATTGCTCCCAAACACATCCTGGAGATGATTAGAGGGAGTAAGTGAGAGATTTTGGTTTATTTGTAGGGACAAGCAGACAAACGCCGATGCGTTCCGCTGGAGCAGGGGAGTACTGTGGGGGCTCTCTGTCTAGCAAAGTGCATGAAACTTTCGTTGAAGTAGTTATCCCTGGCACGGTTGAAATTTTCTTTTACCAAGCGCACATGTCGTATCTAGAAGAGTAAATGAAAAGAGAAGGAAGAACATTTTGGAAGAAATTCCACTTAACTACCACAATTTAGAAAAAAAATTATTAAAAAATTTTAAAAGCCAAAAATTGTCTAAAAGAATAAAAAGAGTTACTATTGAAGTGTAAGAAAAGTTATCACTTTTTTTTAAAGTTATAATATGATCTTTTAAATATTATAAATTTTTTTTTCTCATGATAAATTTAAGAAGTATAAGTGAAAGTTTTAAAAAACATTAATTGTAACTTTGATTCTTTACAAGAATTTTGAATTTTAAGAATTTTTTAGTGGTTATTTTTATATTTTTTTAAAATTTTGTGTAATATCTATTATTCAAATTTTTTATTATCTTTTAAAAATAAATCACAAAAATTATTTTCAATCTGTAAATTTTATTTTTATTTTTATTCATAAATTTTTATATACCAAGTCATATGTAAAATTAGTCTAAAATGTGGTATCCAGGAGACAAAAAGAAAAAAAACACAAAACTAATATCATGGGCGCACTCTCTCTCTCCCCCTCTCACTCGTTACGATTAAAATATCAAAATATTTAATATCAAATTGACGTGCCATCATGAAAACTTAAAATTAAGCATCAAGTCACATATTCGCAAAAATTGTAGAGTTGTTATAATGTAGGAAGAGGTATTGAGTTACAATACGGTATCGCAAATAAGCATAGAATTAAAGCATTTTCAGGATATGGTTTTGGTATTTCAAAGGCAAAAACAAAAATTTCTTTTATAATCATAATCAGCTATTCGTTTACTTTAATAATTTTTTTTTCTACAATCAAATTTATTCTGATATTAACATGATATTATTATTATTATATTAATTGAACTAGCAGCTATAACGGAGGTATTTAAGTAGTATTGAATCTTAAAATTTCCCAAAACCAAAAGAGCATTTTAATTTAATTCAACAATATATTTTGCATAGAGTAATATTATTTAAATTAAAAATACCTCCATTTGGCATAAAGAACTGAAATTACAATGCAGATTTATAATTCCAATTCCAATTTCATTAAAATTAAAACTAATTTAGAATTTTAAAATTTATGTTTAGGTCATGCAAAGAAGTAAAATATAAAATTATAATTCAATTTCAATTTTAATTTTATTGATTGGATGAGTGATAAATATTAAAAAATAATTAGCTTAAGTGAAAAATGGTGGTGATAGTGGCGATGGAGGTAGGAGCAGTCACATGATTTTGATTAAGGAATTATAATTTTTAAGAGGTAAAAAAATAGAATTGAGTTTTACTAGTTAATTTTCAATTATATGAAATTGAGGTAAATTCTAATTCCAAAAGATGAACCAAACCAAAAAATAAAATAAAATTAGTAGGTCCAATTCCATTTTCAAACCTCAATTTTTTATGCCAAGTAAGGCCTAAAATTTTTAAGACAATTTTATTTTGGTCCCTATAGAATACTTAATTTCTTGAAGTATTTTTTAAAATAAATTTATAATTTTTAAACTGTTCCAAATAATTTTAGGACAACTTAATGCTGGCATGGATAAGCATTTACACAACAATTTTTTTTAAAAGATTATAGTGAAGGATTCTAAGTTAAAAATATTTTATATTGAATGATTTTAAATTTTAAATTTATTTTAAAGAATTCAAGAATAAAAAATTTTAACCTAAAGTCCTAAATTGTAATTTTCTTATACACTTTAAATTTTTGGTTACTAGATCCTTAAAAATAATTTTAAAATCTAAAGTTTCTTTTTAATATCCTTAGTTGTAAGTTTTTTTATTTCTTCTCACACACTCTCTTCAACCTCCTTTCTCTTTCTCTCTCCTCTCTCTATTTCTTACCAAAACTCTCCATGGCTACATCCAACAACATGACTAGAGGTTCAAATCCATTGTAAATGGAAAACCTTAGAAGTTTTAGTTGATGTGCATTAAGGATTTTTAATTGCTTTATCGCAATGGCAATTTCAGAGAGAATCTTCTAATAGTTACAGCTTTTATTGTATTAATCATCAATAGAATTTGTGCATGAACAACACTTAAAGTTAACAGTTTTCACTTTAGGAAGCTTCTAGATTAGGTGGCCATAAGGAAGCCCTCATGGTATTCCTACCTTTAAATTTGGTAAGTGAAGTCTACGTGCTTAGCCTCAATTTATTTTCAATATATCTTTCTTTAATTGTATTTTATATTGTGAAGAATTTGCTTCAATTAGAGAAGGAGTAAAAGCAAAAGGACCCTTTACTGAGCACACATTATATAGAATTGTGCACGGTATGCATGGATATTTTCAATTTTTTTTTGAAATATGGCTAGATTTTTATATAAGTAAGATCTATAATGTTTTATAAATTTTAAAGCACAAGGTTTTTGACATTTAAAACAATTTCATTTTGGCAAGAGCAAATTGTATAAAGAATAATGCTTGAAAGAATATGCTCTTTAGGCTGTTCATCCTTATTACTATTATAATCTAGAAGAACCTAAAAATTAAAGTTGAATTGGGTTCTTAAAATGAATTTTGATTTTTTTTTAATTTCTTTTTGATTTAGGAAGCTTTGTTCCTTTTACCTCCTTTTGAAAGTTAATGTTCCTAAACATAGATATACCTATGAAATCAATTTAAACTAGAAATCTTAATCAAATCAAAGTTTTCTTAAGTTCCTATTTCATAAAGACTATAAATTAAGGAAGCTAAAAGTTTAGTAATGAGAGAAAATTACACAAGATTTATAATGGTTTAAATCAAGATGATCTTACATTCACTCTTTAAGCACACAGTAAGGGAAGTTTTATAAGCAAAAGAGATCTAAGTAGATTAGAATAAGGCAACCTTTATACCAAGGCTTAGTTTCCTTGCTTTTATAGCTTATTCAATAAGATAGGTGCTTTTACAGCCCTATTGATGCGACTTTTATAGGTACTAACAAGCACATTAGTTTACAAGTAATATAAGGATTAAGAGTAAAGATTGTCAATCCCACAATGAATGAAAGTACGTATATCCTAAGAGATTTTCAATTTATTCGTTAGTCATATGCTCGAAACACTAATTCATGTTAGTATCCTAGGTTGTTTTAGTTACAAGGAACTGATATCATAAGCTACGAAACTTTAAACATATACTAAAAGACTCAACTGAAAGACTAAAAGTGAAAGACACAAAAGGCTTAAATTAGGTTAGATATTAATGTGAGATACCACAAATTACACATAAGTATCATAAATATCACTGTATCTTATATTAAAGCATCTTATATCATAATGAATATATGTAACATTTGGGATCCTTACATCAGGCTAACCCCTAAGATTAAGGTTAAGGCTAAAATATCAAGGGTCAAAAGCTTACTTAGAATAAGAAATAAGGGTCACAACTAGTTCACTAGATTAGTCGCAATACAAAAAGGAGCACACAGTAATTTTTAGGAAAAGTGTGGTATCTGGTATCTTAATTGGACTGGATCCTAATGTAATATAACATAAGGTATAATAAGAATAGAGGTTCGAAGACTATAAGAAATGTGATTGTAAGATCACTTACAATGCGAAAATGGCGCCAGAGTGGCTATATGTAGTTAAATGGCATACAAGTGGCAAAATTGTAACTTTGAACAAAATTTTAAAAACTCAAGGAAAAAGGGTTTACAATGCTAAAATAAAACTGATTAGGGTTTTTAAAGGTCTTAAAAACCATAAGAATAGTTAGAATTGGTTAAAACCCTTTTTACACAAAAAATAAGATAAACAGTGATGTAATCTAAGTTGAGCTACTTTTTACTATTTTAATCTACTGAGACCTTAAAAAATGATGTTCTATGTGAAAGAGCACTCAAAATTTGGTAAGCAGTAGTTAGATCCTAAAAAGCCTACAAAATGAGCCCGAATGGAGCGAAAGTATACTTAGGGGCAAAATGATCATTTTAAAAATTATAAAAAGGCTTCCTTAATAAGCCTCCTTCTTCCTTAAGAAGCACGTCCATGGCTAGTCTTAGAGTTGTAGATTTTCCATTCAATTCGAGGCCCCATTTAGGTAAGTAAACATGCTTTGTTCATTTGGCTGCAATTAGGAACATTTATCTACACTAAATGAGCTTTCTAATAGAGGTTTTATTTTCTTGAAAAGAGCTACTTCAGGCTAATCCCATAAAAAAGAGGTTCTTTTAAGATTCCATGGATGGAAAAAGATCTACACAAAGAGTGCTCAGCATTAACATAAAGTTTCATGAATTTCATTTGAAAATTTTTGAGTTTCTAGCCTTAGAGATTTTAGACCTAGTGGCAAAGACTTTGAAATCCATTATATTTTGATGTTCTTTTGATCCATTTAGATGTTCTAAGGTGCAAGGATTATGAATTTAAGCTTAGTGGCACTTGAATCTATGAAAACTCCAAGTTAGGGCACATAAGACACCCATTCAACCATGTAGGGAATGAAGAGCTTAGGGAGTTGTTTTATTGATTCTAAGGTTTTGGATAGACTAGAAATGCAATATGGACACTAATGGAAGCATTTAGAAGCCACAATTTGAAAGTTGAATTTCTAGGGTTTAAGATTGCCTAATGCGAGACAATGTGATTTTATGCATATTTAGGCATGTTTGTGATGGCTCTAATGAATCTTATTTAAGTCATATCAATCATAAATGATGAGAATCAGAAGCCTAAAAGTTGAATGTGGTAAGATGCACATTGAAGTCTAAGTTGGCATAATGGGTTTAAAAGAGGCTATAGGTAAAAAGTATTTAGGCATGTTTGTGATGGCTCTAATGAATCTTATTTAAGTCATATCAATCATAAATGATGAGAATCAGAAGCCTAAAAGTTGAATGTGGTAAGATGCACATTGAAGTCTAAGTTGGCATAATGGGTTTAAAAGAGGCTATAGGTAAAAAGTAGGCTAAATGAATAGTAAAATAGAAAATTGTGGTCAATTATGAATTTAAGAGGCTCAAATTTGCCTAGAAATCATGGTTAGTGAAATTTCTAATTATAAGCCTCAATGAAGGACAACTAGAGGAGAGTTGAGTTCGGAAGGAATTTCACTAATTTTAGGCCACTAAATGTGGTGGAAATGAGCACAAACAATAATGAAAAGCCACCTAAAAATGTGCAAAGAGGAAGTGCCACATAAAGGGCTTTAAGTGTATAATATCCTATTCTTTTAAACTGAACTAGAACTAGTATGATAATGAAAGAAAATCCCAAGATAAAGTGAATTAAGGATAATTAAAGGTAAAATATTAATTAGAATATCTAAAAATAGGGTTATGAAGTCACTAGTGGCCCAAAACTGAAGTTAAAGTGACTAAACATATTAAACTAATTTAGCAATGGAAAAATCATAATTTTAAGCAAAATTTTAGAAACTCAAAGAAAAAAGTTTTAAATGCCAAATTATGATTACTAGAGTTTTTAGAGGTCCTGAAAATCATAGGAACCATCAAAATAGTAAAATCTCCGATGTTGTATGGTTTAAGACATCGATTGACCGTAAATTTGATTAAGCTTTTTTAAATTATTTTGAATCCCAAAAATTTCAAAATAAATATTTTTAATAAATTAGAAAGACTTAATTTTATTATAGAAAAAATGATTTTCAAAAAGGATAGAAGATGAGTTCAAACAAAGGGGTTAAACTACAGGGACGTAAATGAAAAATTAAAATTATTTTAAAATATCCTTCCTTCTTTTATATAAGGTCACAGTGTCTCGTCTCTCCTTCAAAACCAACTAGAACTAGCTCCAAAAGAGGCATGCAAGAAAGGGAAGAAAGAGAAGGAAGAAAAGGCAAAAAAAAAAAAAATGAAAAGGTAAGAATCCATGCATATTTTCACCTTATGCTAGTTACCAAACTTTTTCTTCCCTTTAAGGCCTTCCTATTAAGGGTTTTGGTTTCTTGAATGAAGCATTATGGTGGCTGACAACTTGAGGAAAAGGAAGGAATTTGGAGCAACTAATTGAGGCATTACAACCTCCATTTGACAAGCATTCAAACAAGGTATGATATAAGTTAGAAAGTTTGCTTTTCCTTTGAGTTTCATGCCCTTGTTTCAGCCTAGAGAGAGAAAATAGAGAAGGAATTTGAATATGGTTTAAACTTTATAAAAATAAGGGTTTTAAAGGGAGTAAAGTAAAATTATGCAAAAAAGAAGCCATAGAGCTAAAGTTAGGACAACTAGGGTTTTAGTTGCACCATAGAAGTTATGGAACCCTAAGAAGATGTTTTAAGTCATTCAAGACCAAACTTAAACTAGAAAGAGCTAAGGATACTCCATAAGTATCAAATTCTCTAAGAGACTGACAAAAACTCCATTTAGGCTTCCAAGGGTGCTAGTCTCAGCCAAGCTCTAGAAGTAGTACATAGGGAGTACTTTCATGAGTTATAAGGTTTTTAGAGATATAAATGTGACCAATGAATACTAATGGAACCATTGAATAAATTTAGGAGCCCTATTTTAAAAGGTAAAATTTTATGGTTCAAAAGGGTTTAAAAAAGCAACTTAGTATTTGGCCTGTCTAAATTTGCATATGATGATCCTAATGAGTTTCGTTAGAGTTATATGGCTCATATCAAGTGAGATTTTGAAGCCTAGAAAGTGAATTATAAGAGTTGCCACTTAAGCGACTTAAAATAATTCAAAGTTGTATGTTAAGTTCCAATAGGCTTAGGTGTTAATAATATGAGCTAAAATAGATCTTAATGAGTTATCTTGCCTTGTAAATTGATATATATAGGCCAAGCAAGTTCAAGTTCATTTATTTGTGGGTGTCAAGCTAAGGAAGATTAAAGAAAAGGGAAGGACTAAGTGGGTTATTTGTAAGTTAAAACTTTTAAATCCATAAGGTAGCTATCTCTCCCTATCTTGCATGCATTTAAGTATATGAATGAGTTGAGATACATGTATGTTTAGATGTATGAAGATTGCATAATTTATGCTTTGAAACAAATTTTATCATGAGTTTTATGTATATATGATGTTATTTTTGGCTCCTAACTCTCTATGGTGGGGAATTGAGCGCAATAACTCCTTCTTAGCCCTGAGTTGAGTTTAGTTGAGCCTAACTAGTATGTTTTGATACCGTGACTTAATGAGAATTGAAGTTTCATGCTAAACTTTATGTTTGAACTATTTGGTGTACATGATCTATATGCGTGCATTTGCTCATTGTATTCATTGTATGCATTGATATAAATTGAGATTTTTTATTGACATTCTTCCAAGAATCTTACCTCGTTCATCTCTCACTAACCATGATAGGTTCTTCAAGTAAGGAGAAGGAAACTGAAAAGAAATAGAGTTTTAGGATAGCTATTAGAGAGCTTTAATGTGTATATGATTATGATGTATAATTTAAGATAAGCTAGTAATAAACCATGTTATATTTCGTGAAGTATTGTATTTTGTAAATGTGAGATGATGGACATCAAGGTACTGGATCAGCAATTTAAGGTATTGTCTCTACCAATCAATTGCACTTGATCTTTCTAGCAACTTACTGGACAAGATTGTATGGGCAGTACCGGAACGTGCTGCCTTGAGCTTGGTTTCGAGACTGTAACACCCTATAATTAATTAAGGTGTTAATCATGGATTAGGTTAATTAAGAATAATTAATATGGGATAATTTGGTAAGTTAAGTGAATGAAGATTTTAGAGAGATAAATTATTAATATGGGTTTGGGATTTAATTGGGAGAAAGATTTCATCTAGGCCCAAATTAATGTACGAAGTCATGATAAAAGGCTAACGGAGGCCCAATAAGCTAGGTGCAGGCCCAATATAATTCAATCTGATAGAGGCCTAAGATCCACCTTGTGTAGGCTCTTATAATTGGCCCAATAACCCTTGTGCAGACCCAAAATAATAGAGATCCTAAAACTTGTTCTGACCTAATGGAATTTCAGCAGCCCAATGCATAAGAGTTAGCCCAACAAGCTAAAATCTGAAGCTCAAATGGAGATAGACCTTGAAGCAACCCATGACCCATATTTGACCCAACTAAAACCCTAATGCTTCAGCCTTTTCCCCACTTATTGAAACACAAAAACACAACTCAAATTCGGAGGTCCAAAGGGGAGGCTAGGGTTCTTGGTCTAAATCCACCATTTCTCACCTCTAAACTCAAAATCAGCCAAGGTAATAGTTATATAACTTAATCCTCTCATCTTTCTCTTCATTTTGGTCCAATTAGTTTTTCATTTGGAGTATTTTCACCATATCCAAAATCTGAAATGTGAGTGTTTGGAGATTTTCTTGATGAAATTCATAGGTTGAGACTAGGGCTGCCAGTAGATAAGTATAAACCCTCCATTTTGATGCTTTCTTTGCTAGTTTGAGACCCCCATAGTTGATTTATGATATGCGTATTAATTTTGTACAAATTTGCTTAGGATTTTGGATTTAATATTGAGGTTTCTGGTAGAAGACCCTTCAATATGAATTTTAGACTTGTAGTGGCTGGGTAAGTGATTCTTAAGTAGTCATTAGCATTTTAAATTTTTTGGGTATTGATTGCAACTATTAATGATGAATTAGAGTAGTAATCCTATGATACTATGGTTATAGGAGGATTTCTGCACCATTGGTGACTGTTGCAAGTGTCTACAAGTGAGGTAACCAAATTTATATTAATTCCATGTATATATCTGATTTAATTTCATATGTTATTGTACATAAATGATTTAAAATGTTGAATGAATTGGTTGGCTATCTATTAAATTGTGATTGGACCTTGTGAGTCCATGGTGGAGCTGTGGTGCGGCTGCCACCCGTGCATGTGCTTCGATCAGGCACCGGGTTATGATCAAACCTCAGATACACTGAGCCCTGGTTATGCTCAATGGGGAGTAGGTGCCGTGGACTGGCCTCTCTCGGTGTTAATGGCCTTTAACATGTGAAAATATGATTGCTAGTATGAGATGGTAATCATGATAGCCTACTTGTTTCATTTACTGATGTGACTAGTATTTTGCTGTTGCTTATATGAAATTATGCATGTATGCTAATTAAACTGGAATATATGATGGAATTGCCTTAGTTACTGAGATTTATATCTCACCCCATTTTATGGGATTAATATTTCAGGTGAAGGTTCTTCGGGTAAGGATAAGGGTAAGCAAGTGGATGAACATCCATAAGCTGAAGTCGGGTGTGGGGAGCTACACTTGGTCTGAGTAGAATAGAGTAGATGCTAATTTTGTTAACCTTTGTATAGCATCATCATATATCTGCATTGCCAAGTGTAGGAGATTGTATTTTGTTAACATGGAATGTAACTAATGAGTAATAGGCTTTACATTAGCTGTTGATGGATGTATGAATCTTGACACTCATTTTGGCTAGTGAACCTATGATATATTAACTATTTGAGCAATGTAATTCTATGATATATTGATGCATGAAATACTCAATGAAAGTCTGATTGAATGACCATTGTGAGAAATTGCAAATCTGTTGATATAAGACCAATGAATGAGTAGGAGAATCCATCTTTAATTGTGGGATGGGTAATGATCAAATGGCTAAGAAATTCAGTAGATAATTGCTAATAAAACCTTACAATAAGTGAGAGAGTGGCCTAAGAGAGTCCCTAGATAGAGGGTGGAGAGTATGAGGCAAAGTTTTAAGAGTAGTAGGATCAGAAGGCATTTGGCCACGGCCAAAATATGGTTAGCCGCGACCAATAGTGGCGAAGTTGCCCAGGGAGAGCACCAGTGAGCAATTTGCCGCGGCGAATATGGAATTGGCCGCTATGAAATGTGAGAGGCTAAACTGGGAGTTATCCAGAGGGGAATTCGTCGCGGTGAATTGAGGAATTGGCAGCGGTGAACTTTTGTGAAAATGAGCCAGGCATTCTAGAGAGAAATTGGCCGCGACGAAAGTAGGTATTGGCTGCAGCCAATAATGAGAGGCAAGCGAGGGAAGTTTTAGGAGGCTTCTTCGCTGCGACGCCATGTAGGTTGGCCGCGGCGAAATTAGTAACAGTACGAGGGGTGAAGCCGAGGGGAATTGGTCGCGGCTAAAGGGAAATTGGCCGCAACGAATGTCTTGAAATCCCTATATTGACTAGAAAATCTTGGTTTTCCATATTGTAACCTCAAGGGATGACTTGTAAACATTAATAGAAGATAAATGTGAGTTGAAAATGATAGGTAATAGAATCGAGGCTCATAAATGAATGTTCGTTTTCCCGAAGTACGTAAGTGTTGGTAAATATATGGTTGATGACTCTAATAAAATTAAGGTTCAAATTTTCCCATATTTCCATAATATAATTAGCCTTAATGACATGTGACCTTGGTTTATGGTAATTAATCACGTATTTTACCTTAATTACAATGATTAGAAGTTAGGGTCGTCACAGAGACTCTAGTCTACTTCTGAAAAGCAAGGGCATTTTGGAAAATTCCCTACTAAAGGGTCTTTTTTTAAAGATGCCTTTGGTGGTCACTGGTGGGTTAGCAAAAGAAATCTATCTTGGTGTTCATCACTGGGTTAAATAGGTAGTAAAGTTAGGCCATCGATCAGGGTGGTTGTATGTTGCACTTTACTGTAAACAAGCATCAACATGCTTGATGCAGTATTCTTCTTTTACTCAACCAAGCAACAAGTTTATATTGGGGCACTTGATTAATTGTTAAAAAATGTCCATATATTATTTTTGTTGGAGAGCCTTAGAGTAAATACATAAAAAATTTTGTTGAAGTTTTTGTAAAATGTGATACTAATAATACACAATAGAAAAAAGACCTCTAGAACAAGTTAAGGGAGATTGGAACTTACTACAGGAACTGCAAGGTAAAACCTTAAGGTCTCTGTTAGTGCTGCATGAAGATAATGCATTTTATCAAGGGTGGCTTCTGTTATATTGGCCACAAACTCATCTATGTTGGGTTCACTTTTCTAGGTACAAGTGACATCTCTTACTTCTTGTGCAATCTTCTCTTGTACAAAAGGGTGCTTGCAGAGCATGCAGAAGAACTATGACAGAGTGTTTGTACTTGTGTCTTTTTCCAGCAATCATGATATTCAGAATTATGTCCCTCAAATATTGATCATTCATAGTTTTTGGATGTTTCTTGCTCTCCATCAAAAACCTAGGAAGTATGTCCTTTTTATCATTGTGAAATCCACCCAAAAAAAAAAATTCAAGTTTCATCATTAGTTCAAAAAATTCTTAATGACAAGACCCTCAGAAAATAATATATGTCCATGGGAATACTAGGCATATTTAGTCTAGTTGTGGGGAAAAAAGTTTCTCATTTTTCAAAGGAAGTAATCTTTTTTTTTTTTTACATGTGTTTGGTTAAGTGATAAAACTATTTATAATTAAGTGACAGCAGAATTTATTTTCTGCTATGAGGAAGAAACATGAAATTAGAACAATTTTTTAAAAATAAAGCAACAACAAAAATTAATTTTTTTAAACAAAACTACTGTCACTTAAAATCGTAAATTACAATATTTTCGTGAACAAGATGCGTTACACTATTTTATTAGGTGATTCCCCCAAATGCGCATAATCTTTTACTCACCAAGTTAATTTCTTAGTTTTTTGAAATTAAATAATTTCATTGATATCAAATTTCTTCAAAATTGTGTAGTGTGTTAACGTTAGTGTTTATCCACTTTTATAATCCTATATTTAAAACTTTGGTATATATTATTTATTCTTAATTCAATGACATATTTTGCGTATTTTAATTTGTTAAGAAATTGAAAACTTAATTGAAATGGATCAAAATGAATGTTCAAAATTAATTCTCCATTCGAAAAGTATTAACTACAAAAAAAAATTATTAAAATATTAGTAATTTGATAATTAAAAAACCATTTTTTTAACTTGATTAGCTACACACTTCTTCATTAACTATACAACGCTTTTTGAAAAATTTATTATAAGAATAGGCAGTTAAGAAAAAATTCAAAGCAGGACCAAACCATGCATTAAGAGATCGTTTGGTCCACCTTTGGAAGAAAAAAAGTTGCTCATTTGTTTTAGAAAATATATTTTTCTAATTTTTAAATGTGTTTGATCAGGATATAAAAATGATTTAAAATTACATTAATATATATATATATATATATATTATCCTACGAAAGAAGTAGAAAATTAGAGCTCTCTTATGAAGCAAGGATTAATTTTAATTTCCGGCAGACAAAACGCACTCACCCGAAATTAAAATTCCCAAATATTGTCTTACCTTTTTTCTGAATAATTATTTTTTTGGAATATTGAATAAACATTAATGTTGTTAATAATTTTTTTTAATTATAGTGCCGTTAGATAGACTAATTAAAAAAAAAGCAAAAATTGTAATGACGGTCAAAACAATGAGAAACTAAAAGAACTGTATCCGCATTAATGCATATGTGATCAACTTACATAATCTTGCAGCATTGCCAAGTGCTGTCTTTTGGTCTTAACCACTCGGTGCACGAAATCATCAATCAGTTTCATTCTTCTTGAGGGTAGCTTCAAAGCCAATGTTGAGATATCTCTTGATCTTCCAGAATGGATCCACATAGCGCCAATAAACCAAAGCATTTGACTCATCAAAGGCCTTCATAAATTCAGTCCCTTCTTTACTTGATCCTTCTAAGCAGTTCAGTTCCACTCCAAACCCAACTTTGAATATGGAGTCCAAAGTGCATCTCATTAATATATCTTAGAAAAAGAACAAACACTTCTATATATCTTGCTATGAATACTAAGAAGATATAGTGTGATGTTAGCGCTTTAAAAAGAACAATTATACAAGTTAATCTTCAACTTTTAAATCCTTCTGGTTTTTAAAAATATATACTAACATATTAATTCGATTATTACAATTTATTATTGCTTCAATATGGTTGTACTTGAGTTCAATTTCATCCCCCCTTATATGGTCCATATATAGACATCGATATTTGCTCTGGATTTTATCATGTATGATAAAAACATCTCCAACTTAGAGCTGATATGATTGCCTTGCCTTGTCATCTTTCAAACACATCAATTACTATTCACTCCAAAAGCACCAAAATATGTTCAGAGAGGTATGAAAATGAATTTACTTACAAAATTTAGAGGATTAAATTGTCATAAATTAAAACCAGACAGACAAAAGAAAATTTGAAGGATTAGCTATGAATTGGTCATTCGCAACTTTTGGAGCAACATTTGATTCAAAAGAAATTTTAGAATGACTAAAGTTTTGATTGTATACATATTTATTTTTATGAACTATTTAAATATTTAACTCATATTTTAATAATTTCAAAAATTAGAAACATAATTAAATTAGTTATAATGCATATCTAAAATTATTTCTTAATCTAAATAATATTGATTGTAAAACATTTGTTTTAATATGTTCCTTTTAGTAATATGATATTAAAAAAAATTGATTAAAGTAATATTTTGGTCCTCTAATTTTAATTAAAATTTTAAATTAATCCCTTAAGCTTAAAACACATCAAATTAGTCCTTTAACTTTAATTTCATCCCATAAAAACTCTTTTTAATAATCTTATATACTAACTAACTAGTGTTACTATTTGTAACATAGAGAGTGAATATAAATTGAGTTGAATCGAGTTTGCCCTTAGCTTAGTACTCAGGTCAATGTTATACTAGGGTATTTTTAGGCCTAGTGCCCGACCCCAATGGAATATGGCTTGGTCACATATTGGGCTAAGTTGCCCAAGCCAAGTTGGTTAGATTTGATTAGGTTTTTATTTTATTTTATTTTATTTTAAATTTCAAAAGAATTAGAAACATTGAATGCTTATATCTTTGTCATTTGATCATTTTGGACACATGATCACTTGTTTTGATATATCTTTATAAGATTTATGTAATAGAAATGAAAAAATTGAATTTAGATGAGAAATTAAAAAGAAATCATAAGTGTAGAGAGTGAAATTTTAAAAAGTTATAACTCAGAGTCTAGCAGTCTGTTTAGGGTGATATATTTTTTTAAAATTTTGGATAATTTTCTAAAATGGAAGTAATGCAAATGCCAAAAGCAATTTGTCCAGTTATTTTTTCAAAAGAAGCATGTTTACTATTTCAATTTTAAGATTTTTTCTTTTAACTCTAAAAATGGACATTTTCTATTTTGTCTTCTTTGGTTTAAATGTGACAAGCATATTTGGAAGGGAAGACTAATTGAGGCCTTGAACCTTTTAACTTTTTATAATTTGCAAAATGTGCTTATAAGTTTTTGGCTAAAATTACAAAATGACCTTAAAATAAAAAAAGTTAACTTTTCATATAAATTCTTATTTTTTTTATTATATATGACTGGGCAGAGCCAAACTAGACTGGCCTACATAGTTAGCCTGGTATCTAGTCATGCAAGCTGGTCAAGGTTGGCGAGTTTTTTTTTATTGGACAAACTGGCGGACTGAACCAAACAGAGTGAGCTAGTCAGGCGGGTCTGCATCCCTAACACAGACTTTGTCCTCTACTCCTTTCTTATCGTCATGGTCTCATTTTTGGCACAACCACTCGCATCACCACCGCTCAAGTTCCCTTCATGTTTCCCTCTCTTCATTGTTTTCTTCT
Organism: Erythrophleum ivorense; assembly: GCA_026724425.1. Taxonomy (NCBI): domain Eukaryota; kingdom Viridiplantae; phylum Streptophyta; class Magnoliopsida; order Fabales; family Fabaceae; genus Erythrophleum; species Erythrophleum ivorense. Next base: position 310,592 of record JAIUCV010000529.1, on the reverse strand, counting down.
CTCTCTAGCTCTGGCTATGTGTTTTTTACTCTCTTAGGTGTTCGAGCAAGAAAATAGCACAAGAAGCAATACCCCTCTTCACTTTCGATCTCAATTGCTCTTTGTCTATTCCTCTATTTTGATATTCTATTACTGGATATTAATACCCGGGTTCATTATTAATTTATTATGAGATGAAATAAAAGATAAAGAACTAATTTAACGCATTTCAAATTTAAATGGCTAATTTAAAACTTTAATTTATTCATGTGATTGTCTGGCTCAAAAAATTTTTGTAGACAGAAATCTATCCCAGAATTTTTCAATAGAACCTTAATTCGAGAGAGAGAGAAGACTCAAACTGTTATAAGAGAACCAGAGGAATAATAAAAAAAAAAAACCCGGGGGGGGGGGGGGGGGGGGGGGAGAGGAACCACACTAAAGTGAAGTTTCAACTTATAAAAAACAAGGAAACCAATTCTGGTCTCTCTCTCTTTCCAGGAAAATATATAAAGTTTAAGGAAAGACTTACTTGTATATCAAAAACCACACCCTTCTGAGAAAACCCCGAGACAAGTCGAACCAATTTGGCGGCGTTGGTTCTGAAAACAGAGCAACTGAAATCGCTAAGAACTCTGGTGGAGAACTTAAAGCTTGCCAGCATACTCTGCTGCCTCCACCGGGAAAATCCCCTGTCCGAACAGATCCCTTAGAACCTATTGATTATAATTCCCCTTGGTTTAATCCTGGAAACGCCACTTCAGAACGTGCTCCACGTTCCGCGTATCGGTGGTGTACAGAAGCTCGCTCATTCTCGGACCAAGAAGCCGGAAGGTCCGTTGGGTTCTGGCCGTCTCCGTCTGGTAGTCGTAGAGCGTGTTGAAGTGGAAGAGCAGGTGGAAAAAGGTGCCCTTCACCGGCGCGTATCTGGGGTCTCCGATGGATTTTCCAGCGAAGAGGGAGATGGCGAAGAGGAGAGAGAAGGTTAAGAAGAGAGCCAGAAAGGAGAGGGTCGTGAAGGTCAAAAGCCAGGAGAGGATGGCCATTGTTTTTGTGTTTGTGCTTGTGAAAGAGAAAATAATGGTTTAAATGGTTGTTTGCAAGAGGGAGGGAGAGTTTTGGTGTTTTGTTGATGGTTCAAGGATGGAAAAGAGGAAAGGGCAGCAGACAAAGTGAGTGACGGTAAATTATGTGCTTTCTGCAGCTGGGGAGAATATATATATATATATATATATATTTATATATAGTACATATTTATATATGGTGGGTGGCTGGTAATGTTATGGGTTTTTTTTTGTCTCTTGGGGTTCTTTTGGATGGTTCATTTCATTATAATTATGACAAAATATAGATTATTTTTTGTATTTTCATTTTCAAGTATTCAAATGTTTATACTCGTTGAAACCAGATCTTTAATGCACAATATTATGGTGAGCTTGAGACAAACTTGGAACCCAAACTGTCTTATTTTATCTGTATATAATTTTTGAAAATAGACTAGGCTTAACGCATAATATATAATTTTATTTGTTTTTCAAAAAATTGGTCATAATTAAGTTAAATCGAACTGGTGAGGAGGTCGAGAAAATTAGGTTGGAGAAGATGAATTGAAAAGAAAATCTCGGATGATTATCACCGAGGCCCATTGAAAAGCTTTTATGCAGTGTGAATGATAAGGTGTCTGCTTATTAATTTACAACCGAATACAAAATTACTAAGTATAAAATTGTTACAGCAGAAATAACAAGTTAACACCACGTGTATCATATTATGCAACGTTCACCAAGCTTTTGGATACTTGAGACAATGGACCTAGGCTTCAATCCGCAACAAGTCAAATCTGACTGGTGAGGAGGTTGATGCACCAACAAATTAAACCTCTGTAATGATAATATCATTATCTGAATAGACAGCAATCTGCTTTCAAATTGGCATTTAATAAAGTTTGTCTGGTTAAGAAAGCCAAGTAAAATTAAGGATTGAACCAACTACCTTTTGTTTATGTTTCAACTACTCTTAATCAGTATTGTTGTGTTTGGGAAAGCGTTGTCTCTTCCTCAAACCACGTTTTATACGAAGTAAGAAATTGGAGCTTCTACTGAAACATGATTTTTCAACGTCCAGCCAAACGGGCATTATATGCTATGGGGTTTTCCCATTTCTTTCCTTTAATTACAACTAGGGAAAGTGCCAGCAATACAAGGCTTGAGAAAAAAAATGAAAAAAGCTACAAAAAAGGAAATTTTGTTTAAAAGAAATCATATCATGAATAGATTATTGGGAAAATTAGTATGGAGAACCCAAACAATACAAATATTATTATAAAGGACTTGAAAATTCAATATTACGTTGCAAGACCAAGGAAAATTTGACGAACAAAAATACCCTTAGCTTCTCTGCTGAATAAGCCGCTCAAATCAAATCGCATCCAAACCGCCCTTTGCCCTCCAGACGCTGGTCGCTTCTCCATCCCTCCATTGCCAAGCATTCGACTGTTTCTCCTGTAATTGGTAAGTGAAAATCGTGGGGAGTTTTCTCTCACAACCAGTCACTGAAAATCCATAGATAGCTTCTCACTGGAGAGGCATCCTTCAACGGTTTGAACGATGCGTGTCGATAGTAGCCTTCGACGGGTTCTCCCAGGTTCAGAAATTTGTGAAAAGCAAGGTAAGCAGCACCTCTCCTTCTCATGCGATAGGTCCAAAGATTCGCACTTTTATTCCTTTGTAAATGCTAATATTTACACGCTTTTACATCAAAAGCAAATTTGGGTATCGTTGGCAAAGGAAATTTAGGCAATGAATGGCAAGGCTTTAGATTTAGACCTGTGGATGTGAAATTCCTTCTGGCGCTGGATGAATGCTATTGTGTATTAGATATTGTTTGAAACTTGGATTTGGAATTTGGGATATGGGATAAGTGGGGGGATAAGTTTTGATTTGATGATCCAGTAGCAAGTAATGTGTCTAGAACTTGATGGTGTAAAATTTTCTAATTCCATTAGCAAAGTCCTTAAATCTGGGAGTAAGAGTTCTAAAACTATAAGTATGCTATGGTAAATCCCTAAACATGGTAGTAAATTTGCTGAAATTAAGTACTAACATAACTAAAGTTGAAAGTAAAATGCCTAAAAGTCAATAGTAGATGACAGTTCCTGAAACTTGGTAGTGAATATCCTTAAGCATAGGAATAACATAAATATGGTAGTAACGGCTATCCATGGTTCCTAATAAATTTTCTTAAATGGAGTAGAAAACACCTAAACTTAGTGGTCACATGGCTAAAGGTCAATAGCAAAGCACAATTCTAAATGTGTTCAAATGAAGTAGGGCAATATGTGTGAATATCCCTAAATATGGCAGTATTTTTTTTAAGGTGCAATAGTAACACACCTAAACCTAGTAGTAATGGATTACAGCACTCAAGTTATTAATAATGTGGCAAAATGAATATATGAATTATTAATGGAGGTTGAGTATAGAACATTCGTAATTTAATTATATAATGCAACATATATGACAAGCATGTGTGCTACACAAATTTCCTATTTTGCTTGTTAGTTATAATGCAATGATTGTATTACTTGTAGCTAGCATGTGTGGAGCCATTGTCAATCACACTTGGTTGTTTGTATAGGAAGAGATTATTGATGGTTTCTTTGGTTGTTTGTGACTGTAGTTGAAGGGTATTGATTTGTAACTGTTAAGATAAAGTACAATGAAAGATAAAGACAATACCTCACACAAATACATATCTAGATTGCAGAAGTTCAGGTGATCTTTTTTTATATTTTATGACATGGTGATGATTTATGGTAATCAAAAAAAGAGTTAATCAGGTGGGTGTTTTCATTTTCAGGGTTGAATTTTATAAAAAAAATAAAGGAAAGTTCCACAATGTAAAGAGGTAAGCATCATAATTATTGTAGAGCAAATGATATCCAAAATATGGTGAGAAAATGAGTAACATTGTTGGTTATCCTTCTACAGGGGAATGCTGTAGTCCTAGCAGAGTGGAGGAACTTGGAGCCAAGTGAACAAAAGAGGTATAAGGATGAAGCTTATGAAGAGCGAATAGAGCACAATAAGGAGCATGTTTCTGGAAATTCTCGTGTAAGGAAAAATTTATTGTTATGCATCCCTGAAATCCCTAATTTAATGAGTTCATGCTATGTTATTGAATTATTTGTATTCTAGAGATACCAATTAGGATAAGGTGCTCGCCCTCTTAGTTCAAGGAAGCTGTTGAATTTATCAGAAATAACACTGTGTGCAATAAATTGATAGAGGAAATGGGGTTTGGAAAATTGCTAGATTTGGCATTCCAAACCCTATCAGGGACTTGTGCATGAAGCTTATTGCAGCCTTTGATGTTTTAACTAGATCGCTATCAATCAGAGGTAAACAAGTATCGCTTAAAGCCAAAGATGTCCACAGCATAATGGGCATTCCCATCGGTGGCCAGCCTATACCTAATAGTTTAAAGGGAGAAGGCATAGCTACAATCAAAAGAAAGTTCAAGGGAAAAAAATTGAAGGATGTGAAAGATATTATATTAAAAGGCAAGGCTAGCAAAGACTTCAAGCAGGCTTTTTTGCTGTTTGCCTTAGGGACTTTCCTATGCCTGACATCTAGCTTATATGTGAATGACAAACTGCTTCCTGCAATTGTGGACATCAACCATGAAGCCATGTATGATTAGGCAGAACTTGTCCTGTCTACTCTTGTAAAGGAAGTGGTAAGCTTCAAATAAGCTCCACATAAAAGAGCAGAAAAAAAAGAGCATTGGAAGATGTTTGCCACTCTTTCTGGTATGGTTTGTTACTTATATATTTATTTGACCTATTATTTCACACATCTGACAAGTTTAATTTTGGTCAGTATTTTTTTCTGTAGCATTTTCATCTTGGAGATGTAGTTGTCCCCAACAATGCTAATACTATCAAGTTTTGCACCCAACAACGTATCCAAATGTTAAGCTTGAAAAGGAGCATGCTTAGGTAAAATACTCTCTATTTGGATATATATGATAATGCTATTGTATAGGCTTATACCAAAGGCCCACATGTACTCCCTTTAGAATTTGCATTTCACCATCCGGTACCACTTCCTATATTTGAATCAACTCAAAGGAGAATTGGAGTTGAGGTATTTCTACTATGAAGGATCTATTACCACTGGGTTTAAGCTGTTTTACTTTAAGTCAGTGGTAATTTATCCTAAACCCAGTGGTAACAGGTCCTGTTGAGGAATTTTTTTCATATTTAGATCTTCAACTTTAATTCTCCTTGAATATCAATTGTGTTAAGGGTTCTTAGGCATCTGTGAACTAACTATTATATATGGGAACCTTGTAGGGTATTAAGAAAATGTATAAAAGAATCATGACCTTTGCTCACAGCTTTACTGAAGATCTGTTGATGCTGCAGACAAAACTTACCAGCCCTACCCATGCAGTGACTCTTGTGGGTGAAATGGAGGGAACTTCTATAAGCAACGTGGCTGGTGATGAGGCAAGGGATGGAGAAGAAGCAATTGCATCACCTGGGCGCATGTCAAACGGAGATGGGGAGGATGATGAATTGGATGAATCATCCAGAAGGGCTAGTGAGATTGAGCTGAAGAAGAGGAAAACACCAGATGCCCCTAACCTAAAAGATAAAGTTGAGGGACAAGAACATCCATGCAGATCAGTACGACAACGTCAAAAGGCCGTCAAATGGTCACTATCTGTGGAGAAAGCCCTCAATGCCAGAATAGAGAAAGAGAAAAAGACAGTGTATGAATATTGCACCTTACATGGTGCTTGGGCAAATAGCAATGAGTATGTGTATCAGTATGGGAAAATTCATATGTTTGTATAATTTAGGTTAGTTATTTCATTTGATGTTGTTAATAGTGGAAATGTATTTGATGTATTAATATTAGTGAGTGAATGTGTCTACTTTGTTACTAGGGTAGTAGTTAATTTGTTTGACTTTTACTTCACCTGTGTTGAGTGCTAGTGCTTTGGTAGAGGGAAGTGGATCAGCACATCAGTGTGTCTAAATTTTGCATGCCTCGACTAGTGTAAAATTTTTAAAAGTGATTATTTTATGCTTGTGTTTGTTGGGTGTGTGTAGGTGATAACCATGGTGTGCAGAGTGCTTATGGAAGATGAAAAGCGGGAGAATTTGACTATCAGACAGCACATCCTGCTTTGATACACTTTATGAAATTATTAGTGTAGAGAACCCTCTTAAAATCTATCAGGTAGTACAATGTGGATCATTAGTTAGAAAAACTGTGGCCTAATAAAGTGGGCTATAATATCATGGATTGCACCTTGGTAATATACTTATAGGATATTTGTTATTTTCTAGTGGCCTGTCCCCCTGAAAAGTATTGGTCATTTGGAAATAGTTGTAGGTATTCGCCCTGTGCTATTTATGAACCACTGGTTCTACTTTGCTCTGAACCCTCATGCATGCATTCTATACATCCTTGACTCATTGAGTCAAAGGACTAATGCAGGCCAGAGGAAGATGGCATTCATCACGATAAAATTAGGCTGTGTTTTACTGAAATATAGTTGTTAAAGTTGATTATAATGATTAAGTTTTGTGTGATACTTTCTGGGTAATATAATAGAAAGACAGGTTAGCCACGCTACTAAAACTGTTGAAACCAGAGAGATTTGTGGCGACAGGCCCAGTTGTCACCGTGAAATATATTGACTTGCCTTAGCAGCCAAACATGTAAGTAAATTACTTTAAACTCACAATATTTGTAGTACTACATGGATAGCCCTAACTTTATGATATCTCATTTGTTGCTCAGTGATGATTGTGGAGTATATTTGATAAAATACTTATAACTGTGGACTGGGGAACCTAAACCTGTGTGGGAAAGGGCGTACCATGCCAACATATATTGTAGTTTAAGCATCTCTTTTATTTTTTGTTATAGTTTACTGCCTGGTAGCTCATGGGTAAATGGTTGTGGTTTCAGGAAAAGTTGGATACGTTCTGTGTTCAACTCATGTGGGACTTGGTGAACCATCCACTGAACAAGTGCCAAGGTGATGTAATGGCAGTTGCAAGGACAATAATCAAAAGGAAGTAAACCAGAAAGTCCTGATACATTGATAGTTTCCTCCCCAAGACTTTGTACTATTATAGTTACAAACCAGAACGTTCTGTCAACCTTATAAACTTTATAAACTGATGGTTGTAAATATTTGATTACTATGATTATAACAAGATTATGAAATTCCTTAAGTTGATTTTTTTTGCTGACATATTATCGTCTATTTGCTTAAGGTTCACTGAGTCATATCACTAAGCTGGCCATTAACGTCCTAAACTTATAGCCTGAATATGGTAGTAAAATCCCTGAAGGCCACTAGTAATATCTCAAAAACATGTAACAACGGGCATAAACAACATTAGCAATTATACTTTGGAAGGTCCCTAAAAATGGACGAAAATGTGCTTAAATCTAGTAGTATCCCTCTAAACTTCATGGTAATAGTCCTAAAACTCTATACCATTGGATTATGAACAATAAGGATTCGCAAAACTGAAAATCAGAGGAGGAATAATTGATCTGTTTGAAGTATTTTTTTTTCTTTCTTTCTGATAACCCGCCAATGGTGGATTGTTGTTTGGTGTTATTCTAATGGTGGATTGTAATATCAGTTCCCTGAATACCAAACAAAATTCAAAATCTGAACATTTAGTTGCTGAAAATCCTCACATTGGCTAAATCCCCTAACATCCTTCTCCAACTTGATGAATCCTTAGAGTTCAACAGTGCCTCTAGATCTACTATATGTGATACTATCTGGGTTGATCATTTTTAAGAAGCTGTGTGTTATAAATCCCATAAGCCAAACTAGTTGTCGTTTTTTCATTAATCAAGCATAGTGTGTAAACCAGCAATGTTGATTATAGCTAAAATTGTGATTCATGTGCAGATCAGTAAAATAAGTTAGAGTTCTAATACAACAATGAACAACGGCTGCATTCAGGTGCTTTTTAGCCATGCCCTTGAAATAAAATGACTTGAGTACCTCAAGTTCAAGTGCAAGAGTTCCATGCGTGGATGAAAATGCGTGGTCTGCTATAAAGGCATTTTTACTTTGTTTACTCCAGACCCTAAGGAAAGTTAAAAATGATCAACCTCCACTTATATTTGGGAAGGAAAAGTTGCAAAGCCAATAAAAATGGCATAGTATGGAGGGAAAAGATGCACAAAAATGTCTACGCCTAAACCTTCCAGTGAGGGCTTTAATGATCAGTTTAATCAAATATTAATATGCTATAAATTCTTTTCATAACCTGTGCACAGAAATTCAACATAAAACAAATATTACATACACATAACACTTGTAACACATACTTCATTTGCATTACTTTCCATTCATATTACATACAGTTGCCAATAGTCCAACAAATTCAGACTTCACTTCCTTGTAACCACTACGAAGAACCACTATAAAGAACCTTTACATGTCCCTGATACATGTACAAAAACATTACTTATGTTTACCTATGTATAAAAGAGAGCCTAACTTCTAACTTCAAAAAATAGGTTCTGTCTATCCATGTACAAATAGAGCCTAACTTTCACATATTTACAATACTACTAATCACTTCCTTTGGAAAACACCAATATATAACCACCTAGGAACTACTTTTACAGCATCAAGATAAAGAAGGATTAGGAGTTTTGCACCTAGCTTTGTTATGCCCTGCCTCTTGACAACGAGAACACTGGTATTTAGCCTTATCTTGAAATTATGATTCACGTCGCCTTTTCTATGGTCTTTTCACTGGATGGCCGGTGATGGGTGATAGTAAGAAGGTGTTGCTAGCATAATCATCAATCAAAAGATTATTCAGGTTTGGCATATCATGAGTCTCTACAGGAATCATAATATTCATATACATCTTCCACATATGAGTACACATTCCCATGCACCTTCTTTATCGCTGCACATGTATGAGGACATGGGATGCCAGACATTTGCCAAACTTGACAAGTACACTCTCTTAATGCCATTCACCCTCAAATCATTTCTTCTTATTCAAACTAGGAGCTGATTAATATTATAGTGCTCTACTATCATATTTTCTGCCCTTGCAACATTCTCCTTCAGCATTGCCTCAATCCTTAGACCCACCCTATTTGTCCATTTAGCCATGCCTTTCTTGTTAGCATATAGTTTTTTAGCTAGCTTATCCCTATGCTCATTGATTAATACACAAACATTGTCCTTCTACTCTTTCACTATCTATGCATTAAAAGATTTTGCAAGGTTAGTTATGATATTATCCCATTGTCAGTATGAAAATCTGGCTAATGCCCACCTATCAACATCAGCCTGGGTCTCTACCCATCTACCCAAGTCAGGGGAAAATGACCTCAATTTTTCCAATGCTTTCACATAGTTTGTGTCCAACCAAGCATACACAATCCATCTAGTAATTTCAGCGCATCATTCTTACACCATCTTTTTTGCCCTTTGCAAACTTTTAAGAACTTACTACTAAAGTTCTCCTTTATATGTTGATAGCAAAATGCATGTCTCTCCCTACCAAACATTTTTCTTACTGCACCGATTATGGCATTATGACGATCTAAAACTAGAGTTATTTTTATACGACCAATTAAGTCTTTAACCTTTCAAAGGAACCACACCCAATCATCATATGTTTCTACACCTACAATTGCATAAGCAAGTGGAAATAAGTCATTGTCTGCGTCATACATAGATGCATCTAAGAGAGTCCCCAAGTATGGTCCACTGAGGTGGCAACCATCAATGTACAATATCGGTTGTGCACCAAGCATGAAGCCAGTTATACAGCATTCATATGCAATGAACAACCTTTCAAAATGGTTGTTCGTCGATGAAGTCCACATTGCAATAGTTTCTGAATTTGTTTCCATTAAACGGTTGCACAACCAAGGGATTAGCATGTACGATTGGTCTACTGGCCTATCGATATTAGCTAAAGATTTCTCCTTCTCCCTTCATGCTTGATGGTAACTTAATGTCAATCCATATTCTTTGAATAGCTCACCACATATATCATTTGGTGTTTTATCTCTACTTGATCTGACACTTTCAACCATTATGGATGTTACTAAGTCTGCCATTTGTTTGTGAGTTACTACTAAGTTATCTTGTACTGAGTGCACATACTCACTACAAAAGGTTCGCACACTTAGAAAAGGTGTGCTTTTAGCCACTGCATATGCTGTTAGCTTTCACTTGCATCCTTCCATATTGCACTTGACAATCATCTTGTGGGGCTGTTCTTTAGGAAATTGTATCCAAATTTATGAGCAATACTATACTTATATAGTGCTTACCTCAATTTAATAGCATTCGAAAAAAATTTCCCGCACCCAACAATCAAATATGTCCACTTAGCAGAATTTAATTCAGTCATTGGTGAAGGGACACTTTGTATTGAACATAGATGAAGTACAAGTTCCCGGTTGAAAGGAGACTCAGTAGTGGAATGAACTGAATTTGAATTCATTTTGCATTTTCATATATTTACTGGACAAGTCATAAAAGACTAATTCTCACCCTGTTACCAAGTGGGGTGGTGATGTTCTGGTTTGTTCCTCATTGATTATATATATATGTGCACATTGATCATTGTATTTGATCAGTTGTTGCACACCATTATCGTCCACCAGGTCCAATAGCTAAGAGATATCAAACTTCAAAATGTATTTCATTTCCATTTCATTGTCATCACAGTCTATGCATAATTTTACTTTTCTCCTTAGTTCTTCCAACGATATACCTTCCTTTATCAATCTTCTACTTATTCGACCCCCTCATAGTGGATCTTCCCGCTTGAATCTTTTAAGATTTATCCACCTAAATGAAAGTAGTAGAACACCTCACCTGACATTTGATTCTTCATCCTCTACTCATCACAACTACACCTAAAAAGATTAGAAAGTTTTAGATTTGCTCGTCATTTTTTAAAACAAAACAACAATATCAATAGGAATAAAGCTAAAAGCAGGTAGTAATATTTCTAAAAAAAAGTAATAATATTTCTATTAGTATTGCATTTTTTCTGAGATGAAAACAAAACATCAATAATGATAGTAAACCTGTTAAATGCCTAAAACTCCTTATAACTCTAGGTGCAGACTATCCTTAACAAGCACAGGAAGAAGAAATTGCCATTAACCATAAGAATTTTAGAGATGTAGCATATCATAAATTGCTACTTACTCAATACAAAAAGGCTAGGCCATTCTGTTATGCTTTACTCACACCATGATTGTGAGTAGCTGCAGATAACAAGATGCAAGATGCAAGATAACAAGAGAATTTGATGAAAGGTAGAAGAAATGGGGGGAGGACGGATGAAGAAATGAAGGAAAAAAGGCTGACGAACTAAATGGCAGATAATTCCAGAAACAAAGGAGGACGATCTTGGAGGTTGCTGGACCTCATGGGAAACAAAAATGGCGGACGGGATCTTATGGAGTAGATTGCGTCGGTTTCAGGAGGCTTATTAATAGAGGGTATTCTTGTTAACCAAATTTCATTTGGTCCTCAGGAATAATATTAATTTTTCAGGTCCTTTATAATAATATTTGCATTGTTTGGGTTCTCTGTACTAATTTTTCCTAGATTATTTGTGTTTGGAACTGATATGTTAAATACTTAAATATAAAATCTACGTTTGATAATATGTTTTGTGAATACTTGGGAGGCATTTAGAAACCTTTTTTTTTTCAACTATCTACTTATCTAATATTTTAAGGTAGTATTTGGTATATGAATATATAATTTTTTAAGAACTTGGAAAAAATTATTAGTATGAGTAAGCTTAAACTGTTCTTTTGTGTATATTCGTCTATTATTTTTGGGTCAAAGAGCTCAAGAATTGAATTAATTTATATAAAGTCAAATACAAAGTAGATGTTTGGGTAATTATACTTATCCCATTCCTGTCATGACCAAAACAAAACAAAAAAAGACAAAGAATTTAAACCAAAAATAGATATGCATAGCTTTTTATTCTTGTTATGACAATGGAGCATAGATCCAATTATGCTTAGCTTTTGGCATATATATTAGGTGATATTGATTTCGAGAAGTGTTATTATTTTTCCTCTTTGTGGAGCATGACTAAGTGAGACTGAACGTGTAGTGGGACCCATGATATCACTGGGATTGTAATTTTGGGATGTAAATTTTTATATATTTGGATGGCAACTAACATTTATATTGACTAGGGATAGAAGGGTCAATTAGTTAATTCACATAGTTATATAAATATTTAATAAAAATTTATTATGCTATTGTAAGTATTCAAATTATAAAAAATACAAATGTAAATGGAGGCAAATTTAGATAAACCAAGAATGTTAAATTTTTTCAATTAAAAAAATGGAATAATGTTAACTTTTTTTTTACCAACAATGTTAACATTTAGTATGATGTTAACATATCTTCAAAATACATGCAAAAACAATTCGAATGGGATGTGAGTAGAGGAAAAATAGAATGTGAAATTACTAAACTATTGCTCAATCATAGCTATTTTTATAACATAATAAAGAAGAAATAATTATTACAAAGTGAAGTATAATAGACTGTAGAAAAAAATTATTTTTTATATATTTAACAAAACAAACTTAAAATTTTTTTGATTAACTTGTTAAGCTCATAAACAACTTAGTTAATAATATATAGTATTTATATATAATTTTATTAAATATTATGGATAAATACAAAAATTCATGCATCGTTCACTACAAGAATCTTTTCAATTTTTGGCAATTGATATCAGTAGCAAACAGTCAAAAATCATGATTTTTAGACCAAAGCAATTTGTTGCACAATCTATCATTATTTTAGTTATGGCAAATTCATGCCTACAATTTTATTTATCGGAATTGTCTTTTTTTTTCTTTCTTCTACATCTTTTGATTCTCTGTCACATCAAATTAATAAATATAAATTTTATTATAAAAAATTATTTAATATAAATATGATATTAATAAAAAAATTGAATAAACAATTAATAATAATAATAATAATTTTAATTAAGTTATTTAATTATTCATTTATTGATTAATTGATTTATGAATTAATTTAGAATTATTTATTCATAAATAATGTTTAAAAATTGGTAGCTATTGGATCATATGCAAGTCCAACTACTAAGCTATCGGAAATGATATTTTGATAGCCCATTATAATTTGAAAATAATTTTTAAAATTAATAAATTTAAAAAATATGTTTGAATTTAATTTATCAAAAATATATTTTATTAATAAATAATAATTTATTTTATTTTATCTTGTTAAAAATTTTTATTGTAGATATATATTTATTATAATAATAATTAATAATTTATTTTGTATAGACTTTTTTAAACATTTCTAATAGGATTGTTTATAATTAATAATAATGTAAGCTATATTTAATTTTATTTGTATTATTTTTTTAAATTTTTTTAGTTTTTTTGTTTGCTTTTCATTTCCTTTTTTACGTTTTTCTAGGTTTCACTTCTTTTCCTTCAAAATTTATAGAGTTATTGGTGGTTTTCTCCTTCAAATTTTGTTAATCTTGGGTTCTTTGATGAACCAAAACAAATTCTGAATAGAAAACAAAAGTCAAGTCAAATTAAAAGAAATTAATAAAATAAATGACTTAAAGTAGAGGAAAAAAATCAAATACAAATACCAAAATTTTCAAAATTTAATCTAAAAATTCTTACCACTTACTTATTACAGGAAAAAAAAAGTGAAATAATTACCTATAAAACAAGAAGAAATAGATGGAGTAAAAAAAGGAAGAAGAAAGATAGAAATTCACAATAATAACTCAAAATATAACAAATACAAATAGAAAAAATTCAAATAACAAAATCAAAACAAAGCCAATAACTATTCACATGATTAAACTAAGATCAAAATGAATCGAAGAAATAAAAGAGAAGATAAAAAATTGTATCAACAAAAATATACCAACTAGACATCTGAAGAATAGACGACAAATGAAATGAAAGAAAATAAACATCTTTAAAGAAATGAAAGTAGTTGAAATTTATATAGAGAAAAAAGGAAAAAAATTGCTGAAGCAATTGATGTGAAAAGAAAAATAGCATAAATTGAAACAGCGAAGTTTGAAATTTATATAGAGAAACATAAAAAAATGGCGAAATAGTCAGATTTCATATTCATGCACAAAATAATGATAATTTTTGATATTTTTGCACCTACCAACCTCCATTGCTTTTCATTATGTAATATATTATAAGTTTATATATATTATTAAATTTTGGTATGTGTAATGTATTATAAGTTAATATATACATATATATATATATATAATAAGTTAATATATAATTAAATTTATTGACCAAATATATAATTTTATAAAATAAAAATATTAAATTTAAACAAAATAGGAAAAACATATCTAATATAAATTTAATTACACAAATCATATTATATAAAATTTATAAAATTGTTATCATCTTTGTAGAAAGAACTTGATTCAACATCATCTCGATAATGTTGTTATGAAAGATGTTGAATAATACTTATAAATTCTTCTAATTATTGTCGAAGCTATTCAATATGTGTTCTCTAATCTTTAAGTTGGGCACTAAGAGTTTGTTGGAACAAAGTTATAAATTTATTTTTCATAATTTCTTAGATATAAAAAGAGTGAGGATATGTTGGGTATTAAGTATCAATGTATCCTGATATAGAATTTTCTAAAATATTATAAGATATACTTTCAATACCATATGTTGAGCCTTTTTTTCTTCCTTCAGTAGCCTCTAGCCATAAATCCAATTGTAAAATACTCTCACCTCTACTTTTATACAAAATTTTAAGGTGTATATAATCATTTTGAAAAGCAAATAATAAAATGAGTCACAATTGTACAAGTAAAATTGTAATTGCAAATATAAATTAAATACCAAACCACAATTACATAACATAGACAACTTGAGATTATCAATCAACCCAAAATCTATTATTTTTAGGGGTATTTTGGAAGATCTAAGAATATGTTGGCAATCTTCTTGGTTCTCATACTTATAAAATAAAGTATTAATGTATAAATATATATAATAATTAATAAATATTTAGGGAAAGAAAATTAATTACCAATGTTTTGGCATATTTAAGCATTGAAATAGAACCCTCAATATGTAAGGATGAACCAAACTAAAAACAAAAAGCTTTATTTCTTCTTATCTGTTCTCGAAGTGATTGATACTCTAAGCTATTCCACTTTACATACAACTCATCTCAATTGGATCCTCTAATCCAATTAGGTTTTTTCCCCTATCTTGCTTACATTACCAATTAAAATCTCTAAGATGATCAACTATTTTTTTCTCGAATCTTATGAGAGTCCTTAAGTTTCCAATAATAATATTTTTAAAAAAATTAGATGTTACAATTATTAATATATATATATATATATGGTATTATAATTATATAAAAAATTATTAACAAAATTCACCTTATATTTAGCAAGCCATAATTCTCTATATTCATAAGAAATATCTTTCCAACTATTTCAAGGCCCTGATATTTACTTTAAAAAATAGTTATTATGTGTGCATAAACTTCATTATTATTTAGTGTAAATCTACATAAATTATATATTTATTGGTTAAATATATAAATAATTAAAAGTTATAATAAAATAAAATAATATTAAAAAAATAAGTAATAACTTATCACCATCAGATGAATAAATTGCTTTTAAATATTGTTTGAAGTTGAAGTTTGGGACTTAGGAATTGGAACTTGAGACTCCTTGTGGACTAAAAGAGGAGCATGTTGGGATAATGATTAACCCCTTCTGGATGATGATTTTTGTCAATACATCTAAATAAGTTAATTAGTAAGAGAAAAAAAATATAAGTAAATAATTTTTTTCAAACATGAAATCAAAATAATTTAATAAAATAAACTACTCTTACTTCTACTTAATTACTTATGCTTTGTATCTTAATGCAAATTGCCATATTTCATTGAATTAAAAGTGAGGGTGTGAGAAAGACAAAGGAGATTGATGAAACATATGGATTCTGTGTGTGAAAAAAGGGATGGAAGACACACACACACATAATATTAAATGTTAAAAGTATAAAAACATTAATCCATCTAATTTTATACATAGTAGTATAAAATAGTATTACATTGAAAAGTCATACCAATGCATAAATATCTAGATATTATTAATAATAAAATTATAAAAATAATTTAATACAAACATAAAAATTTATGCATTATTATTATTATTTTAATAAAAAACTTTGTAATAACTCTTATATGTATTAATTTGTCCATGTAAGGTTTCAATAGTTATTTTATTTTTTTTGAAATTGCAAATTATAAGGGCATAACACATTGCTAATGTAAGACCTTTGTTATTAACCTGTGTTCCCTATTTAATATACCCAGATCTAATTTAGGTGATTCATATTATGGTTTAATCAAATAAACCTGATAAACATAGGCGTGAAAGTATTGACATTTTTTTCTTCTCTTTCTTTTTTTTTTTTAAATTTTTGTGTTGAACTGTGATAATAGAAGCATTACTCTAATTTACTATAAGCTTAGATGATAAGCTAGACTGGAGTCAACACTTAAAGCGGATCTAAATAGTCTACACTTAATGCTAGGTGTTTAACCGATTCATCTGCTACGTAGGCTCTTAACTAACTACATCACATCATTAATTCTCTCATATTTCATATATGTTTCTCATACATGGGTTCAAGCACATAATGTCTTGAGAATTTCAACAGTATAATAGCTTATATTATTAGGTTGCCTAAAAACTAAGGCCTTCTCTTCTAGCCATATCTTACCTCTTTTAAAATTACAACTAATATGCAACTATAGTATCCATTCACAAAGGTCTTCTGGGTTTAAATATCAACTAACCCATTAGACCTATTATGTAGACTGTAACACCATCATTTCTACTCATGCCCATCATCCATGAACATGCTCATGTGAGATAGAGTAAGAATAAGGTGAGAACTTCCATTGGATTCATACACTTTCTTACATAGCGTCGTGGTTAAAAATTCATTTTTGTGTCATGTGTTCCATGTGAGTTCATACTATGCCTCCTTATATTTAATTTCATTGTTACAACTCATTTGTATCATAAAAACTAGCTCACAACTCATGGAAACCAAAGGGAGACATGGGACATGCATATTTCTTCTTAGCCAGACTTGGCCCCATTTCTAGGCAAACTTGAGAAATTCATAACTAAATCTAGAAAAATTGAAAACATTCATTCTTGGTCATTTTGGAAATCTTAGGATGTATACTTCATAGTAAAAATATGTAGAAGTCTTAAAATCCCACACACAAAGCGTTTGACATGCGAATCCATCTAGAGGTCAGA
The DNA here is from genome assembly GCA_026724425.1 of Erythrophleum ivorense. Taxonomy (NCBI): domain Eukaryota; kingdom Viridiplantae; phylum Streptophyta; class Magnoliopsida; order Fabales; family Fabaceae; genus Erythrophleum; species Erythrophleum ivorense. The sequence continues at coordinate 293,182 of JAIUCV010000529.1, read as the reverse complement.
GTGGGTCCTGATGCTGTCACAATTTACTGATATGAATTTCAAAAATGTCTAACTAATTCTAAAAAAATCCAATGTATGCAAATAATACCAATATAGAAATATGTGGATGTTAACTAGAGAGAAAAAATATCTCCAGATCAGTTCATCAAACCAAGCGCTCAGAAATTGATGGAACAGTACTTTTGGTTAGGCAAGATGACTGATACTGGGCAGAAATTTCAAAAATTCATATCTTCCTCTCTAGACCTCCAAATGATGTGCTTCCAGTTGCTACAAGTCACTGTGACTGTATAGTTTCTGTCTATAAACTTTTGTAGCCATTGGACCACGTTTGCCCCTCGGATGACACAATTACACAACTGACCAAATGAACAGTGCTGATGCAAATCCAAAATTCTGATACCAACTTTGAAAAAGCATAGAAAATTCCACAGACCTCCAAATGACCTGATCTTTAGCTTCCCAAAAGTTTCTAGACAAGATCTAATCACATGCCAAATTTCAAGGCAAGAAGAGGTCATTTGTCAAACTTGGACATCATGGGGCAAAGTGACCAATTTTTGTGTTACAAGAGGGCTATTAGGGTTCAACTTTGCTTCTCCTACCTCTAAGGCTCTATGAGCATATGGGAAAGCATCAACATAGGCTATCAAACATGGCTCAAATGTGTAACAATCCAGATTTGCAAAACTCACTCTCCCACACCAAAATGTACACTATATACATAATGCCAAGATCTTGCTATTCATAACAAAACTTGCTACATCATTCAAGATGGTTCTAATTCTCATACATATATGATAAATACATTCATTTACAAGTATTCATACATGCTATATCATGTACATCATTAGATTACATCTCTTAACTTAACTACAAAATAGTGACAATATGACTATTTCACAACTCCTTTGCCAATTCTCTAGCTTCAAGCTTGGTGGCTCCCATCTCTTGTCTCACTTGGTCCACCTAGCATGTTAGGATAGCGGAGAGGGGGAGTGAGATTCAAAAAATCTTAATAACTCATCTCTCATTTAATCATACATAAAGCATGTATTACTAGTCTCACACATGTATGCATGGGCATATTAGCATGTGAAATCATAAGAAAAGTATTTTCAACATTTGAGTAGGCCATACATAACATACAAAGGCTTACCAAGCAAGTGGATTAGCCTCACCCATTCACTTGTGGATTTTGGACTTGCTTCACCCATTCTTTAAGAGGTTCTTAGACTCAACCTTATTCTTGGAAGTCAACCTCACTTTTGGGAGACTCTTTACTTTGTCTCAACTAACTTTAAGGGTTCTTGGCTCATCCTCACCATAGCTAGAAGGTTGTTGGCTTTTTCATACTCAAGCAAGCCAAAGCAAGCACATAAAACATTATTTAGAAAACATAATGCATTATCATGGTACCATGACATATAGAATCATGTTAGAATACTTTTCATAGCTTGAAACATACACACACACATTCAAGACAATGTAAGCACATGTCTATGCATGAAAGAAGGTAGAGAGAGTTATCTTATCGGCTAATACAAGCTTTCCCTTTCAATTTGTCTCCTCCCTTGTTGATTTCACAATCACAACTAGATGGGAGTACTTCTCTTGAGCCTAGACACACAAAGAGCATGACATTACCCTCTTAACACTTTATTCATAAAGAGAAACTAGGGTTTCTCTCTCTAGAATTCCACTAACTCTCCTTCCTCTCTCAAGCTCTTAAGAAAGGAAAGCAAAGAAGAAGAAGTAAAGATATATGAGTTTTGGTCTTTTTCAAGAAGGGTTTTCCACTCTTCCTCTTCTGAACCAAGCTCAAAGCCCAACTCATTCAATAACCAAAACCATAGAAAGAGAGGGCAAAGAGAGAAGAACAACATGCTAAGAAGAAAAACCATGCAAATCTTACCTTTTTCTTTCTTCCTTCCTTCTCTAGGTTTCTCTCTCTATCCATAGCTCTTTTCTCTCCTTTGGTCAAAGCTTAGGTCAGTTAAAAGAAGAGGAATGAATCTAGACTCTTTAAGAAGTCAAATTCTATTTTTTTTCACGCTTTTCTATACTAACCCTCGCTATAACGAAGAATAACCCTTGCTACGACGAGCACGTATCAGTCCTATACCCTGTTTTTGCTATGACATAGCTACGACAAGCAATGCCCTGGTTTTTGTATTGGATATCCGCACTCGCTATAGCTAGAAGCATTTTCACTATAGCGAGAAGGCACTCTCACTATAGCTAGACCATTTCTCGCTATAGCGAACAGGTACATTCGCTATAGCTAGGCCATTTCTCGCTATAGCTAGCAGACTTAGAAAAATTTCAGCCATTCGAAAATTTTTCAGCTTCTTCTTTTCTTCTTCTTTTTCTCTTTTTTTTTTTTCCTGCTTGTTACATTTCCACCCTCCTTAAAAGAAATTTCGTCCTCGAAATTACATAACATATCTCATAGGAAGCAATTACACACCCAAGAAGGTGAAGATCATTTCTCTTACTCTTTTATCTTCTGGCTAATTGTTCTTTTCTTTCCCTTCTTCTTGACTCCATATGCTTTTCTCTCTCGTTTTCTCTCAGCCAGGGAATTTTTTCATTGCTAGTTCTTAAGAAAGGTTCTATTGCTATAAAATACTAGCTAGTTTTTTCTTCCAACTCTAGAGGCCTATCTTGGGAGAGCTTACTAATCATATAGGATCAATGTTAACTCATTCGTAGGATTAATGTTTCTTTCAGTGAACTCATTTTTACATCTCAGAAGATAACTTATTTCTTGTATCCTTTCTGAATGGCTTCTCATAACATCTCATCATATCTTGTCTGATCATTAGAGCCATCAGAGGTTTTTATCTGTCTCCTATTTTGAAGTATATTATCCACTATTCATTTCTACATTCTTTTTTACTAGCTCATCCCATGATTACGATTCACATTTCTTTCTGTTACAGGCCTCGTATCGCTACTGCTTATTGGGATTACAGCTCCGTTGAGGAATTTTTGCTTTTAATGATCCTAGTTTCTCTGTTTATTACTATTATACTATATCTGCCTCTGTAGGCTGGGACTTTTTCTCACTTTCTTTGTTCATTTATAGTGGCATTTTATAGTCCTTCAATTCAATACCGATTGGCCTAACCTGTATGTCTCATACAGGTACCGAAGAGCTGCTATCACTGACTACTCCTGAGTTCTGTTGGGATGCTAGCTATTCTCATAGTTTTGCTCACTGGAGATATACTGTACCACTTACCTCATAATAAAAATTGCACTTGACCCCTTTATGAGTACATAAGTCAGCATATAGGGATCTTTCTATCCCTCGGTCAAGGCTATTGCCTATTAGGTAGTGGTTCATCTGGCTCTAACTCTGGAAAGCTAATTTCTTACTTTCTTTATCCCATACACGATGCTTATCTCTAAAGAGACCTAGTCAGTGGTCTAACTGTCTGAGAGCCTTCAGGTCTCTATGGCAACGATCTACCAGACTCAAGAGGTCTATAGTCTCTGAGACAAAAGTTAGTTGAAACTGTACTGGTCTCTGAGACTAATTGCTCTGTAAAACTATCTCAGGCTGTCATCTCACCAGAGAACTATCATGCTGTGGCTAGGGCTCTCTGTAACTCTATGGGATCTACTATGACCCTTGTTGTCTACTGCGACCTCTCAGAGCCCTATTAGGATCTGTTGTAACCCGCTGTGATATGCTAGGATCGATTGCGATCCATCTCTGGGAGATATCAAGGCCTAAGATCACTGTATCTGACAGTAAAATACATACTCATTAAGTCTGGTTACTAGCGCTCATAATAGCTGAGGCTAAACTCAGAAGTACATCATGCTCTTCGTGCGAAGTGGGTTCTGTGTCATATGATTCTTTAGGATTCCATCATACTGATACTAGGGAGCATCTTAATTTTTACTCATCGCTTCTCATAGGATCCTCAAATTCCCACTTCAGCCCCTTTTTGCTTGAGCTTTCTTTTCTTACTCTCTTAACTTACTCACTTTACATATATTCGTTCTAGCCCTCTTCTCATATCCTGTAGTTTCTAACTATGCCCACATTATACTTTTAAGTGCTTTGGCACTAGGGCATTTCACACATTAAGTGTGGTTAACATCTCTGGCAGGAGAGAGACTATGCACTGATCCCTTCTCATTTCATTTACATATACTATAAGGGACTCGGGCTATGCATACAGAATCTGAATATTTTCTATTGGGGATTCCTTTCTGCATGTTTTTCTCATTATTCTAATATTACCGGAATCCCTTTCACTTTTCTTTTTTGACTTATCTCATTTTTTAACTAGGATACCCTTCGATTATCGGGGCACTTTAGTGATTGATGCCATCGTTTGCTATGCACTCAAGTCACATTACTATTGGATTGGGCAGACCCAATATCATGTAACCATTGTTGCAAGCAAACCATAACCTTAAACACTAATACACAAGCGCCTCATGACTGAGCTCAAAGCCACTATCGCCTATATACTACAAGTTTCCCAATAATCTAAAGTACCTCTCGTTTACCTTTTCTATTGGCCCTATTCTCGTAGAGTTCTCAAAAAAGTAGGATTCTTCCTCTATGACTTCCCGAGATCTCTCTGCATTGCCCGGCTATTTTTCTTTGGGCACTATCATACTAGAAGGTGCGTCTATGCCAAGGACAAAGGTACTTTCTTAAGTACTCGAGCACATTAACTGAATGTCTACTCTTAATCTAATATATCCTTGGCTTGAATACTATCATACCTCCTCTTTCTACCTTTCTTACCCTCTTACTTAGGTAAAAGGAGGCTTTACCATTGGCTGATTCTATTGCCAATTCAGGTTTCTTTATGCTCAAAAGCATCTGTATTTTCCCGGGTTCCTCTACTAATGTACTCTCTGTAACACCGAGGAGGTCTACCTTTTGCTCATACTCTTACTCTGCTCTTAGCTAGATTATCCCTTGGTATCCCAGGAATTTCATTCTATGGCATTCTCGACTTACACTCTTTCTCTACATAATGCAAGACTCACCTTCTGAGGTGGTCTCTAACTTCCTCGAGCTTCCCTAAGGGTAAGGGTACTAAAGCACTAACTATTTGTTTCATCTTATTTCTATGTTTGGATCAGAGCTGGGCTTTCTCTCTGTTCAATCTCTTTAGCCTTATCCCCAGGAGCACAGTATGCTATTTCTAGGGTTCTACTGCCCTAATCCAGGACACGCACTTTCAATGTTTGGATTCTACCTCATTGAAGCTGATGCTCTACTGGGTGCTCTAATCACTCACGTGCCTTAACCTTATATCATTCTCCTATTAGGGAGCTCGTCTAACTAACTATCGGACCCCTATCTGTTTATCATTCTAGGCTTAGTTTACTCATTTAATCATGACTAGAGCGAGGGCATCTTTTTTTTTTTATAGATAGTTTCTCAGCTCTTCCTTGCTTCCCTTACCATTGTACCTTTACAATTCGAGGGGTCTATCTAGGGGGATTTACTAACCACTACTGGGTGGTTTCCCCGACATGAGGATGTCTTATCTTTCCTTTTTCGATCCAGGGAGAACTCTCACTGAACCTTTCATTCATAAATCTTACCGAGAATGATGCTACTAGTCATCTTCCTAGGCTTTAGCTTATGCTCAACCTAAGCTAGTCATCTCATCGGACCTGTAGCTTACTAACTATCCTTATTCTTTTTCTGGGTCTCTGTTATTGGCTACTCATGCGTACTTTTAGGTGTTACCTATGAGGTACACCTTTCTAGGTCACTCACTATGTGCTTGATTGCTAGTAGCCTTATCTTACATTATTTCAAGGCTACACTAGTATTCTATCATTTAGTGTCTTAGAGGGTAGCACCCTAGGTTGGAGTCAATGCCTCATAGGCGGGTCTCAACAATCTCATCTCCTTGTGTCTAACTTTCTCTATGCTGAGCTCTTTTATCATTTTCAACTACTAGACCCATTGACTTTTCTACCTTTCCATAACTATTTACTACTCTTTTCTCTAGTTATACTAGGGGTTCTTGCTCTCTGTGGTTTGTCTGACCCCTTATTAACTCCTTTCTTTAGTTGGCTTGAACATGACTAACAAGGCATTCGTGGTGCCCTTTGCCACGGTTAACACATCATTCATTATGGCTAATTAGCCTCGAGTTCGCCCTAATTTTCCTATCTGAGTATTGGTCACGGCTAACTTCTTAATTGGCCGCAACGAGAAACTCTCTGGATTGTCTCGCTGCTTTTATGTAATAATTGGCCGCGGCTAAGCAAATAATTGACGGCGGCTAATGGCCTCCGATTGACTTATTTTTTCTAGGGATCGGATCTTCATCTTTAGCTACCAACCCGAGCCTCACTGCCTCATCAAGCTAAAGGGTTCTACCTCTTGCTTCGTTCATACATAACTACCTATCATTTTTCGGCAATCGAGCTCTAGGGTGTAGCTTGTAATTCAAACTCCTGGCCTCAGGGAATTAATCTTTTGGGCTCTAAAACTCACCTAGACATTTGGGTGTTGTGGCTAGGGGGTGACTCTTTTTCTCACTTCCCCTCAAAATTGGTCCTGTGCAGCCGCAATCTCATCTCATACCGCGCTACATTATTACTTGTCTCTGTATCTCGGAATGGCCTGAGTATGGCTACCAAGGAGAATTAGGCCTCATATAACCTCTCTAGCAAGCCGTTTCCTTTTCTTATCAACGAGATCATTTCTCATCGTTTATGTCTAGGGCTTGCCACTAATCCTGGCAAGCTATCATATCTCATCAGCTTTAGCCATCAGATCCCTTAGTTCCGCTCAAGCTTAGCTCTGCTTAAGCTACTCTAGAGGCCACCCTATCCCGGTATCCACTAACTATTCCAAGACCATCCTATAACTTACTCATCATGAATAAAACCACAAACTACAATCATACACCCAACATGTCTTAGATAAGACTTTACCTCTTTATTCAAGCCTTTCCATAGCCCAATTGTTACATCCTCAAGCCAACTCCAATCCAAAAGAGTCTGGAACTTTGCTCTGATACCAATAAATGTAACACCATCATTTCTACTCATGCCCATCATCCATGAACATGCTAATGTGAGATAGAGTAAGAATAAGGTGAGAACTTCCATTGGATTCATACACTTTCTTACATAACGTCATGGTTAAAAATTCATTTCGGTGTCATGTGTCCTGTGTGAGTTCATACTATGCCTCCTCATATTCAATTTCATTGTTACAACTCATTTGTATCATAAAAACTAGCTCACAACTCATGGAAACCGAAGGGAGACATGGGACATGCATATTTCTTCTCGGCTAGACTTGGCCCCATTTCTTGGCAAATTTGAGAAATTCATAACTAAATCTAGAAAAATAAAAAACATGCACTCTTGGTCATGCTGGAAAGCTTAGGATTTCTACTTCATACTAGAAATATGTAGAAGTCTTAAAATCCCACACACAAAGCGTTTGACATGCAAAACCATCTGGAGGTCGGAGTGGGTCTTGATGCTATCACAGTTTACTCATATGAACTTCAAAAATGTCTAACTAATTCCACAAAAATCCAATGCATGCAAATGATACCAATATGGAAAGATATGGATATTAAATAGTGAGGAAAAATATCTTTAGATTAGTTCATCAAGCCAAGCGCTCAGAAATCGATGGAACAGTACTTTTGGTCAGGCAAGATGACTAATATTGGGCAGAAATTTCAAAAATTCATATCTTCCTCTCTAGACCTCCAAATGAGGTGTTTCTAGTTGGTATAAGTCACTGTGACTGTCTAGTTTTTGCTATAAAATTTCATAGCCATTAGACCACATTTTCCCCTTGGATGACACAATTACACAACTAACCAAATGAACAATGCTGATGCAAATCTGAAATTCTGATGCCAACTTTGAAAAAGCATAGAAAATTCCACAGACCTCCAAATGACCTAATCTTTAGTTTCCCAAAAATCTCTAGACAGGATCTAATCACATGCCAAATTTCAAGGCAAGAAGAGGTCATTTGGTCAGACTTGGACATCATGGGACAAAGTGACCAGTTTTTGTATTACAAGAGGGCTATTAGGGTTCAACTTTACTTCTCCTACCTCTACGGCTCTATGAGTACATAGGAAAGCATAAACATAGGCTATCAAACATGGCTCAAATGTCTAACAATCCAGATTTGCAAAACTCACTCTCCTACACCAAAACGTACACCATGTACATAATGCCAAGATCTTGCTATTCATAACAAAACTTGTTACATCATTCAAAAATGGTTCTAATTCTTATACATATATGATAAATACATTCATTTACAAGCATTCATATGTGCTACATCATGTACATCATTATATTACATCTCTTAACTTAACTACAAAATAGTGATAACATGACTATTTCACAATTCCTTTGCCAATTCTCTAGCTTCAAGCTTGGTGGCTCCCATCTCTTGTCTCACTTGGTCCACCTAGCATGTTAGGATAGTGAAGAGGGGGAGTGAGATTTAAAGAATCTCAATAGCTCATCTCTCATTCAATCATACATAAAGCATGTATTACTAGTCTTACATATGTATGCATGGGCATATTAGCATGTGAAATCATAAGAAATGTATTTTCAACATTTGAGTAGGCCATACATAACATACAAAGGCTTGCTAAGCAAGTGGATTAGCCTCACCCATTCACTTGTGAATTTTGGACTTGCCTCACCCATTCTTTAAGAGGTTTTTAGACTCAACCTTATTCTTGGGAGACAACCTCACTTTTGGGAGACTCTTTACTTTGTCTCAACCAACTTTAAGGATTCTTGGTTCATTCTCACCATGGCTAGAGGGCTGTTAGCTTTTTTATACTCAAGCAAACTAAAGCAAGCACATAAAACATTATTTAGAAAACATAATGCATCATCATAGTACCATGACATATAGAATCATGCTAGAATACTTTTCATGGCTTGAAACATACACACACACATTCAAGACAATGTAAGCACACATCTATGCATGAAAGAAGGTAGAGAGAGCTACCTTATCGGCTAATACAAGCTTTCCCTTTCAATTTGTCTCATCCCTTGTTGATTTCACAATCACAACTAGATGGGAGTGCTTCTCTTGAGCCTAGACACACAAAGAGCATAAAATTACCCTCTTAACACTTTATTCATTAAGAGAAACTAGGGTTTCTCTCTCTAGAATTCTACTAACTCTCTTTCCTATCTCAAGCTCTCAAGAAAGGAAAGTAAAGAAGAAGTAAAGATATATGAGTTTTGGTCTTTTTCAAAAGGGGTTTTCCACTCTCCCTCTTCTGAACCAATCTCAAAGCCCAACTCATTCAACAACCAAAACCATAGAAAAAGAGGGCAAAGAGAGAAGAACAACATGCTAAGAAGAAAAACCATGCAAATCTTACCTTTTTCTTGTTCTTCCTTCCTTCTCTAGGTTTCTCTCTCTATCCATAGCTCTTTTCTCTCCTTTGGTCGAAGCTTAGGTTAGTTAAAAGAAGAGGAATGAATCTAGACTCTTTAAGAAGTCAAATTCTATTTTTTTCACGCTTTTTCTATACTAACCCTCGCTATAATGAAGAATAACCCTTACTACAGCGAACACGTATCAATCCCAGACTCCTGTTTTCACCATGGCGCGTGCTACGGCGAGCAATGTCCTGGTTTTTATATGGGATACCTACACTCGCTATAGGTAGAAGCATTTTCGCTATAGCGAGAAGGCACTCTCGCTATAGCTAGACCATTTCTCGCTATAGTAAACAGGTACATTCGTTATAGTTAGGCCATTTCTCACTATAACTAGTAGACTAAGAAAATTTTCAGCCCTTCAAAAAATTTTTAGCTTCTTCTTTTCTTCTTCTTTTTCTCTCTTTTTTTTCCTGGTTGTTACATAGACATAACAAGGCATACAATACTAATATAATAGAAATTATGCATACATCTACTAATCCATCAAGAATATTGTCAAACATAACTTTATAATAAATATGTACATTTGTTTCAAAATTAGTTACATGGCTCATAACATTATATTCTTTAGCTAGAAATCTAAGCCTCAAGGTGCTATTGACTTTTCTCTATCTTTGCTCGATCTTTCATGTGAAAAAGGTTAGTGGAATGTAATAGGGTGAGATTTTGGGAAAAATCTCAATAGCAAATCCCTATTTTAACATGTATTAATCACTCAAGCACATAAGGCAGACAAGTATACATGTATACACCTTTTTCTAAATGTGAAAATATGCATGCTTGTAATTGAAAAGGTGGTCGTGCTTACTAAACTCACTAAGTGACTTTAATACTTAGCACAAGGAAGAACTACTATGCTCTATTCCTTGGCCCTTTTCTCTTAGCCAACCTCATGAAAGCTTAGCTAACATGGCTAAAACTTATACTCAAACATAGCAAACACAACATACAAATAGCAAAGGAACTTAAGCAATCGAATACACATAAGAGGAAAGGAATTGCTAACTATACTAAAGACTAACCCTAATGCCACTTACTCTTGCTCTTATTCTTTTCTTAGACTATTCTTCTCGGCCATCTACTTACAAGATTACCTTGCTTCACTCTTGTGGCCTAAAACATCACATTAACATTTATATCAGTGCTAAGACTTTAATATGCTAGCATTATGCATGCTATGCTCTAATTAATGCACTCTAAGTCCTTTAGAGGCACTTTAGGACTCACTTTCTAAGAATTTTCTTTCTTAGCTTCTTGACCATTTTTTCTATAGGGCTCCAACTAACTCTTCATTTAGCTTAAAATGGAGTTTGATACTTCTTTTACTTGCTTGCTTAGCTAGCCTTTCTCACTTGCCTTAGACCCTGATTTAGGATTTCTCAAGGACAAGCTTTCTTAAGTAACTCAAGCTCCCTATTTTTTTTTTTTGAGTCCAAAGTTAGTCTTTTACTATTTATATAGTTATTACTATTCAAATAGTCATTTTCTACACTTAGGCATATTTGACTATTTTAGGCCATTTTCCAAATAGCCATCTCCTTGCATTTGAATCTCATTCTCATCTTTTATATGGTTCATTTGACTCTCATTTGACTTATTAGAATCATCAAATGCAAGAGCAAATCCATGCATGGTCATCTAGCACACCTAGGGTTTCTCTTGAACCGTAAAAATTTGACTTTCATAATTGAGCTATTTTTTTGTTTGAAACCAATATTGTCTCCAATCTCTATAATTCATAAGAAGACTAACAAATATCATAGATTATAAAAAACAAATTCATCCAACCCCCTTTCTATTAGAGTAGCCAAGAGCATCATCATGGCTCTTTACATAAGCTTTTCTTGTTCTATGTGCTATTCTCTTCTTATATCATGCCATGGCTTGCTTCTACATGCTTTAAATTACCATTAGGGATCAAAAGAACATGAGAGAGATCACTTTCTCTCTTTAGGTTGTGATCAACATGCACTAGGGTTCCATACACACTTGATTTCAAGACTTGAAACTTATCTTATTTTAAAGCCATCTTTGAGTACAACCTTTTGCATTGATTGGAATTCCCAACAGAGCTCTTTCTCCACTTTTGACAAATCTCAACTTTCTCTTTTTGAAGAACTTAGAAGAACAAGAGTAATTTTTATCATAATTTGAAAAGAGATAAAATAAATCATACGTAAATGCTTGCTTTCTCCTTGTCTCTCTTCTTTTCCATATGATGCCATGAAAGAGCAGCTTGAAGGTGTTGGAAATTTCAATCGAGGTGGTGGAGAAGAGTGCTACACGAGGTAATAAAAAATGGCATTAAAACACATTGACTTTAACTTTTTAATGACTATTTTGCCTTTACTTCTTTGACTCAATAATATTCTACATTCTAACTCAATTTTTCTACTAATTTAGGCTTCATATTCTATTTTAGAATGTCTTAAAACTCTTAGGTCAACTTTCCTAGGCTATAGGGGCTCAAAACAATATAATATAGCTCAAAATGACACAATGTTATAGGCTTTCTCATTTTTCATGCTGTCAATGTTTTGGCTTGTTTTATGCTTCCTGGGTCTTCTAATTAGCTCATTCAACTCATATATAGCAAGAAGTAACTTTGTCTCACTCTATTTTGCTTTTTTTTTTACTGCCTTGTATTTTTGGTTTTATGTTGTATTACCCTGGTATCCCTGTTTTTTGTTCTTCCTTAACTTTTCTTTTTATTTTATTTTCTTATTTAGTCTTTAACTCTTTTTCTCTTTATCCTTTAACTTTTGTGAGGTCAAAGCTCAAATTAAAATACAAGATATACTTTTTTTTTTTACCTTTCTTGTATTTCTTTTACTACACCATAAACCTTTTTGCAAGTGCCTTTTTTGGGTCTTTATCTCATTCTTAGCCCTAATCCTTCATCTTGATTGGGATTTTAATCACTTATAATCTTTCCCCTTACTCTTATTGAGGAGTTTAGCCTAGTATAGAATGTTGAATGTGACAGCTAACATCTGGATGTAGTATGCCAATATTTAGATACATTTTGTCTATAGGAAATATAGCTTGAATTTCACTTATATATTTCCTTTCATAATCTAGTGCTTTGTATCTAAAGGTAGATATTATATCTCCCTTTATTTCTTATGACATATTTCCAACACCATAGATCATTCCTCTAACCTTTCTTCCTCTAGAAGCTTGCATCCAAAGATTTATTTTTTTTTCAGATGATATTATAATGATAATGATCCCATAAAAGGAATATTTATAGTATTCGAATCTACATCCTTAAGCTTGATATATTCATTATGAACAAAAAGCCATAAAATGTGAATTAATACGTATTATTGACAGACACAAATTAAATGCATAATTGAATGTAATTTTACTTTTACAAATATGGTTTTTGAATTTTTATCAATCCACTTACCATCTCTACGTGTGCCCAAGAAGTCAAAGTTAAGAGATGGAATACTAAAAGAGGCACATAAAAATAGGTACATGATTCATCTAAGCAGTCATAAGATGTATCATGATTTAAAGAAAATTTTCTAGTGGCATGGGATGAAAATTGACATAGCAGAGTATGTATCAAGATGTCTAGTATGTTAGAGAATTAAGATTGAACATTAGAGACTAGCTAGGTTAATTCAACCCTTAGATATCCCTGAATAGAAATGGGATAGCATCTTCATGGATTTTATTATAGGTTTATATAAAACATCATTGAGGTATGATGTAATATTAGTGATAGTGGATAGGTTGATCAAATTTGCTTATTTTCTACTGATTAAAACCATATAAACCCTAGATAAGTTAGTCCAATTATACATAAAAGAAATTTTAAGACTCCATGGTGTACCTAGAAGCATAGTCTCAAATAGGGATCATAGATTTACCTTAAACTTTTGGAAATTATTACATGATGCCCTAAGAACTAAGTTGAGATTCAATACAATGTATCACCCCCAAACAACTGGCTAAATAGAGAGAATTATCTAAACTCTAGAGGACATGTTGAAAATTTGTGTGCTAAAGATGAAAGAGAATTGAGATACCTACTTGCTACGAGTAGAATTTGCATATAATAATAATTATCATTCTAGCATTTAGATGGCATCCTATGAGGCTTTGTATGGGGAGAAATGAAGGTTTCTAGTGTAGTAGGTTGAGCTTGGAGAAAAGAGCCTTATAAGCCTAGAGATAATGGACGAAACCTCCAAACAAATAAAATTGATTAGAAAGAAACTCTTAACAACATAGAGTAGGCAAAAGAGTTATGCAGATAGAAGGAAAAGGCCATTAAAGTTTGAGATTGAAGATCATGTTGTTCATGAGAGTGTCTCTAGTAAAAGGGATAGGTAGTTCCATGAAAAAGAAGAAGTTTAGTCTAAAGTATATGGTTCGTTCCAGATTTTACACCAAGTTAGACCAGTAGCCTACAAAATAGGCCTTCCTCCCAACCTAGCCTAAATTCATGATGTTTTCCATATATTCCATCTCAAAGAGTACTAATCAGACCCTTTACATGTCATAGAATATGAAAATGTTCATTTATAGGACAATCTGTCTTATATAATATCGCCAGATCAGATTATGGGTGCTAAGCTTAAATAGTTAAGGAAAAAAAGCATATTGCTAATGAAAGTGGTTTGGAAATGGCTATCTCTTGAGGAAGCCTCCTGGGAGCAAGATGAAGAGATGAAAAAAAGCATCCAGAGTTGTTTCAATGAAATAAGTTTCTAAATTTTGAGGATGAATTTTTATTTAAGGGGTGAAATGTCATAACTAGTGTTTTGGTAATTCCTAGATATTAAAAGAAAAATCAACTAACATGATGATGAGAGACTACAAGCTTAAGTAAGATGAAAGAAAAAGGCTAAAAAGATGAAAATCATAAAACAATAGGAAAAGAGGCCAATAGGACTAAAAAAACTAAAAAAAACAAGGATTTAAATATAATAAGATTTAATATGAGCTACTCATATCCGTTATCATAATATTGTATAATAAGATTAGTAGATTAACCAGATAATGTTAAAATGGTTAAATCCCTTATAATGTACGTTTTAGGCTTCCTAATAGCAATATTTTTTATTGCATTTTTTCATACTATTTTACATCTCAGAAATTCCAACTAGATATTTTTAATAAAGTAGAGAGCCAAAATTTTGATATGCAATAGATGGTTTTTGAAAAGGATTTAAAATGAGCTCAAATAAAAGGGTCAAACTATATGGACATAAATGAAATTTTGAAAAAGTTTAAAATATCTCCTTCCTTTATTATTTAATACACTAGCCTTTTCTCCTCCAAGGAACGTACTTAATCCATCCCTGGCTTAGCAACTTAGAGACATGAAAGAGAGGAAGGAAAGAGAAGAAAAAAGGAGCCAAATAGGTAAGAAATTATGCCTAATTTCACCTCATGTTGGTTTGTAATCTTCTTCTCCTCTTCAAACTCTTTCTAATGATAATTTTGGGTTTTTGAAAGGAGGACCATGCTGGTTGACCACTTGAGAAAAAGAGAGAATTTGGAGCACCTAATTGTAGCATAGAAATCTTCATTCAACAAGCTTTTAAACAAGATATGATATGAGTTAAGAAATTTGCTATTCCTTTGGGCTTCTTTTCTTTCATGGTTTGGCTAGAGAGAAAGGCAAAAGAGAGAGTTTTATGTTTGATGAAAAAACTTGATAGGAACAAGGGTTTAGAAGTGTGGAGATTAAGTTTATACAAAGGAAACAACCTAGAAAGCTATAGACAGCCATTTCTCTAAATGAATTATGAATATGTAAAATCCTAGAAAGATGTTTTGAATCATCTAAGACCAAATTTGACCTAGTAAAGAGTTAAGGATATTCCATATCTATTAAATTCTCCATGGAAATGACAAAAATTCCATTAGGCTACAAAGGGGTACATGTCTCGACCTTGCATAAGATGACGTATCTATCAAGATTTTTAAAGTTTTAAAAGGTCTAAGTATAAGCAATAAATACTAATAGAACCATTGGAATTAATTTAGGAGTCTTATTTTAAAATGTGAAAATTTAGGGTTCAAAAAGACCTAATGAAGTAATTTGGTATTTGGCTTGTTTAAACTTGTATATAATGGTCCCAATAAGTTCCATTAGAGTCATATGGCTCATATAAAGTGAGATTTTGAAACTTATAAGTTGCTACTTAAAGGCCTAAAATAGTTCAAATTCCATTTCAAGTTCTAATAAACCTATGTGATAGTAATATAAGTTAAAATGGGTATTTATAAGTTGTTTTGTATTACAAATTGATGTATATAAGCCAAGCTAGTCTAAGTCTATCATTTTGTGGGTGTCAACCCGAGAAAGAACAAGAACAAAGGAGAGAACAAAGAAGTTAGTGGTAGCTTAAAGCTCTAAACTCTATAAGATAGCTATTTGTCATACCATAACAGATTATATGAAAATCTCATACAATAATACCCATTTAATGGCAATTAGTCATACTTACAGTTTTGACAATGGAACTTATCATCATTGAAAGCTTTAAATAATTTAATTGTGTACAAAGAAATATTTCTATAATATTATTTTCCCATTTCATGCCAAACAAGCTTGTTAGGCTTAGAATATCACAAAAAGAAGTTCAAATTTTAGAACTTACTTCATACACACAATGTCACAACTTTAACACATAATAGAGGTCAAACTTTGAAAAATTATAACTTGAGTTACACAACTCTGATTTATGCAAACTCAATGGTTATGGAAATCTTATAATGAGAACTATTGACTATAAAAATTTTAGGTCAAAACGAGTTTATTTGGTCCAACAAAACCCATGAAAATAGAAATAGAACTATATGAGCAATAAACCAACAAATTTATAGAAAACAACTAACTTTAAAAATTCATAATAAATTCTACAGAGCTCTACAACTTATGTTCTTTAGCTCTATAAAAAGCTCTATATGTGCTTTAAATGCTTGCCAAATTCAGCCTAAAATTCATATGTCTAGTCTATCATTGGTTCATGGACATTTTATATCTCAAAAAGTTACAAAATTTTGTTCTAAATGGCTGAAATGGAGTCATGTTATGCCATGTATCCATTTGGGCATGTTTTAAATGGCAAATACATCATATATGGCTGGTCCAACATATCTCGAAAACTACACAACTCAAAATGACCCATCCACTCTCCATTATACACATGCAAATTCAAGAACTCAAAGGGTCAAATGACACACTTTCATATATTTACATCCAAAAATAACCTGTACATAATAATTTCATACTTTTGAGTGTGTGGAAATGTCCATATATCCAAATATACAAGTACATAGCCATAGGTACAATATGCCTCAAAATGAAATCTATTGTCAAAGTAACTCTCTTTAAATTTTTTGGACATCATTCTTACTTTCACGAGAGCCACTTAGACATGGTTTATATAAATGAGGAAACATTAAGATTCAAAGAATCACACTAACTAATCCATCATTCAAACATATATATAAGGTTCATTTAAATGTGAGGATGTAAGCATACATGTCATACCACTATCAATCATTCAAATTCATGCATTATGGATTCCATGGCTCCTTTAAGAGCAAGACCAAGCTCTAGAGATTTTTGGTTTAGTCTCACCTAATAATTTGGGACTTTTGGTTAGTCTCACCTTTTTTTAAAGACTTTTGACTTAACCTTACTCACAAATGAGACTTTTGACTTAATCTCACCCATATTTAAAGGCTTTCGGCCTCACCTCACCTATTTCAAGGGACTTTTAGCACAACATCACCTATTCAAGAGCCAAACTAATTCCAAATGCAATCAAATGTCATGCAATTCCATAAAGTCATCAAATAATACACAACATACATAATTTGAAAGCAAAACATACAAGCAATCTAAAAGACTCAAGCAACCAAACATATATAATGAAGCAAAAGTTACTTTGATATAAAAATTCCTATTAATTCTCTTTTGTTTCTTTCATCTCTTCCAAGGCTCTCCATGTCATACCTTACTTTATAACACTTTTCCTATTACAATTACCTCATATAAAACTTAAAGGAGTCAATAGAAACCTAAACTAATTAAAATTTTTTCTCTTAAAAACTTCCTCATATAATTTCACTATTCATTTGGTCATTTCCAATTTCTTATCTAACTTTGAAAATATATAATTAATTATAGAAAAATTATATGAGGTCGATTCAGGGCTCTACTTCAAACTCTCTAAGCGCTTTACAAGGGGAAAATACTTATTCAACGGAGCATATATAAATTTATATAAAGTTTCCCTTGCAACAAACTGGACAGTTTTACCCCTTATTGGTCATATTATTATTATTATTTTGCCTTTATATAAGCACAGACATTCTTGCATCTTAGGCACACTAATCATACTCTTTTTACTTCAGGGTTAGGTATATACATGGCTTTCCATTTCATACCTGAGTACCTTACAGTGTCAAAATATAACTCATACACGTAGTAATCTAAAACATTTAATTACATGACGAAATGTGATGCATAAAAGTAAAGTCCTCGATTTATGTCTCCACATTCTTTGCTGAGCAATACAAGAGATTTCATACAAGGCCAAGCACAATCTAAGCATACATATCTCATCTTATAACATAAATGACAATTTGATATAGCATACCACTTATCATTATACAAACATACAAGCTTAAAGAAAGAGAAAGGAAAACTATTACCTTGGCAAACTTTACTCCTCAATCCTTGGGACTCGGTTTACTTGCTTTTGGAGTTCCCAAAACAACATTAAACCCTCTGATCATAATGATAATTCATTACATTCAATACATAAACCTTAACTTCTAAAGTAGTATGACCCTTTTAAACTTAATGGGACCATTGGAATTGAAAAAATCCAACTCCTTCCCTTCCCATTCACTATGGCCGAATAGTATGCATTTCTTGGCCAAAATTTAAGAATTTTATCCCATAAGTTTTGGGGGCTTTCCTATAGGTATTGTTGGTTAAAAACACCCTTTTGAATCTATTGGAATAGATAATATCATTAAATTCCAGCCCCAAGATCATGTTTTGGTCATAACATAATCTAACTTTGTTTTAGGCTTAAAAGTGAATTTCTTTGCTTCTAAAAATCCCATAGCCTCTTCCTTTATGTTTTAGGACTTGAAATTTGGTATACATGACTTTAAGACATTAAGAAAACACCATAAAAATTTTGGGAAAATTCGGACAACATCTCCCCATGATATCTATTTTCCCAAAATTACAATCTTTGTATTTTTCGAAGTCCCAGCACATAACAACAATAACTAAGTTCATATGGCCTTCATGTCCAACATATAAACTCTATTTCTAATCATTCATATGCTGTCCAAAAGTGACTCATAGCTAGGGTTTAACAAAACTAGCTTAAAGCATGTGATTTTTAAGTATAAGATGGAGAAAACTTACTTTTTAAGCTTAATCTTTGCTTCATTTGCTTCTCTCACACTAAAATCCCTTCTCTTCCCACTTAGAGCAACATTCCACCTTGAGGAAAAGATGAATATGCAGCTGCCCTTTGGAGAAAATTGTTAGAGGATGAAGAAGATGAAGAAATTTGGTGAAGAATTGTGGTAATTTTGCGTGATTTTACTTCTTCTTCCACTTTTTCTCCCTCTCTCTCTCTCTCTCTCTCTCTTCACGTTTTTCTCTTCTCCTCCCTTGTGTGTGGCGTGAAAATGGTGGAATGGAGGTGATGGAGATGAATTTGGATGAAGTTAAATGGTCATACTAAATTTGGACCCTTGGATCAACCTTTTCAAGATCAAATCTTAACTTTCCATTCCTTTTTATTTTGATTTTCTAATTTCATAACTAAATATCTTCTTCCAAAAATTCTTGGCCACACACTTGGACACCTTTTCTTAACCCTTAAGTCATGAATAGTAACCATAGTTAACTTTCTCAATTCTACCATGGTCAACTTTTAACTCAACCATAGTTAGTTTTTAACTTAACCATGGTTAATTTTTTAAAATAACTAAAATCTTTTTCTCCTTTTCTTTTTATTTTAAATTTATATTTGGGTTTTATCGTCTCTAAAATCCTAATTATATCTTCTTTTCTCTTATTGGGCCTTTAAAATCAGCTGTTGGGCCTTACAACAGTCTAAAAACCGATGTCAAGGCCTGATTATAGTTTTACGGTACAATACATACCTTTAGACTTTCTACAATTTATAAATATTGTTTCCTCTTCTTTCTAGCCATACTGAGCCTTAAACATGGATCAGGAGCCCTCAACCTCAATCCTCATAAATTTTGGTGTCAATTGCACACCCAGGTCTATAGGTGTAATTTTCACCATTTTGTATTATGATTGTGCTATAAAATTTTCATTTACTGCAATTTAGTCCCTGAAACTCCTTCAGGGTTTCTTAGCCCTTTAGCTATTCCTATTTCTATAGTTGTTACAACTTTTTTTTTCTATTTTGCTCATGGTTATTGATCGGGATAGCCAGATCTTGAACCGAATCTTGTCCGGTCATTTGGACAATTTGGCATCATTGGACCCTTCTCATCAAACTAAGTTTAACTGAGTCACTAATTTCTGAGATTCTTATTCAATTTTTTGATATTCATGCTTAAAGCCACGAATAGAGGGTGAAACTAGAGTTCCCTGAACTTTTGGGCAATTTATACATCTTTCCCTGCTCATAATTTTTCTTTGCATTTTGGTCCCTGGCTCCTTTATACTTGACTTCGGAGGCTCTTCAGGATCTTTTTTTTATCCCTTTTTTTTCATCTATTTGGTCCTAATTTTAAGGCACTTTTGGCCTTGACTCATCATTATTTGTGGTCTAGAATATTATTCTAATTTTGTTATACCTCAATTTACTCTATTTGGGGAACTTCCTTTTGTATCCAGTGAATTTCGTACGTTGATGGACAAACTATATGTTACGTTTCTCGTGTTTCCTTACTTTTTCTTGGATTTTCAGAAAACTGGATGTTACACTACACCCACCCTTGAATGAGACTTGACTTGCTTAGCCTAGATACATCAATTAAAGCATAAAATTATCAATAAAACCATACTTGTACTCATTTAAGCCATATACATGTTAGTTAAGGTTTTAGGTGCAAATAATGGCTTCCTTCATTATTCTAAGAAGCAACACTTTAAAATCTAAGTTCTTGACTACAAACCTCAATTGATATAGCTTATATGACTCTAATAGAACCCATTAGAGTCACCACACACATGATTTAGGAAGCCAAAACCAAGTTGCTTCTTAATGCCTAATTAAACCCTAAAAATTCACCTTTTCAAATAAGGCTTTTAAATTCAAACCAATGGTCCCTTTAATATTTATAATTCATATCTAGACCACTTATAACTTTAGAATCATTGAAAACTCTTCCTAGGTATCCTAGATAGGTCTTAGCCAAGACATGCACTAGGATGAGCTTCCATGGAGTTTTTTCCATTATTAGGGAAATTAGCATCTATTGGAGTTCCTTAGCTTCTTCTTTGTTCATTTATACTTTTACATATCTTCAAATACCTTTCTGAGGCTTCATACTTCTTAAGGTGCAATCAAAACTCTAATTTTCATATCTTATAATCTGTAGTTTCCTAATTGATAACAATTATATATTCTTGATTCCATGCTTCAAAACCCCAATCCCCATCATATTTTAGCCAACAACTAATTGCCTTTATGCTCTCTTCAAGTTGGCCGAACATGGAAGCTCTTGGAGGAGCAAGGAAAAGCTACTTTCTTATGCCATGTTATACATCATATGAAAAGGCTTTGAATGGAAAGTATTATGGTGTATTTAGCTCCCTTTAAAGAGTTCATTCCTCCACGAGTCCAACTGCAAAAATTCCCCTTTTAAAGAACTAAAATCATAAAAAAGAATGGAAATTAGTTTATAAAGACATCATAGGAAGAATCTCTATAATTTCTTACCTTAGATAGCCTTTCTTCTCCTTGGTTTTTGCTGGTTCTTGGACACCTTTTAGGTTTAATTTGCAGCTGCTCAAAGTTGGCCAAAATAAAGGGGAAAGGGTGAGACAGGATATATATAGAGACAAGCTAAAGTTTTATAATTTTTATATATTCTAATTTTGCCCTTAATATTTAATTTCATAATTTGAGTTCAATGACCTAAATTATACATTGAGAGGGTTTTAACTATTCTGACGGTTCCTATGATTTTTTAGGCCTTTAAAAATTCAAATAAATTTAATTTTAACATTTAAAATTCCCTCCTTTAAGTTTTCAAAAAGTTACCCAAAATTATGATTTTGCCACTGAGTTTACAGTTTATTCTGTTTAATTGTTTTGGCTTTAGTTTCAAGTCATTTATTGTTTCCTAACCACATTTCTAAATATTGTAATTAGCATCCTACCCTCAATTGGCCTTAATTTACTTTGATTTAAGGTCCTATAATATCACAATATGGGTTTAAGTTTAGTTTCTGACAAATTGGATATTACACTATTTCTTCCTACCTTGCATGTATCTGAATGTATGAATTAATTGAGATGCTTGTATATTTGGTTATTCAATGATTGCATGAGTTATGTTTTGAATTGGCTTTTATTATGATTTTTATACATGTATGATATTACGTTAGGCTCTGAGCATGAGATGGCGGGAAATTAAGTGTAAAAGTTCTTCTCTAACCTAGAGATGAGCCTAGCCAGTGTGTTTTCACGTCATGGCTAGATGAGAATTAAGTTTCATGTCAATTTTCATGTTTGAGTTACTTAATGCATATAGCATACATACTTACATTTCCTCATTTGTATTTATTGTATGCATTGATGTGAAATGAGATTTGCTATTAAGATTCTCCCAAGAATCTCATCCTTTTTATCTCTTATAAACCATGACAGGTACTTCAAGCAAAGACAAAAAAGCGAAGAAGGCTTAGAGCTTTAGGACCTTTAATAGAAAGCCTTTAATGTCTATATGTTTTTATATATATGTGGAGACAAATTAGTGATAAACTATTATGTATATGATGATGACATGCAATGGTAACTCTTGTACAAGTTTAAGAATATATATGTATGTTATTTTGAGGTAAGAGTTTGTAAATGGAACATGCTTTTATATATGAGAAGTTACTTGTTCCATGTGCACTGTTAAGTGTAAGATTGTGAGTTTTAGTAGCTAGCATTATTTCTTATATTGACCTTTATGGAAATGAAGTATGAATGGATTAAAATTTGCTCAAGGGAAGAGATTGCATATTAAGGTTCAAATGGACCACTTTAGAATAAAAAATTAGTCCAAATGAGCCATAAATTACAACCTTACCCTTGATAGCCTTAATGATCTAATTTGGAGCTAAAATTTGGTAGACACTTATACGACATATAGAGATTTCCAACAAGCCAAAGATGGTTTTTTTTTAGCTCTATAGAATGTTTGATGAATTTTTAAATCTGGTCTTAAAAAGTTAAATTATGTAATTATTGTTCACTTTACACAACCCTTAGTTTTTGTACCTTATAAGAGGAAAAATGGATTCATTTTCACTTAAAATTTTTATAAAATAAAGTTTAAATTATAAATTTTTCATGGATACCTAATTTGCACAAATCGGAATTATGTAGCCAAAGTTATGAATTTTTAAAGTTTAGACCATATTATGTCAAAAGAAGTTAAGTTTGGTTATATAGTTCCCTTATGCAATTAGGACTAGTATGATGATCATGTGGATCAAAACAAATGTGTGTATGGAAGTTATAAATAAAAATGAAAAAAAAAATCAAAATTTAACCCTTATAATTCTCGTTGACATGCGAAAAGGCTATGAAACTGCTGCTATAAGTTTTATAGCAATTGTTTTATAGTATTTGACGTTGTTTGAACATGAAAATGATTATATAGAATATGCTATGACATTATGTTTCACTAGGAAAGTTTCCTTGTGCTCTAAAGTTATATGAGCTAGCTAGCTGCCCTAATTATAACTCCAAGTTTCAATTATAGCTAACTACTTGATCAATCTTGGATTCCAACTTCTCAAATCATTTAGTGGTAACATTTATAAACTTTTTAAATGCTGCTTCCTAAGAAGGCTTGCTCTTTTTTTAATGATGGGCCTGTAGGTTTCTAGCTTAAAAAGTTATGCTTAGGCTACCCACCACAATTACCTTGATTACCCCATGCCAAATTGAGATGATTCCAACATCTAGGATTGTAAGTAGAAAAGATAGGTTATTTTGCTAGTTTAGATAATTAGAGACATCTTGCACTTGAACAACAATATTTGGTCCCATTAAATTACTCAAATGGCAATCATTACATGTATGCCTTCCAACATAAAGTTCATAGCTTGGAAGAGAATTAGAATTAAATACCACATTGACACTCAACTAATCAACTCTCTTCATCAATATATCAATTTTTGTATTCAATGAGTTAATGTTATCCATCTCTGGGTCACTTGTGTGAAGTCCCACATCGGTCAGGAATGGTCTGGGGCTAAGGCTTATAAGTGGGGGCGAAGCCTTCCCCCACCAGAGGCGCCTTTTGGGAATAAAATCTCAAGGGGACAAAACCCCTACGAACCGGGAAGGCAGGGTAACCAAGCCCACGAACCGAGAAGGACGGGGACAATACCTCTGGTGGCTCTATAGGTGTAATGTAACAGCCAAGAAAAAGAAAATAGAAAAGAAATGAGGAAAGAAAAGGAAAAGAGAAAGCTGGAAAATTTTCGAAGAGCTGAGAATTTTCTAAGTCTTCTCGCCATAGCGAGAAATGGCCTCGCCATAGCGAGAATGCCCTCTCGCCGTAGCAAAAATGCTCCTAGCTATAGCGAGTGCGGCATTCCATACAGAAACCAGGGAGTTGCTCGCCATAGCGACGCCATAACGAAGGCAGAGGTCTGGAATAGACACGATCTCGCCATAGCGACGCCATAGCGAAGGTCCAGAATAGACACGACCTCGCTGTAGCGACGCCATAATGAAGGTAGAGGTCTGGAACAGACACGAGCTCGCCGTAGCGAGGGTAATGACTCGCTATAGCGAGAGCGGTCCAGAAAAGCGAGAAAAAGAGAGTTTGACTTTTTAAAAGCTTCCAAATCTCTTCTTTCTTCTTCTAACCTACTCAAACTCATCTTAGGAGAGAGAAAAGGGCGGAGGAGAGAGAGAAAAGCTGAAGAGAAGAAGAAAGCACAAGAAAGGTAAGGATTCTCATGGCTTCCTCTTAGTATGTTGCCCTTCTCCCCTTTTCCCCTCTTCCCTACGGTTTAGATAGCAAAAATGGTTAGGTCTTGAGTCTGGTTCAGAGGAGAGAGAGTGGGAAACCATTCTTGAGAGAGATTAGAAGTATATAGTCTTCTCTTTCTTGCTTTCCCCCTTTCTTAAGAGCTTAAGAGTTGAGAAAAGAGAGAGGATAGCTAATGGACTCTAGTGAGAGGAAGAAACCTAGGTTAAGAAGCTTAGTATAGTTAATTAGAAGTAATCCCTAGCTTGAGAATCAAGTATTAAGGTATTAATTCCATGCTTTTGTGTGGTTAGGCTCAAGAGAAGCTCTCCCATCTAGAGGTGGTAGTGAGATCCACAAGGGAGGAGACAATTGAAAAAGGAAGTAGTGAATAGCTAACAAGGTAGTTCTCTCCACTTTCTCTCATGCATAATTGTGTGTTTACATTGTCTTGCTTGTGTGTATGAATGATATGAGCTATGAGAAGTGTGTTAGCATGATGATATGTTATGAATTGAAATGATGATTTATATGATTGTTTTGGGTTTTGCTTGAGAAAATGGAAAAGCCAATAACCCTATAGCCAAGGTGAGGATGAGCCAAGCCCTTAAGTGGTTGAGACAAGAGTAAAAAGTCTCCCAAAAGTGAGGTTGACTCCCAAAGAGTAAGGGTTGAGTCTAAGGACCTCTAAAGAATGGGCAAGGCGAATCCAAAAGCCACAAGGGAATGGGTGAGGCTAATCCAAGTACTTAGTAAGCTCTTAAATGTTGTGTGTGGCCTACTCACATGTTGAGAATGTTTTCCTTTATGCATGGCCAATTCATATGTTTTAAATGTTTTCATCATGGTTTTATATGCTAACATGCCATACATGCATAATGAGACTTGTTGCATGCAATATATGTATGTTTGAATGAGAGTTGAACTACTGAGATTCTCTGAATCTCACCCTCCCTCTCTACCATCCAACCATGCCAGGTGGACCAAGTGAGGTTAGAGATGGGAACCACCACCAAGCATGAAGCTAGGGATAGATATGAAGAAGAGTGTAAAGGTTTCTTGTGAGTACATTGTAAATGAGACATGAGATGTATATGATGTATATGATGTAACATTTATAAATGTTGTAAGATAATGTATGTATGAATGATGAATGTATGAGAATGAAATCTATGATGAATGAGAAAGTAAGTTTGAATGAGAAATGCTCAAAGTAGCATAGGCTATATGGGTGCATAAGTGGGCATGGGATAGTGAGTTCCTCCAATCTAAGTTACTAGACACTTGAGACATGATTGAGGGCCCCTAGAGATGCTTTCTCATGTGTTCAAGGAGTCATAGAAATAGAAAAACCAAGATTGGATCCTATGAACCCCACTTTTGGCCAAGAAAGGGCCTTCTTGCACATGATGTCATAGATTAGCCATATGACCTCTTCTTGCTATGATATTTGACATGTAGCTAGATTATGTTTAGAGCTTTCTGGGAAGCTAGAGTTCATGTCATTTAGAGGTCTATAGCATTTTCTATGATTTTTCAAAGTTGACATCAGAAATTCGGATTTTGGAAATCACTGTTCATTTGGTCAGTTTGAGAAACGTGTCATCCGAGGGGCAAACGTAGTCCAATGGCTACGAAATTTTATACACAGAAACTAGATGGTCACAGTGACTTGTACGAACTGGAAGCACCTCATTTAGAGTCTAGAGAGGAAGTTATACAATTTCGAAGTTCCTGCCCAGAATCAGACACCCAACCAGACCCGAAGTACTGTTTCATCTGTTTCCGGGAAATTGGCTTGGTGAAATGATCTGGAGATATTTTTATCCTCTAGCTAACATTTACATATTTTCATAGAGATATATTTTATGAGCATTGGATTTTTGTGGAATTAGTTAGACATTTTCAAAGTCTATATCAGTAAACTGTGACAGCAAAGAAGCCCCCTCTTACCAGTGAACGATTTTGATGTCAAACGCAGAGTATGTGAGATATTGAGACTTCTACTTATTTTTAGCATGAAGTAGACATCTCAAGATTTCTATAATGACCCAGATCATGCAGTTACGATTTTTCTGCATTTAGTTATAGATTTTCAAACTTAGCTCAGAAATGAAGCAAAATCTGCCAAGAACGAAAATGCATGTCTCCAATCCCTTTTTGCTTTCCATGAGTTTAAAGCATATTGTGGGGATTGAAATAAGTCTCAATAGTGTAATTGAGCATGAGGATGAGTAGAGAGAGCTCAACCGGTCCATGTTACTTCTAAGTGGATCTCTACCCACACATAGTGCCATAGAGAAAGAAGCATAAGGTAGAGAAATTATCTCCCTTGTGAGTTCCGCATGTGTATATAAGTAAGAGGGCATGTTGGGTATGAGCTAGAGGTTAAGGTGTTACAACTTGTAGCTCATCTAAGTAAGTACCTTTCACTAGGCCATTAATAAAAATTGGTAGCCATCTTTTTGATGATGGATACTACCTCATCAGCTAGTTTTCCCATCAAAGATCCACCCATAACTACATCTAAACAGACCTTATTTAGGTGTGATAGGCCTTGATAGAATGTCTATAATATTAGACAATCTTGGATCCCATGATGTGGACACCTTCTTTATAAATCCTTATAGCATTCTTAGGCTTTATAGAAAGATTCACCCTCTAATTGCACAAAGTTCTTAATATCATTCCATAGTTTGGATGTTTTACAAGGTGGGAAATATTTGGCCAAGAAGGCTTGTGAAAGCTCATCCCACATGGTAAAAGAATTGGGAGGCTTGGATGCCAACTACAACACAGCCTTTTCTCTCAAAAAGAAAGGGAATAGTCAAAGTCTAATTGCATCATCTAAAACCCCATTCATTTTAATTGTATCATATATAAGTAAGAAGTAGGCTAAGTGTGCATTCCAATCTTCATTCATTGTTCACCAAAATTCATTTTGCTACACAATTTAAATCATCCTAAACTTGATCTTAAATTATTCATGTTGATTGCAAAATTGACAATACTATTATTAAGCTCTTGTGCATTCAGCATGGCAAACTCACAAACAAGTCAGGTATAATTAGACACGACCATTGTTGGTTGCTAGAGATAACCCACTTGTGCAACTGATAAGGCATCACTTTGTTGTCCCCTCGCTTGAAAGGTAAACTTTGGCTCTAGGTCAAGTTTCAAGCAATTAACACTTTGGGAGCATCTCATCAATCTCAAGCACTTACAAAATGAACTACTCAAATTGAATAAAGATAAAAGATAAGAAAAAAATAAAATATAAAATTAAAAAGAAAATTTTATAAATTAGTAAGAGTAATTGTTGTATTGATATTGAGTGTGTCTTCTCTAGCAATGACAAAGGTACAAGTCACACAAGTAATATAGAAGTGAGTTAAGTATTGTCCCATAGGGAAGGTAGATCAAGTACCAATTTCCCTAATTACTCTTATTATCTAGAAAATGGGCTAGGTTGAATCAAAATAATTAATTAAGAACTTAATTGCAATACATGAAAATAAATAACTAGACTACTTAAATATAAAAAGTTCTAGAGTTTGGATTTCAATGTTTACTTCTTGTGAATGGATGAAGAGTGACTCATGGAATTGATTACTTTCCTAATTAACAATTAATTACTTGATATATGCATAATTATCTTTCAAAATAGAACACATATATCTATGTTAGGCTTATGTTTACTTTCGTGATCATAGATTCAAACACAAATCCCCCTTAAGTTCAATGGAATTTAGTGTGCACTTGCATGTAGTGGCTTGGCATGCACGCAGGTTGCTACTTGGCTAGTTAAAATTTATATATTTATAAAATCTAAACCTAAATCTATCCCCTAAGTAATCCATTATAGCAATTCACCTTTTAGTTCATCTCATTATAAATTAGACTTCACAAAGAGTGCGTAGTAATTTGCAAAAGAATTATACACAAAACAATAGAATAGTCAAAGTGAAAAATCTTTACATAAGTATCTCAATCTCAAATGCAATCGATAAATATATCAATCCCAACCCCAAATCTAACAGGTTTAGCTACTCGTGATTAAAATCAAAATCCTAGCAGTAAAAAGAAATAACTTCATGATAAAAGAAGGAAAAAGTAGAAGAGAAAAACAAATAAATGATTCTATCAATCTTTAGTAAGACTTCTCTAGATGTTCAGTGTTATAGTTGTTCTCTTCAAAATTTTCCTAGATTGAATCATGTATTCTTTGGCCTCTCTAGCATCTTTTTGACATGTTCCTTAAGGTTACAATTAATCCTTCCAAACTTGCCCTTGAGTCCTCCAGAAAATAAATTAATATTATTGCACATGGCCTAGCCATACAAATATGCCCAATCACACCTCAAAGGGGTTTGTGTGAATTTCTATCTATGGCTTCCTTAGATTACCTAATTACATGGCCTTGGTGAAATCATACCAAAGGTGTGTGAATTTACATAGCCTATGTGAAATCACATGAGCATAGCCTATGTGAAATCACACAAGGATCGTGTACCTTGTCATTTCTACTATCGTGCTCCACTATCAATTGCATGGCCTATGTAATATCACACAGGGTTGTTATATGTGCTAAAATCTCTACTTTTTCCTTTAAAAGTGCCTTTATAATATCCAGTTCTCCGAAAATCAGAGAAAATGTGAGAAACGTAATGTACGGTTTCTCCGTAAACAAATGAAATTCACCAAATACAAAAAGAAGTCCCCTAAAATGATGTATTTAAGGTCCTAACAAATTTGGGAAATATTCTAGACTCCTAAGAATGATAATTCCAGGCTCAGATGGAAAGAAAAATAGAGCTAGAATGATAAAATAATTTCTTGCAAAAAGCTTACGAAACGTAATGACATTTTCGTAATTTCGAGCAAATTTTAGAATTCATATAGAAAGGCTTTTTAAATGAAAATTTTAAGTTACCCAGGGTTCTCAGAGGCCTTGAAAGCCATAGGAAGCCTTGGGACAATTAAATCCCCTCCGGTGAATGTTTTTCAATGTCGATAGACCTAAACTTTGATCAGTTCGTTCGGTACAGTTTTAGCTCCAAATTGAGTGATTCCAAAGACATTTTATTAATTTGGGAACTTAAATTTTATAATGGAAACGATGGTTCTAAAAAAAGAGATAAAACGAAGCTGAAACGAAATTGCTATTAGGGAAGGACAAAATTAAAATTTTTGAAAAAGTGTGTTTCTAGAAGCTCCCACACACTTCTCCTTTCTTCTCCCATCTTCTTAAGCACGAAATTTCTGTCCAAAATACAAAATATGATCTGCTCTCTTAGGCTCACAAGAAGAGGAAGAAATGGAGGAGAAAAATCAAGAAAAAGGTATGGATTATTGGAAGTTTCTATGCTTTCTTCCATCCAAACCTCCTCTCCTCCATTCTCCTTAGTTTTCTTTGATTAAAATGAAGTTTTCAAATCTGTTTTAAGGGAGATATTAAGGATAAATTTCGGATTTGAAGAGAGGAGCTTGGAGAAAGCAAGATTCAAGTGAGAAAAAGTAAGAAAACTAGATAATTTCTCTTCCTATGGTTGCTACCTTTAGTTCCTCTCCTCCTCCATTTCGCCTAACATGAGAAAACCTAGGATGACTTGATTTTTAGGCAGAACCAAGGATGAATATAAGGAAAAAGAGTGTGGAGATTAAGAATATGCAAAAAGAATTAACAAAAACTCATTAGATTTCAAGATGCAATTTATAGGGTTTCAATTGCACCTTGTAAATGATTTTATATGATGATTCCTAGGCCTAAATAAGAGTTTAAATGAGCTCCCAAGATCCCTAAAAAACTCCCCACATGCATCCTCCATTGAGAAAACAAAGCAAACTCCAAAAGACCTTATTTCCTCTATAACCTCGGCCTAAAGGGGTTTGTGTAGTTAGGGAGAGTTTTAAATTTTTCTAAACCCATTTTTGAGTCATATATGATGAATGAAAATGAGGTGAGGCCTTAGGAAAAAGTTAGAACCCATAGAAAGTGAGTTGGTGCTTTAGATTCCATGTTATGACCTAAAGAAGCAACATGTAGTTAGGCTCTTGGTTTTAAT
The DNA here is from genome assembly GCA_026724425.1 of Erythrophleum ivorense. Lineage (NCBI taxonomy): Eukaryota > Viridiplantae > Streptophyta > Magnoliopsida > Fabales > Fabaceae > Erythrophleum > Erythrophleum ivorense. Next base: position 262,466 of record JAIUCV010000529.1, on the reverse strand, counting down.
TGTGTGATAAATTCAAGAGGCTTAAAAGAAGTCAAGAATCATATTTGAAAGGAAAGAATAGAGCCTAGAATTTATTTGATGGGTGTTGCTTCATTAGGTGAAATTATGGAACCATAATGAGGTTTATAGAGCAAGTTAGTGTCTAAGTGAGTTGTGTGGCCTTAGAATTAATTCCATGAACCTAATTGGCTTCCATAAATTATGTTTAGGCCAAGAGAAACCATCCCCTACACTTTATGTGTATGTGGCCGAAAAGGAGAGCTTGGATTCAAGAGAAAAAGTGCATAATTATATACAAGGTAGCTCCCTCCACCTTCTTTCATGCATGGATGTGTGCTTAGCTTGTCTTGAATGTATGTATGTGTATTTTTAAGTCATGAAAAGTATTCTAACATAACTTTAATTCCATGGTGCCATGATGTTACAATATGCTCTTATATGATGTTTTGATGTGTGCTTGGGTTTATTTGAGTGTGGTGAGATCAAGAACCCTTAGCCATGGTAAGGATGAGCCAAGAACCCTTAAAATTAGTTGAAATAAAGCAAAGAGTCTCCTAAAAGCAAGATGGACTCCCAAAAGTATAGTTGAGTCCAAGAATCTCTTAAAGAATGGGTGAGACAAGTCCAATATCCACAAGAAATTGAATGAGGCTAATCCATTTGCTTGGCAAGCCTTTGTATGCTATGTATGACATTCTCAAATGATGAAAATGCTTCTTGAATGTTTGCACATGTCAACATGACCATACATGCATTTATGAGACTTGTTTGCATCCATTATGTATGATTGAATGGGAGATAAGCTATTGGGATTCTTTGAATCTCATTCCCTCCTCTCCAATGTTCTAACATGCTAGATGGATCAAGAGAGCAAGGAGATGGGAGCCAACCACTTGAGAGATGAGAGTATGACATTGAAATGTATGAAATTTGCTTCATTAAGGCTATCAAGGTAGCAAAGGTTATCATCTATAGTTGTATATGATCTATGACCTCTTGAACATATGTAATTATGATAATATGTTATGTTTAAATAGGAGAATGTATTATGTGACCACTAGAATACAATTTGAGTATGTAATGCTAAGTTATGATTCTTGGAAGTTTGATGTGAGTATGTATAATTGCATGTGGCATAGCCAAAATGAGAGGCATAGAGTTTGGGACCATTTGGGCAGCTCACACAAGTCTTAATTATGCTTTTAGACTTTTCCAAGAGTTGTCAAACCCCAAGGAAAGCCATTTGGACATTTTGGTATCCTATATGGAGCCAAATTTGACTATAATGGAACCCTATATCACTTTTTGTCCAAATGAGTTCTTCTTGATCTGAGATTTGGCATACAATTAGAGTTTGTTGAGAACTTTTTGGGAAGCTAAAGAATAGAATTTTCAGAGTCTAGAGAATATTTGATGAATTTTCAAAGTTGGGAAATTTTCTGGTTTTGGTCATGTCACTGTTTATACTGGTCCGAAAATGAAATCTGTCACATAGGGCACAAATAATGTCCAATTGCCACGAAATTTTATACAAAAAAATTATACATTTCTAGTGACTTGTAACAACTAAAAGCACCTCATTTGGATATCTAGAGAGGGAGATATGAATTTTCAAAGAAACTATCCAGTATCAAGAATTCCAGCCGACTTCTGTTTTTGTTTGATTCGATTTCAAGGTCTGGGCGTACCTGAACTAGTTTGGAGTTATTTTTCCCCTTTAGCTAACATCCATAGCTTTCCAAATTGGTATCATTTGTATAGATTATATTTTTGTGGAATTAATTGGACATTTTTTAAATTTGCTGCAGAAATCTATGACAGCACCAATAGGCAGTTTGACCTCTGGACCATTTCAAATGTTAAACATCCTCTGTGATAGATTTTATGGTCTGGACATATTTTTAGCATGAAGTAGACATGTGTATCTTTTCAGAATGGCCAAGAATGCATAATTTTGATTTTTCTAGAATTAGTTATAAGTTTTTAAAGTTGTGATAGAATTAAGCCAAATTTTGGCCAAAAATATGTATAGATATTTTAAGCTTCCCTTCGAGTTCCATAAGTTGTAGGCCACATTTCATGTTACAAATGAGTTGCATTTATGTAATTAAATATGAGAATGTGTTGTATGAGCTCACATGGTACACGTGATATCAAATAAAATTTTTATACATGACGCAATGTAAGAAAATGTATTATTTTAATCTTTTTTTCTTACTCTTTCATGGGATTGATAATGTAAAGCATGGAAATGTTATGAAACAAGTTAGAAATATATGGTGTTACACTTATTGGTATCAAAGCAAAGTTCCAGGCTCTCTTAGATTGGATTTGGCTTAAGGATGTAGCAATAGAGTTATGTCAAGGCTCGAATGAACAAGTAAAATCTTGTATGAGACATGTTAGGCGTATGAGGATAAGTTGTGGCTTTGCTCATGATAAGTAAGTGGTAGAGTGGTCTTGGAGTAGTTAATGGACACCGAGAAAGAGTGGCTTCTAGAGTAGCTTGAGCAGAGTTAAGTTTAAGTAAAGATAAGGGATCCAACAGCTAAAGTTGATGAGATGTGATAGCTCACACGGGATCAGTGGCAAGTCCTAGATATAAACAATGAGAAATAATCTCATTGATAGGAAGAGTCTTGCTAGAGAGAGTATGTGAGGTCTAATTCTTCCTAGTAGTTATACTCAGACCATTCTGAGATGTTTCGCGTAATGCAGAGACAAGTAGAATGCAGCACGGTATGAGATGAGACTGCGACTGCACAAAAGCAGTTTAGAGGGGAAATAAGAAGAGAGTTATCCCCTAGCCATGACACCTGAATGTCTAGATAAGTTTGAAGGCCCAAAAGGCTAATTCCCTTAGGCCAGAGGTTTAAGTTACAAGCTACATCTTAGAGCCCGACAACCCTGAGATGACAGAAGGTTATGTATGAATGAAGTAAGAGGTAGAACCTTCTAGCTTGATGATGGGCTAGGTATAGAGGCAATGAGGCTTGTGTTGATAACTAAAGATGAAATTACAATCCATGAAAAAGTAAGTAAATCAGAGGTCGTTAGCCATGACCAATTAATTGCTTAGCCATGGCCAATTATTCTATGAAGCAGTGAGGTAATTCAGAGAGTCCCTCATTGCGGCCAATTAAGAAATTAGCCGCAACCAATACTCAGACAGGAAAACTAGGATGAACCCGAGGCTGATTAGCGACGACGAATGATGTGCTAGCCACGGCGAATGACAATTTGAATGCCTTGTTGGTCATATTCAGGCTAACTTGAGGAATGAACTGATAAGGGATCAGTGGATCCACATAGAGCGAAAACCCCTAGTATAAGTAGAGAAAGGGCTAGTGAATAGTTACAGAATATTAGAAAGAAATTCGCGAGCCTAGTAAATGAGATTGAGAAAAGAGCTCAACATAGAGAAAGTTAGACATAAGGATGATAAGGTTGTTGAGACCCACCTTTAAGGCATTGACTCCAACCTAAGGTGTTACCCTGTGAGACACTGAGTGATAAAATGTTAGTATAACCTCGAAACAACATAAAATAAGACTACCAGCAGTGAGGCATATAGTGAGTGGCGTAGAAAGGTGTACCTCATAGGTAACACCTAAAAGTAAGTATGAATAGCCCAGAAACAGAGGCTCAGAAAAGAATGAAGATAGTTAGCAAGCTATAGGTCCGATGAGATGGCTAACCTAAGCTGAGCATAAGCTGAAGCTTAGGGAAGATGACCAGTAGCATCGTTCCAAATGAAATATGTGAATGAAAAACTCAGTGAAAATTCTCCTTGGATCAAGAAAGGAAAGATGAGATATCCTAAGGTTAGGGAAACTATCCAGTAGTGGTTAGTAAAATTCCCCTAAACAGACCCCCCTAGTCATAAAGTATAGTGATAAGGGAAGCGAGGAAAAGCTAAGAAACTAGGTATAAAAAAGATGTCCTCGCTTTAGTAATGATTAATGAGTAAACTGAGCCCAGAAAGGTAATGGATATGAGCCCGATAGTTAGTCAGATGAGCTCCCTAATATGAGAATAATATAAGGTTAAGGCATGTGAGTGATTAGAGCACCCTATAGAACATAAGTTTCAGTCAGGTAGAATCCGGACATTGAGAGTACATGTCCTGGATTGAATCAATAGAACCCTAAAATTAATATAGTATGCTCCTGGGGATGAGACTAAAGCGACTAAATAGAGAGAAAGCCTAGCTCTAATCTGAATATAAAAGCAAGCTGAAATTGACAAGGAGTGCCGTAGTACCCTCAGGGAAGCTCGAAAGAGCTAGAGACCGCCTAAGAAGGCAAGCCTCGTGTTATGTAGAGAAAGAGTATAAGCCGAGAGCACCATAGAATGAAACTCCTAGGATTATATGAAATAGAATTCTCCTTACCAATGGATGGTCTAGCTAAGAGTAGAGTAAGAGTATGAACAAAAAGTAGACCTCCTTGATGTTACAAAGAGAGATAAGTAGAGGAACCCCAGGAAAATGTAAGTACTCTTAAGTGTAAAGAAACCTGAACTGGCAACAGAAACAGCCAGTAATAGAACATCCTTTTACCTAAGTAAGACGATAAGAAAGGTAAAAAGAGAAGATATGACAGTGTTCAAACCAAAGACATAATAGATTAAGAATAAATATCTAGTAATGTGCTCGACTACTTAAGGAAGCACACTTGTCCTTGGCATAGATGCTCTTTTAGCATGATACTACCCGAAGTAAAAATAGTCAGGCAATACAGAGAGATCTTGGGATGAAATAGAGGAAAAATCTTATTTTCCCCAAGCACTCTACGAGAATAGGGCAGATAGAGAAAGTAAGAAAAGAATACTTTAGATTGTTGGGGAACTTGTAATATACTGATGATAGTGGCTTTGAGCTCAATCATGAAGCGTCGGTGTATTAGTGTCTGATGTTATGGTTTGCTTGCAATAGAGGCTACATGATATTGGGTCTGGCCAACCTAGTAGTAATGTGGCTTAAGTGCGTAGCAAACGATAACATCATTCACCAAAGTGTCCCAATAATCGAAGGGTATCCTAGTTAGCTAGATAACGAGATAAGTCAGAAAAGAAAGATAAAGGGATTCCAGTAATATTAGAATGATGAAAAAAGTATATAGAAAGGAATCCCTAGTAAAGAATATTTAGATCCAAATAGCATGAGTTCATTTTGTATGAGTTGAGTCCCTTATAATACATATAAATGAAATGAGAAAGGACCAGTGTATAGCCTTTCTCTTGCCATATATGTTAACCACACTTAAAGTGTAAGATGCCCTAGTGCCAAGGCACTTAAAAGAAGAACGTGGACAGAGTTAGAAACTGCAAGATATGAGAGGAAAGGATAACAGAGTACAATTAAAGTAAGAAAAGAAAGCCCAAGCAAAAAGGGGCTGAAGTGGAAATCTGAAGATTCTGTGAGGAGTAATGAGTGAAAAATTTAAAATGCTCCCTAGTATTAATATGACGAGATCCTAGAGAATTAAATGACACAGAACCCACTTCGCACGAAGAGCACGATGTACCTCAGAGTTTAGCCTCAACTATTATGAGCGATGGTTACCGGACTTAGTGAGCATGTATTTTACTATTAGATACAGTGATCTTAGGCTTGACGTCTCCCAGAGATAGATTGCAGTAGATCTTAGCATAGCACAGCGTGTTACAATAGACCTTAACAGGGCTCTGAGAGGTCATAGTAGACCCAGGGGTCACAGTAGATCCCACAGAGTTATAGAGAGTCATAGCCATAACATGATAGTTTTCTAGTGAGATGATAGTCTGAGATAGTTTTATAAAGCAGTTAGTCTCAGAGATCAATACAGTTTCAACTAGCCTTTGTCTCAGAGACTATAGATCTCCTGAATTTGGTAGAACGTTGCTACAAAGATATGAAGGCTTTACTCAGACCATTAGACCACTTACTAGATCTCTTTAGAGATGAGCATAGTATATGGGATGAGAAAAGTAAGAAATTAACTTTTTAAAGTTAAAGCCATATAAACCACTACCCAGTAGATATTAGCTTTGACCAAGGGATAGAGAGATCCCCCACATGCTAGCTTATGTATTCAAAAAGGGGTCAGGTATAGTTTTACATGAGGTAAATGGTACAGTATGTCTCCAGTGAGCAAAACTGTGAGAATACCTAGCATCCCACTAGAGTTCAACAGTAGTCAGTGGTAATCGCTCTTCAGTGCCAGTATAAGACACACATGTTAGGCCTATCAGTATTGAGATGAGGGACTATAAAATGCCACTATAAGTGAGTAAAGAAAGTGAGAAAAAGTCTTGGCTTACAAAAATAGAGATAGTAGTACACAGAGAAATTGGGATCATTGAAAGTAGAAACTCCTCAAAAGAGTTGTAATCCCAGTAAATAATTGAGATGTGAGGCTTATGAAAGAAAGAAATATGAATTGTAATCATGGGATAAGCTAGTAAGAAAGAGAAAGAGCACAGAGATGAACGGTGGATAGAACATGTAAATAAGTAAGCAAACAAATAGAAACCCCAATGGCTATAATGGTTAGAAAAAATGATAAAATGTTATGAGAAGCCATTGGGAGAGGATACGGGAGATGTGATACAAAATGAGTTATAAGCCACTTTTGATGATGCAAATGAGTTGTATCCATGTAATTAAATATGAGAATGTGATGTATGAGCTCATATGGTCCACGTGACACTAAATAAAATTTTTATACGTAATGCAATGCTAAGAAATACATTAAAATAATGTCATTTTCTTGCCTTTTGTATGAATTGCTTGATGTAAGGCATAAATATAGTATGAAATGAGTCAAGAAATTATGGTGTTACACCTTTCCACCTCATGCATGAACTCTCGATGAAAATACATTATTCTAGTATAAGAAATCTTATAAAAAAAAGGCTAGAATATAGGATTTAAGGTCAAATAATTAGTATAAAAACATGGTATATGAAATCACACTGAAGGTCACATAATTTCTATCTATGGCTTCCTTAGATTACCCAATTACATGGCCTTAGTGAAATCACACTAAAGGTGTGTGAATTTACATAGCCGATGTGAAATCACACAAGGGTCGTGTACTTTGTTATTTCCACTACTATATCCCCTGTCAAATGCTTGGCCTATGTAACATCACACAGGGCTAGTATATGTTCTAAAATCTCTACTTTCTCCTCCAAAGGTGCCTTTCCACCTCATGCATCAACTCTTGATGAAAATACATAATCGTAGTATAAGAAAACTTATAAAATGGGCTTGAATATAGGATTTGAGTTCACATAATTAGTATAGAAATATGGTATGTGAAATCACACTGAAGGTCACATAATTTCTATCTATGGCTTCCTTAGATTACCCAATTATATGGCCTTGGTGAAATCACACCAAAGCTATGTGAATTTACATAGCCTATGTGAAATCACACAGGGGTCGTGTATCTTGTTATTTTTGCTATTTTGCTCCCTATCAAATGCATGGCCTGTAATACCACATGGGGCTGTTATATGTGCTAAAATTTCTACTTTCTCCTCTAAAAGTGCCTTTCCATCTCATGCATCAACTTTTGATGAAAATACATAATTCTAGTATAAGAAATCTTATAAAATGGGCTAGAATATAGGATTTGAGGTCACATAATTAGTTTCGAAATATGGTATGTGAAATCACACCAAAGGTGTATGAATTTACATAGCCTGTGTGAAATCCCATGAGGATTGTGTACCTTGTTATTTCTGCTATGGTGCTCCCCTGTCAAATGCATGGCCTGTGTAACACCACATAAGGTTATTATATGTGGTAAAATCTCTACTTCCTCCTCGAAAAGTGCCTTTCCACTCATGCGTTAACTCTTGATGAAAATACATAATTCTTGTATAAGAAATCTTATAAAATGGGCTAGAATGTAGGATTTGAGGTCACATAATTAGTATGGAAATATGGTATATCAAGTAGAATTGAGATGACATTAATAGCAACCATAAGTGCGACAAGCACATGAGCTCATGCTTGGTTTTGAAGTAGTTTCTGTATTCCCTTTCTTTTTCTGAACTCTTTTTGTCTTCTATCATTGTTGCATCTCTATGTGTTGTTACCCCTTTTATTGCCTTCCTTGGCCACATAGTTTTGCAAATAGCCTCTTTGAATGTCGTCCTTGATGGTGTCTTTAAGTCCTTATGCAATTCGGTGTCATGCCTACATCATGATGATAATGAAAAAACTTACTATGGCCATGCTCTTCCCTAAAAGTTTTAGTAGTAGGGGTTGTTTCCAAAACTCTTAATTTTCCATATTAATCAAGATCTCAATTGAAGAAACAATGAATAAGGTATAGAATTCATACTATGGTCATTGTAGGTCTAGGCTTATAAAGTTGACCTTTCTTCCTAACTTGTCTTTCATAAGCTTTCATGGCTACTCATTCTTCTTTTGTTCTCTAAACCTTTGTCCTTCCTTTTTTCTTTCTTCTTTAGCCTTCATATAGTTCTCTGTCTACATGTGCTATGAGACTTTTTTGCATGAGCTCAGCTACTATTTCTTGGCACTCTTGTTTGAGGAAAATTTCAACTTATAAGATTGTGAGGCCATGGTCATAACCTACATAACCATGCTAGAGTTAGGGTTTCTGATGATGTATAACTTCTCATTAAAACACTTTACAAACTCTTTTAAGGTTTTGACCATTTTCTTACACATCCCTAAAAGCACGAATGAATCAAGGTTTAGGTGATACTTGTAGGAAACTAAGCTTGAAACTGCTGAGCAAGTTAAATGGAGCTATCGATCAAGTTAGGGGGTTGGTTATTGAACTCCATCGTAGCTCCATCTTTCAAAGTTGTTAGGAAAATCCTACATTAGTATTCTAAAGATACTTAGGCTAAGTCCATCTATATAGCAAAGTTTTACAAATGGTGGATAGGGTCAACTTTCTCGTTATATAGCTTGATTATGATAGGTTTATATCTCCTCAAAGATAATGCCCCCCATATATAGATGGTGGGCAGAGAGTTGTTGAATCCTAAGAAACTTGTATCTCTAAAGTAGTCTACCTAAGGGGATTACTACTTCCTTGCCTAAGAATGGCTTCCTTCATAGCTTGTTTTTCTTTTTGGGCTCATTGCTCCTCCATTATCCTTCTCAACTCTCATAACACTTTGCTATTTCCCTCTAAATACTCTTTAACCTTTCCTACCATTCGACAAACATTACTCCACAGAGGGTTTTTTTATTTTGCTTACCTCTAAAGAAATAGTGGCTTGTAGGAGTTTCTAGTTCTCCCATTTTGTAACTTCCATAAGAAGCATCCTTTACATTTTCTTCTTCCTTTGAGCACCCTTGATCTATTTCATCCTCTTCAGAAGGGATGTAGTCTTTATCTATAGAGCTATTATGTGCTTGCCTCCTTCGTTAGCCTACTCAAACTTAGCTAGCTTAGGATTGCTCTTCCACCATTGATGCAACTTATCTATAGTCAATTGCTTTTCCTTTTTAAGCTCATTCAACTTCGTCGTAATGAAGTCTTTCTCTAATTGTTACTAGTTGTTCTTGCATTTTTGTTATGTACTATTATTGTTGGTAGAGTTTCTTGAGGATCTTAGCTATGTCGACCTACCTACTATGAACAAGTTGAATGGGTTTACATCAAAAGTGTTTCCTTTCACTATCCAATAAGGTTAGCTATTTTGACAAAGCCAAAAGTGCCATTTCCTTATGTTTAGGTGGTGACATTACCAAGCGATCTAGCTTCAACGAGGATTTGCAAATCTGGCAAGTTCTACATGTCCAGGTGGCTCTAGACTCCATAGCATTTATAATTGTCTTCTTTGGGGGAGGACACAACTTGGCAATAACGCTCTACTCGTGCTTCACTCTAGACTCTAGTGTTATAGTCATTGCTTTGGTTGCTAGAACAATTCTTCCTCATTTAGGCTTTAAGACAAGGAGACCCTTACCTATCATGCCAAATTGGCATTGAAAGTATAACAAAGAAAGAATGAAGAGGTTTAGCTTAGGCCAAGATCTTTGTTTTACTTAGTTTTTAGAATGAGATATAATGGACTTCCTCCCTTAATTAAAAGGAGTAACCAAGGCTATCTATAACCACTAGTGTATGTTATGTCTATTTGAGATGGTGTGACTATTTCTTAGGGATAGCAACCAAATGCTAAGGTCTTATTCTTATGTTTTAGGTTTTATGTCTTCATATACTTAAGGATTAGTGCCAGTTGTCGCCTAGTCTTAAGGTTTTATGATGTCTCATTTGTCTTGTGAGCCTTGGTGAGTGGGCAAAATGACTTTAAGCCTATGGGATTAGCATGCCTATAATGTTCCCACATGTAAGTTTAAAAAAATTTATTATGACATATAAAAATTCAATAGCTCAATTGATAAGATATAATGTAAAATAGATCTTTTGTAATATTGCATGGGGTGCAATTGAAAAACAAATAATTGAAGAAATATTGAAGAACTTTCAATGTTAGAAATTACTTGTCCTCATATTCGTAATTTTGTTTTTGTTAAACTGTATCCTATACATTTACTTAATATATAGCTGAATTATACCTAACACCAAGCTTTTGGGATGACTTTTAGTTGTTTTAGAAACTTTGTTATTTAAAATCAAGTGACGTTGATATTGTTTGGTCACTTGGATGGAATTACAAACCCATTGATACGAAAAGTATTGGGGTCTGATTTACAAACCCTTGTTTTCCACCTCACCAATTGGCACACTTTCATTAAGAATAAGCAGTGTCCTCTGATTTCCTCCAAGTAAATGCCACATGTTTCAAACCGCGAGGATCCTACCATGGGAGCAAATCCATTCATTTGGTAGTTAATGGGCTTCTTATAAACAGGTTACTGCATTTTTAGCTTCATTTGATATCTGTTTATAATTTTATTTCATAAAAACTACTTTTGAGTTAAAGCAATAATAATTTTTTTATTACAAAATAAAAAATAATATGTATATCGAACATAAATAAATTATAAAGTATTAAATAAAAAAAACTATTTTTAAGTTAAACGGATCATTTTTTCCATTTCTTCTCATATTTTCTTAAATCGATTAACGCATCCTTGAACGGACTATTTTGAATTGTGAACTACTTAATCCAGCCTGTGTAGATTCGCATTTAACGTTTCTAAATTTAAATGTCTAAACTCGTACAATGAACAAGAAAAACACTGAGTGGCAAATTCATGCCCATTTCGACACTGTTAACTGTTGGACCATAGGTTTCTTGGCTTCTTCCTGGGGTTCAGCACGCAGATTTTCCTAAGAATCTTCTTGATAGACATTGAGAGAGAATAGAAAGTTATTCATCCTTTACTTATCTGTCCAATAAATATCCCTCTCCAAGACATTACGTTGACTTGACTAAAACAGAAACCTACAAAGCACCACTACATCTGCAAAATACAATTTGGTTCCTCATTGAACTGACATTATAAAGGACACTTCATTTGAAAGACCTAATTTATAAAGTAGGAACGCATGAGAATTTCTCTAACAACATTATTCATATATGTAGATTATAGAGTTCGAGTTGTTTTATGAACTCATCTGCTAATGGCAGTGCCTGTGGAAGGCTCGGACTTGGAGACCTCCATCAATGTGAAGATTTATCATTGTCTTGTATGTGACAACTTTCTTATCATCGTTCAATTCGAAGCGGAAACAGCCTAACAATACTGCAGAGAATATCTTCATCTGTCTATAAGCAAACTCTTTCCCTAGACAAATCCGTGGACCTGCCTGCGCATGAATAGAAATTTATGTTAGACTACCAGACGAGCATGGGAGCCCTTCCTCCCCCCTCCCAAAAAAACAATAAAAAAAAAAAAAGAAATAGAAGCAAGGTAAATTACTTTCCTCTCCCTTAAGGGTGATTTACTTACACAACTCTCTCTTCTAATAAAAAAAATTAATTGTTTTCCTCACCTTTTATTTCAAATTTATTTATTTGGTCTTGAAAACAATAGTCTTATTTATTCTAAAATTTTATTACATTTATAACCACGGTTATATAAATCAAATGTATATTTACCACATATATTATTGTTGACATTAAATATTACCAATTATTGCCCTGTAATTTTAAGATTTTTTATTAAAAAAATTACTGTCTAAATATATTTTTTTGTTTTTCATTTTTTATTGAATTATTTTAAATTACTAAATTTAGAAAAGTAGTTATTTTACAAAATTAAAGGTATTTTGGTTGAAATCAATTTAATTATAGCCTAACTTTTGGTTTCAATGGAAAGTAGTGTAATTTTTCATAATAGTAGAAACTAAAAGAGGAGAGAGTAATTTACACACACAGACAAAAAAATAAAAAATGAAACCAGCAATATCAAAGTAAAATTGTGGTAGTTATCTGCTTAGCACCAGGATAAAAAGCAAGAGATAGAAATGTCAAATGCCCCAAACACATATCTAACCTGGAAAGCTGTAAACTTGAAAGGGCTTTCTGGCTGAAAAATGCTATTCTCATCAAGCCATCTCTCTGGTCTAAATTCCTCTGCATCATCTCCCCATATAAATTTCATCCGACCCATTGCATAAGGTTGGTATGCTACTGTATCTCCTTTATTTACACTATATCCATCTGGCAATGTATCATCAGCAAAGCACATCTTTGCATCCTGTATGAAGAGAAGTTTGAGATTCAAGGTATGTTTGGATTGAGGAGAAAAGATGAGAAGGAAGGAAAGAAACTATTGTTTAAATCTAAATTAAAAAAAAAAAAGTGCAGAATTAGAATTTGTACTTTCTTTCCCTCCCCCTCCATTCTTAATCCAAACATACCCTTACAAATTCATTTCGCCCATAAGCATGTCAAATGTCCAACACTAACCAAGAAGCTATAAACAAGAACATGAAAGTCAGTAGTCGATATTGTACACCAAAGTACCCTACAAAAATCTTTTCAAAGGTTTGTCATATAAATATAAAAAAATTTAAGTACGGTAGATATAAGTTGTTGAAAGTGAAATATAGCGTTAAACTTTGTATGGTTGGTAGAACTTAGGGCCTAAAGAAAACCATACACACTTTGGCCCTTGTATCTTCCTTTATTTCTGATACTTAGAAAATAGAATTTAACTACGAAGATCAAATCCTATAGATATTGATTAAGTGATAGCTACAAGAGTTCTAGACAATAAGAAAGTTTAACTCCTTTAACACTCCCTCTTAGTTTGTAAAACGTATATTACAAGATTTGACAGGTCTTTTAACATAAGTAAAGGATGTAAACCTAGGAACCAGAGAGGCTCATTAATACTTTAACATATATATATATATATATAGAGAGAGAGAGAGAGAGAGAGAGAGAGAATGTAGGAAGGATGATCAGAGTTGCTAATCCTCTGATCTATGCTCTCCTTTGTTTATTGTGAAAAACGTACAGAAGAAACATAACCTAACAAATTGATTAGCCTACTATCCTATAATTTTAGGCTATTAAACTAAATCAAATAAAACAGAAAAATACAATCAGATTTAATTGAATAAGACATAAAAACATAACAAAAAATAAGGAAAGAAAAACCGAAGCCCATAGGCATAGGTCCACTGGTGCAATTAGCAAAAGCCCAAAGGCACGTGATCATTATGGACAATCATGTGATAACCAAAACTCCCCCTCAAGCTGAAGAATTTAGATTAATCATTCTTTGCTTGCTACTTAGGCTTTCAAGCTTCACCTTGACATCACCTTTGTCAACAAATCAGCTACTTGAAATTGAGTGGGAGTATGATTCAGATCAAATACTCTAGAGTCCAGTTTCTCTTTGATGAAATGTCTGTCAAGTTTTACATGCTTCATTCTATCATGATGTACCAACTTCTTCATAATGCTTATAGTTGCCAAGCTATCACACACAACTTTTATAGGAGCCTCTATTGGAATTCTAGACTTCCCAAGAAGTCTCTTTAACCACAATTCCTCACATATACCTTGTGATAATGCTCGATACTTTGCTTCAGCACTACTTCTAGCAACCACATATTTTTTTTCACTTTTCTGTGTTCTCAAATTTCCTCACACAAAGGTAATACTCAAAAGTAGATCTTCTATCATCAATGAATCTTGCCCTACTTCTCTCAGTTCCCTTCTTAAAGTACATTCCCTTGCTAGGAGTCATCTTCAAATACCGTAAAATCCAATAAATAGCTTCCATATGTTCCTCGATAGGCTTGTTCATATACTAACTTACAACACTCACCGAAAAGCTGATATCTAGCTGAATATGGGAGAGGTAGATGAGTTTCCCAATTAGCCTCTGCTACTTCACAGTGTCTAGAAGGGGACTTTCTTCCTTGAACCTAGACTTAAAAGTAGTTTCCATAGGAGTTTTAGCTAGTTTACACCCAAATATTTCTATCTCCTCTAATAAATCAAGGGTTTGCTTTCTTTGAGAAACAACAATGTCTTTCTTTGAACGAGCCACTTCCATGCCTAAGAAGCATCTCAAGTCACCAAGAACTTTGATTTCGAAGTCTCTGGTGAGAGCTTCTTTCAATCTCCTGATTTCTATTCTATGATCACCTGTAATAACAATGTCATCTACATAAATGATCAAGATAGCCAGTTTATGAACAAGAGAAAATTTAGTAGAGTATGATCAGCCTGTCCCTGAAAGTACCCATAACTTCCAATAGCCTCCATAAACTTATCAAACCTAGCCTAGAAGACTATTTGAGACCATAAAGCTACTTATGAAGTTTGCAAACCCGTTTCTTATCACCTTCTATTTCAAACCCAAGAGGAACTTTCATATAAACTTCCTCATCCAACTCATCATTCAGGAAAGCATTCTTCATATCACGTTGATAGAGAAACCAATCTAGGTTTGCAGCTAAGGAAAGAAGAATTTTGATAGTGTTGAATTTAGCCATAAGAACAACGGTCTCATGGTAGTCCACACCATAAATTTGGATAAAACCTTTAGCTACTAACCTTATCTTGTGATGATTAATGCTTCCATTGGCCCTACATTTGATTGTAAAACTCAATTTGCACCCTACAAGTTTCTGCCTTCAGTAGTTCAATAATCCCCTAGGTCCCATTCTTCTTTAAAGCAGTCACTTCCTCTTGAATACCCTTTCTCCCTTCAAAGGAATGTTTAAAGGTATTTTCTCACTAGAAATATTAGTAATAAAGGCTCTAAAATTTCCTAATAAGTTATCATAAGACACATAATTGCCAATGGGATGAAGAGTACAAGATCAAGTTCCTTTCCTCAATGCAATAGGAACATTTGAATCATCATTACCTAAACTTGGAGTGGATGTTTGGTGCTATACTTGGAGTGTGCTAGGGTCAATATCATTTTCCTTCTTTTCTTCTTGAGTATACCTATAATTTGCCCTGCTTTGGACCGTCAACTTCCCTGTCAACCTCGAGTAAATGCTATCCTAAAGGTTCAGCTTCAGATATGAGAGCAGATGCATCACTACGGGTCACAAGTACAGTTGTAATAAGGGTTTCAGGTCCTCTGGTTTCGAAATGGCATGGGTTTTATCTTTGTTTGGTGTGCAAGTCTTGGGTAAGGCATAATAGCTATGAAAAAAATCCCATTCATCAACACTTTCCCTGAATGGGAGTTTTATGAAAGTAAGGTTAAGACTCAAAGAAAGTAACATATATGGTGATAAAAAAAATTGGTTATGGACAGGGGAATAACACTTATAACCCTTCTAGGTAGGAGAGTAAGCCAGAAACACACATTTAATAGAGGTAGGGTCAAGTTTTCTCTTGTGATAAATGTAAACTGGTATAGCCAATTATTTTGAGGGTTAAGGAATTATTGGAGATCTCAGCCTACTAGTTTATTATGTTGCCTATTTCTACTTTATTTTTAACATCTTTTTTCCTTCTATAGAAGCCCATTTTGTGCAACCGAATCAGGGGCAATTAGTTTGCTTTTTACTGTTGCTAACCTTGTAGGTATTAGAGACAGCCTTGTTGTCTCTTATCTATATAGCCTTGTACCTCTTCTTTGAATTGCAATAGAGAATTACTTAGTATCTCTGCTCTTTCTCTTCTTTTAACCTCTCCTTTATTTTCCTCATGGTATCAAAGCAGAGTGACTAATCCATTGAGATTGATCCTGTTTGGCAAATATTTTCCCCTCACTAGTGAGACCTAAGATAGGTCCCATCCTTCCACCATAGCTTTGAACTATATAGAACCTAGGTAGAACAGGTCAACCAACTTGTCCCTCCATCCTAGCAGCCAACATGTTTCAAATCCTTCGTGTATAGGGTTTGGGCAAAATGGCTCGACCAACTCATCTCATCTTGGTGGTCAACAGGCCTTTGTTTCAACTCCTTTTGGTTCAGGGCCTGGTCAGAATGTGTCGAATGGTACATTTATGAACTCTAGTATACAGACCCTCCATGGGTCTTCATTAAACATTGTAAATGAGGCTGCTCCTATTATGATAATAGGCCATAGGCTAAATGGCAGCAATTACCTCCAGTGGTCTTCATTAGTGATGATCTATGTTAGAGGGAAAGGTAAGGCTGGCTACCAGACAGGTGAGGTGGGTGAACCTTATTATTGTAAAGTTTTATGGCTAAAGTGGTTAATGGATGAACTAAGAATACCTATGAAGAAACCTTTGAATGTTTTTTGTGATAACATGGCAATCATAATAAAATTAAACATGTTGAAATTGACAGACATTTTATCAAAGAAAAGTTAGAAGTTGGAATTCTGGAGCTAAGTCATATTGCAACTCAATTTGAAGTTGTCAATATTCTCACCAAGGTATTACCCTGAGTGAGGTTTGAAAGTCTCATCGACAAGCTGGGAATGTTAGACATTTACTCTCCAACTTGAAGAAGAGTGTCAGAAATCTCAGCTTACTAGTTTATTATGTTGCCCATTTCTACTTTATTTTTAAAGTTCGTAATCCTTCTATAGAAGCTCATTGTGCGATTGAATCAAGGGCAATTAGTTTGCTTTTTACCATTGCTAAATTTATGGGTATTAGAGATAAACTTGTTGTCTCTCATCTATATAGCCTTGTACCTCTTCTTTAAATTGTAATAGAGAATTACTCAATATCTCTGCTCTTTCTCTTCTCCTATCCTTTCCTTTATTTTCCTCAAAAAGAAATGGTTTGGGTAACCCAATAAGACTCAGGTAGTTGGTCACAAGGCATAGTAAATTTTAAGGTTTCAAAGGGCAACCTATTTATGAGGTATGAGGTGGTAAGAAAGGCCTCTCCCTAGTAAAATTTAGGCATGTTCAAGGCAATCATGACTTCAAGAGGGTGCCTATTCTTTCTTTCAGAGACTTATTCTGTGAAGGGCTATCAACACAACTACTTTGATGTATGATAACCTCTTTACTTAGGTAATCCCCTAGGATACTGTTAAAGAATTCTCTGTCATTATCAGTTCTAAGGACTTGAATCTTGTTATGAAATTGATTGTGAATGACAGAGTGAAAAGTTTTAAAAATGTGAGGTACATCCCTTTTTTCTCTCATAAGATATGCTCAAGTGAGTCTTGTGCAATCATCAATAAAAGTAATAAACCATTTTACCTCGCTAATGTTTTTAACCTTTCAAGGTCCCCACACATCACTATGAACTAGTGCAAAAAGACTTGGAAGGGAGATGATAATGAGCAGGATAGGAAGATTTGATATGCTTAGATAACTAACACAATTCACAATCAAAATATGTAGAAATTTTATTAAATAATTGGATGCATCTTTCTCAAATATTGAAAATTGGAATGACCTAAATGGTAATGTAGTAACATAGCATTATTCAATTCTGTCCTAACAGAAAGAGCCACATTTGTTGGCTTCTCAGCTCCATGGATTAAGTATAGGCCCGCACATTTCTCAACATTGCCAATCATCTTCCTCAACTCTAAGTCCTGAAATTCACAGCTATCAGAGAAGAATTTAGTAGTGCAATTAAGGTCCTTAGCTAATTTGCTTATGGACTACAGATTATAAGCTAGCTTAGGAACAAGGAGAACTTTTTGAAGAATTAAAGAATCAATTAATTCAACTATACTAACTCCAACCACTTTCGAAAGGGAGTGGTCCGCTATTTTCATCACTAATTCTTCTTTAAAAGGAATAAAAAGATCAAGACAAGAAATATTACTAGTCATGTGGTCAGTGGCTCCAGTATCAACCACCGATGTACGATTTTTTTGTACTTGAGAGCTAAGGGCAGTGGAGAAGTCACCTGGTTGTGCAACAATACCCGCACCTACAATCTTCTCAGACAGTATTGAGGAAGTTGGAGTGCTAGAGGTCAATCTCTTTCTACTCTCTCCCCCCCCCCCCCCCCTTTTAACTTTAGAGAAAGCTTCTCTTAGAGAGGGTAGAGGATCTAGGCTCATGAGTCTCCCTCTAATCTCTTCAAAACTAGAGTTAAGTCTCAAAAGAAATTTGTAGACCCTTTGTTCTTCTTTTAGATGTTGTAGCACACTGCATCAGCTGCACATAAACACTGAGGGTTCTCATATAGGTCTAACTGCTGCCAATAGTAGACCAGCACATTGAAGTACTACGTGACAACTACTACCCCTATCAGAAGTCATGGAGGAAGACTTCAATTTCTGCAATAACAGCCTTGTTCATCACAGAGGAATAGCTCTCCTTAGCAGATTCCTACACTGAGTGAGCAGTTGGACATAGCAGAAAAAGTTTTCCAATCTCGGTTGTCATAGAATTGATCAACCAAGATTGCACCATACTATTTTCTGCCTCCCATGCCAAGAACTTTGGACCAAAAACACTGGGTGGTGTAGCAGTTCCTCTAATATAGTCGGTCTCGCCTCTTCCTTTGATCAACAGAACACTCGATGACCATTCAAGGTAGCTATGGCCATCGAGATGATGAGAAGTGATATTTACAGGTGAAGACTCAATTGTGCTATGGCAGAAGGTGTTAGACGGAACAGAGGGTGAAGACGTAGAGCTTGTCTGGGTCGTGTGGCTCTATCCTTGACCATCGACGTTTAGTCCAAAACCGAACTGAATCATGGTGCGTCTGAGCCCCTTGGGAGGCTCTGCTACCATGTAGAATGTATGAAAGATGATCATGAGTTGCTAATCCTCCAATCTGCGCACTCCTTGTCGTGATAAAACTGAGGGGTACCAACGAAAAATAACTAACGAAATGATTAGCCTAATATCCCATGATTTTAGGCTATTAAACTAAATCAAATAGAACAGAAAATATAGAAAAAATTACAATCAACAATCCTATAAAATTTTAAAAATTAAAATAACCTTTAAAAATTATAATTATAATTAAATTTTAAGAGATTTATAACTAAATTTAAAAAAATTATTATTAAATATAAATAAAATACTAAATTTTTTTATACTTAATAATAAATTTTTTAAAATCAATTGTAAATCTTTTAAATTTTGATGATAATTGTAATTTTTAAAAATAATTTTAATTTTTAAAATATTTTATTATAAATTTTACAAGATTTGAGTCTTTGATTGTAATTTTTCTGAAAATATAATCAGATTTAATTGAATGACAGATAAAAAAACAGAACGAAAATTAAGGAAAGAAAAACAGAGTCCCATAGGCATAGGTCCACTAGAGCAACTAGCAAAAGCCCAAAGGCGTCTATCACTAAAGAAAATCCCGTGATCTCATATATATATAAAGCAATAACATAAGAAAGTATGGAGAGCCGTGACGACGAGACGCATATTAACATAGCCTTACCACTGGAACGGCAGGATACAGTCTGAGAGTTTCAGTGATTGCTGCATGGAGATAATGCATCTTTTCAAGAGCTTCGTCTGTTATGCTAGGCACAATCTCTGTGGGGCTAGAAATTTCTTTTATATTCGTTGCTTCTTTCACTTCTTTTGCAACTTTTTCTTGCACAGCAGGATACTTACATAGCATGTAAACGAACCAAGCAAGGGTAACAGCTGTTGTGTCTTTGCCAGCAATGACAAAGTTAAGAATTATATCTCTTAAGTATGTGGTTTCAAATTCATCCTCTTGCAGAAACCTCGAGAGAATATCTCCAGTTTTACTCTGCATGGTTCATGAAAAAATAAAGATGTATGCAGCATCTAAAATTTCTTCTTAATAAAAAATGTAAAGATATTATAGTAAAATTATTCCTGAACCATCATTTAATAGTTTAGGATGAAATTGTCTATGACATGGTATCGAAACCTCATAAATCAAGTGGTCACGGGTTCGATCGATATAAACTTAATTAACATTAAATTTCAACACAAAGTATGGTGAAATTGTGCTTTGTTTACATCTCAAGTCTTATGAACTTAAAGTGTATACAAGTGTATTAGAGATTATAATAAAATTATTCATCAATTGTCACTTAATAACTTTAAGTTAAAATGGTCCTTGATAAGAAACACAACATGACTTATAATTAGTAAACTTACGATAGAATCATCCATTGAAGTCTGCAACTGCTGAATTCTGGTGTTGATTAGCTTAAGCACAAAATCATTTAAAATTTTAATATTCTTTCTTAATTGGGCCTCTGATCCAATATTTAGAAATTTCTTTAACCTCCAGAAGACATCAGCATAACGCAAAACGGTCATTGCACTTGAAGTATCAAAAGCATCAGCAAACTTCTTCCCTTCTTCACTTGACTCACACATGCTGTCTAGGTCAGTTCCAAATGCAACTTGGAAAATTGAATCCAGAGTTGATTTCATAAATAGGTCCTGTATAAATTATCGTAACAAGTCAAAATGGAAAACCCAAATAAAGGAAGGTAGTGTGATAGTATATACCAGAGATTAGAGTTACCCACCTGAATTTCCAATATCTGATTAGAAGTTGCTGCTTCAGACACTTTATTTGCTAGTTTTGCTGCATTTTTCCTGAAAATTACAATACTGAACTCTCTTAACATTTTCGTTGAGAATTCATGGCTTGATATTTTCCTCTGTTTGCGCCATTTTTCACCATCAACAGTGAAAATCCCATCACCTAGTAAGTCCCTCAAATTGTCGTAGTTGTACGATCCCTGCACAAAATCTTCAAGGAATGAAATTGACGCCATCAAGCCAAACTTATCCACTTGAGCAGGGGAAAAAAAAGGGTTTTTCTCTTAAGTTTGTCGAACAGAATAGTTTTATTCCATTAACACCTTCTAGCCCTGCTTTGTACTGCATATAACATGTTCAGAAATCTCTGTTTAAGCTCTTTTTAACTGTTCTCCACATGATTACTTTACATATGGAAAAAAATTCCAATATGTGATGAGCACAGGCTAAGGATCTATCTTCTAAAAGAAGGGGGAATCAAATCCAATAATTCGTGCACATGTACGGATTTTGAAGGGACACAATTAAATTTGAAAGACATCAGTATTAAGTAAACTGGCTTAAAGAAGCTGGTGGGAAGTTCAGCTGTTTTCTGTCTCAGTGCCTACCAAACCATCATTCCATTATCGTCATAAAATAGAGTCATTGCCGACTGATTTTCTCCCTTTATTATACACAGTTACATACTGTGATAATTTTGGCGTGATAAAAATTGGGATCATTTTAGAAAATTTTGCACGACAGAAACACATAGTTTGATGTAAGTTTTTGACACTTTGTGATTTACAAAACATATTAAATTTGTTTCACAACCTTAATATCAGCCCAAATGCATTTCTTGTCTAAACAACTTATGAGAGAAACTGTCAAAATTAAGCTGCAAGTTCACTTATTTCTACACAGATCACTCATTTATAATCAATAAGAATTTTACTAAGATGAATAGCCCAAAATCAATCAGGTTGTTGGCCTGCCAAACAACAAAATTTAGTTCAAAAAAATTCAGTTTTAGACTCATCTGGAAAATTTCAGCCTAAAGAACAATGAATTTGAAGGATTTAAAAAAACCCTAGAAGCCGTTCAAGTATTTT
Source organism: Erythrophleum ivorense (assembly GCA_026724425.1). Classification (NCBI taxonomy): domain Eukaryota; kingdom Viridiplantae; phylum Streptophyta; class Magnoliopsida; order Fabales; family Fabaceae; genus Erythrophleum; species Erythrophleum ivorense. Next base: position 240,543 of record JAIUCV010000529.1, on the reverse strand, counting down.
GATCCCATCCACTCTGCTGGCAAGGAAAGTCAACCAATTACAACGTTTTAATTCAAAATAATGACTCCATCCAAACAAACTAATTTTAAACTAACTACAAATAAAACAGACTCTACAAATTGCTCCATCTTTAGCATCAGATACACAAATCTACGTCTATTTACAAATTCTAGAAGTAAAACCCAATAAGAATCTCAAGCCATCCAGCGAATGATAAATTACCTTCCCAAAATTCTCGAAATTGGTTTTGAGAATGTACTCGACATTCACTGGGTCAGCGGTAAAAATCTCATTCCGAACAGGGCTCAGCACCCTGTAAGTCCTGTACCTCCCTGCGAGATCAGTCATGTAGTGGTGGAGCCTGTTGAAGTTCAGCAGATGGTTGAAGACGGTGCAAGCAACAGGATGGTACTTCTTCTTCCTTTGGCTTTTGTTCAATTTTCTGGAGAGAAATCGAAGCGCCAAGAGAGTTGAAATTACAGACAAAGCTGCCAAGAAGGGGGGGTCGGAGAGAAAATCCATGGATGTCATGGTGAAATGTTGCAGAAGAAGCAGACCAAGATAATCAACATTTTTCTGGCACTTTTATATATAGAAAATTTGAATGCGTTAGCGGACATTTTCATTATTTATACACTTATTTTAATAAAAATTTATTATTATATAACTGTTTAGTACGTTATGTATATTCAAATATTAAATAGATTATATAGATATCCTTAAATTTTATTGATATTATATAAATATTTTTTATTTTTAAAATATATTTTTTAATTTAATTTTAAATATTTTTATTAAAATATCTTTCATTAATCAAAATATATAAATATATATTATATCCAGATATGTATAAATAAAAATGAAAAAGAGTAAATTTTTTTATAAAATTTAGCAAAAAATGTAGTGAAATTAATAGAAAATAATTTTATTCAAAAAAATTATAAATGGACTAAAGTATAACGCAAAAAATGTTATGTAATTTTATCAAAAATAAAAAAAATATTTATATAATTTACTCTTTAATATTAAATAGATATGGATCTTTTATGTAACATAGAAAATAAATAAATTTACAATATATATTAAAATTTGAATTAAATATAATTTTTAAAACATAAAATTGTTATGTATAATTTAATTAAACTTTAAATAAAGGTAATATAATTTAGTCTAAAAATGAGAAATTTGAATCCTCTAAATTTCTTTTTATAAATTTTAGAGAAAGAAGAGATAAAAGGAGGAGTATTTTAAAAAAATTTAAATTAAGTATACTTCTACTACTCTATATCATTTTCTTTCTTAAACTTACTAAATATTTTAAAAATAGAACTTTAAAGTATTCTTATTTTGTGAAAGGAGAAAGAGGAGGAGGAGAATGAGAAAGTGAAGGTCCAAATTAAGATAAAAAGTATCTTAGAATGAAAATTTTAAAAGTAACACTCTGTATCTTTCCTCTAAAGTATTTTGCAAAACTTAATTTTTTTTTTAAAATGTATATTTTCTTTATAAATCCCACCTCTCTCTCTCTCTCTCTCTCTCTCTCTCTCATATGTTATTGCAGAGGGACTACACTGAGATTGCAAAGGATCCCAATTCAAATATTCTCTTATTATTAGTAATATATTCAATCACTTAACCAACTTTAGTAGGCTAAGGCTTTGCCACAATTTATGTGACTAATCTTGAAGTGAAGTACAAAATTTACATGTTGTTCAATCTTTTAGATATGGTGATCATCAAATTCCACGGTACTGTCCAATTAGTATATAGTTTGGAAGTAAATAAAGAAAATAGAGAAAAAGTGATAATGAGAGAAGTTGAAAAATATAAATAAGAAAATCAATTGGATAATGCAATTGGGTCTTTCAATTAAAGAGGATCGTCATGTATGTTGCAATGTGTTTGAATTTTTAAAATTTTTTAAAGAATTAATAGTATCAACGTAAAAAATAAAAATAGGAAAAACTCATGGATTTTCAAAAGTTTCAATTTTAATTTTTTTTACGTTTTTATTAAACCTATTAAAATATTTTAATTATTATTGAATTAAAATTTTTTATTTTATTGATTAATTTTAATTATTTTATTAATTTGACGTTAATTTTATATTGGGGCCAAATATTAAAATTTATTTGATTTAAATGTCAAAAAAATTTAATTTTAGTTTCATTATGCAAATGAGCTTGTTATAGAGGAGCATAGGAAAAGATGCTCGGAGGCACACAATTTTATGGACAAAATAATTAACTTTCTAATAGATGAAATCTACATATATTGCCTTTGCAAAATTTTATGCTTTCTGCCGCATATTGTTGTATTATATATACCAAATGGTTTACTTCAGTCCCTTTTCATCCTTGACAAATATTTTTTAATTTTCTTAAAAAATTATATTAATAATCTGGTATATATCAATTAAATATCGTATATATATATATATATATATTTTGAATCCGCATAAATATCAAACATTTCTCAACAATTCTCCTTACAAGGGGCATTTCTGCAAACAGGAGATAAAAGGAATGCAATTGAGTCAAGCCAAGTGCTCCCATCAACTTATTATTTAGTAGAAGACATTTTGAAAAATCTTTGGTTCCTAGAAGATATAGGGTTGGGCAATTTTCTTTTTTTTGTTGGTGTAGAATATAATTTTAAACCATTTAATTCTTCAATATAGTTCTTTATAGGAGTCTTTCACTAAATTTTTATGACTCATTTTTCAACCATGTTAGATATTGATAAATTTGCCAATATGTCATGTGAAATGGTTCGATATATCATTAGATGTTTTGTATTTTATCTTAATAGAGAGACTCTCAAATCCAAGCAATTTTTTTGGGCAAAATAAAGTTTGGGCTTGCATTTACTGTTACCAAAATTAATTTAGATTTTATAGCACTGATTTCAATTTTTAGGATTAATATATATATATATATATATATATAACAAACACAGCACAGACAGCCTACAACCTAAGCAGTCTTAAATTCTCAGTTGCCGTTTTGTTTGATCCCGCAATATATTTCAATTTGCTTTTGTGGCCTTCACATCAAAATATTGAGCAACTTAAATAGAAAGTTTAATTAACATATAAAATTATATTACCATTTTAGCTTCGATCATTCCAGTTATTGTTGAGAGTTTGAGAGTATGTTTGATATAATGATATATATATATATATATATATAAAGAACGTGAAAGTAAATATGTGGAAGTAAATAGAATAAAAAATTATTTTATATTTTTATTTTAAAAAAATAATTTAATCAATATATTATATAAAAATTTATGTGAGTCACGGTTTATGAACAATGTGGCTTTTATATGTTGCATGCTAAGATACTATTGATATCAGTACATGAATAATATATATTCGTACAATTATTGTTAACACAATTTTTTTTATTTTTTATTTTTATTTTTTTACGCAGGACTCACAAGTTATTTTTTAAATTTTCCTACATCTTGCAAGGGGTAGGATTGGTTTAAAATAATAATTTAATAAATAAAATAATAATTATAAAAATATAATAAATATAATATAATTATATATTAAAAAAATACTTGCACCTCATCATGTTAAGTAAGGGTGCATGTCTCTATCTAATACAATTTAAATAAAGTCAAAATCTTATATTGATATGACATCAATTTCAATTGACAATTCTTATTGATAAGGACAATTCAAGTAAAGTTAGACAAGAGATGTGATATTTTGGATTGATGAGACAATCCAAGTTTGAAATGAAGCAAAGCCGCGGGCCAAAATTAATATACAAATTTTAGGTTGATGAGACATTAATTTTATGTACATATTATATTATGTATAGCTTAGAGTGGACTTATAATTCAACTCTTACCATGTTATTTGCATGTGATATGGCTTTTTGGCTCTCATGCGCGAAGAAAATAAACTAATCCCTCATACATTGCGTCGCCAAAACCATTTCCCTAAAAGCTTAACTTTTATTTTTTCTTTTATATAAAATGGGTCGTGGCCCCTTTTTTTTTTAAAATATAATAAGGGGTCGCGGCATCAGGGATGTCGCGACCCCTTGCTTACTGGTCATGGGTCAATGACCCGTGACCAGGTGCAGAAAGCTGCACGCTAGCAGCTACGATAGCTATGTAGCTGCTGTAGCTATAGCATGATATGCCCCCTCCCCCACAATTTCAATGCCCCTCCCTCCTTCCTTCCCCGCTGCAAATTCTTTCTTCCTTCGTCCTTCAAAAAATGGCTACTTTCATCCCTCACTTCCTCTCTTCCCCTCTTTTCTTCTCTTCTTCTTTATAGTATTGTTTTTTTGCTTCTTTTATTACACTTTAATCTTTTCTTTCTTTCATTTTTATTCATTCCTTTCATTCTCCCTACCCTTGCAAGGCTTGTTTCATTTTTATCCTACATAATTGTAAGCTTTTTCTGCTCTTCTCCTTATTTCTTTATTACTATTCTCCTTCCTATATTTGATATTTTTTATTGTTATATACTACCATTTCTTCACACTTTTGTTATTGATTATTATTTATTGTAGAAAAGATCAAACAAGGAAGAGAACACAAATAAAACAAGTAAAGTTTCATATCATCATTTAAGAAGAAATCTTCAATATCTTTAGGTATGAATATTAAGCTTAAATATAGTGAAGGAAAAAAATTATTATACTACTACTGAATATTTTGTTTCTTTAATATCTTTTTTAAATTAATTGTATTTAACTTGTTATAAATGAAGGAATAAAATTTTTTATTAACTAGCTAATTGTCAAACTGAATAAAATAAATCATTATTAATTTTTTTGTTTATCTTTATAATGTATAATATGTACTGGGGAAAAGAAAAAATGTTAAAAGTATCTTGTTATTTTTCAAATGTTGTTAGTTTTTACCTCTTGTTTGAAAAATAAAAATAAAAAAACTTTCTACACTAAAATAGTTTGATGGTATCAACTCTATTAAATCAATCGAGTAGCACGAATTTTAGATATGATATTCAAATTTCAAATGACATTATTTTGAGCTATTAATAACTTTATATGTCTTTATAGTTTATTTTGATACATATAACTTACATTATAATTTAGTTTGCATGCACTTTTAATTTTAGTAAGTTTTCAATTGCGGAAGATGATACCATTCAATGTATTATGGGTATGTGGAATCTCATTACTCAACTAAATCTTGTTTTTATTGGATTGTTAAAAGAGGAAGGCCACCCCAAGATTGAAAATTAAGAAAAAAGAAACTTAAATTATTCTTGTCTACTTATTATTATTATTGTTATTATTATTTTGCTCTGTATATTCTCTTTATTTTTGCTCCCTCTTTCCCTATTTCTAAATTATTGTTTTCATTTCTTATAGTTAAATTATTCTTTTGATTCTTATAATTTTATTAGTTTTAATTTGATTTTTTTATGTAAAAATTAATTAAATATTTATATTTTCAAAAATGTTTAATTTATCTTTTCTTATTAAACCTCCTTTCTTGTATTATTAAATTCTATTGATATAGTTAATTATATATTATTTTAAATTTTAAAATGTATATAATTCAAGTCACAATTTAAATTGCATTGTATAACATACACTTGATTTTATTTTATTTTATTACCTATTTTTACTTTTTCTATTAGTATAAATTGTATATATTCATATTGTTAATATGGCATATGATGAGATGCATTAATAAAATTTAATGACTTGTTAACAAAAGTTTAATTGTAAGGATTAAATTTAAATTTCTTAGAATTGTAAGAATATTACTATAAATTATGAATAATAGAAATTGAATTAAAAATTGAGTGAAAGTATATAAATTAACAGAATAATATAACTTTTTTCTAAGCTATAGAATTATATGTGACTTTTACTCATACTAATTTCTCATAAATAATTTTCATTTATTCTAATTTAAATATACAGAAACGTAATATACTAAATTCAATAATAGAATTTGAATGGTATATAGTACTAAAGGTTGTCCTTTTTAAGAGTTAATTTATATTTATATATAAGCAAAATAGAAATATAATTAAATAAGATAAATAATTTTTAATGTAGACATAGAGGATTATTATTGTATGTAGCCGAGTAAAAGTAGGTGTATATATTTGGATATATGATTTGATATATGTATCTAGATGATATTAATGATTGTTTTGCATGTGTCATTACACTTTTTGTATAATAGGAATCATAATAAATGTGAGACAAGAAATCATATGCATATATGTCAATGAAAAAATTTATGACAGCGAAGAAAGTGCAACATTTGTTTGTGATAGACCTAAAATATTAAGAGTTGACGCCTGCATTACTCTCAATGGATTGAAAAAAGTGGTGGGTGAAAAGTTACGATTGACTCCAAATTAATCTATGTTCGAGTTGGTATATGGGTACCCTCACTCACGTAATCCCATAAGGTATTTGGTGTGTACTTTGGAAGATGACGATGATATCCAAACCATGTGGGAAACTAACCGAAAATTTCTAAATCAATTAAGCGCACCAGATATATATGCACATATATCAAGTACTGGCGCAAATTTACTAGAGTCTTAAGCTGAGGTTCATGTACCGCTATCCCTTCCATCAACTGGCCAGATCCAAAGTTTCAATAATTATACCTCATAATTTAATACTGACATGGCAGGTGTCAGCCATTTTGCTGCTCAACCTACCCTCGACTTGACTTGCCAACCAAGCTCATCTCATCAGCCTATTCTCAATGCGGGTCCTTTGTCGTCCCCAACTGAAACAACGGATATTATGGATGACTTTGAAGAGGAAGATGAATATGATGTTCCGCCTAATATCAATAACCATGGAGATGATAAGTCAAAGGCCGACGATGTTAATGAGGTTGGGGTCACTCCATTGGGTCAATATGAGGACCCAGCATATGCCATGCTATCACAGATTAGTTCGGATGGTGGAAATTCTATTGAGATCCCTGAGATAAATAAGAATATTGACTTAAACAGTAGTCAAGAGTTATATATCGGTATGCGATTCCTAGATAAACAGTCTATGCGTCGTGCGATGAAGATATACTCTGTTCGGAAACACTATACATTTAAAGTGCATTACTTGTTAGAAAAATATGAAGAATATCATTGTCCAGAATATGATGGTCAATGTACCTAGAGAGTTAGAACAAGTCAGGATGAGAGGGACATGTATTGGAAAATAACAAGATACAATGGACCACACACATGTCTTTCTTTATCATTATCGTAAGATCATCCAAAACTTGACTCTGACATCATCTCATCGCACATTGTGTCAATGGTGGCTGAGAATCCTTCGGTGTCAATTAGGCAAATTATTGAAAGAGTGCATAGCATATTTGGCTACACTGTTACATACAAAAAGGCATGGACGGCAAAGCACCGAGCAATCAGCATTGCATTTGGAAATTGGGAATAATCATATGCCTTCTCACCGAAGTGATTAGCAGCGGTTGATCACTTCATGCCTGGGTCTTATTATGAGCTTGTCCACAGGGAGTGCCAATAGAATAACTCAACTGAAGGTTCTTTAACGAAGATTCATCGAGTTTTTTGGACTTTCAAACCATGTATTGACGCATTTAATTATCTAAAACCAATGGTGCAAGTTGATAGAACCTTCATGTATGGAAAGTATAAGGGGACTGTGCTAATTACAAATTCACAAGATGGAGCCAACAGAGTTGTTCCTTTAGCATTTGTGGTTGTTGAAGGTGAAACACAAGAGTTAGGGGCATGGTTCCTTTCTTTGCTTTGGCGCCGAGTTTTACCAAATAAGATGGGGATTTGCTTGATTTCTAATAGACATCCTGGACTATTGGCTGCTGTCTCGAATCTAGAAATTGGGTGGCAGCCACCGCAAGCATATCATGTATTTTGTTTAAGACATATTGCAAGTAATTTGAATACAACGTTCAGAAATAAGTGATTAAAGAAAAGATTCATTAATATTGGTATGGTTTACTAATCTTATAAACTGTGTTAATGGTTATTGTGGTAAAATACGTATTAATGAATAACTATTCATGCAGGTTACTTGCATGAGCGGCATCAGGTGGATGAATAATTGACTCAATTACGTCAACTCCACTCGGAAGCTGTAAACTGGATCGAGGATATTCCCAAGAGTAAATGGTCTCGTGTGTATGATGTTGAGGGCCGACGATGGGGCCATATGACTACAAATTTGGCTGAATGTATCAACAGTGTATTGAAGGGAGTCAAGTTCTTACCTATCAGTGGACTGGTAAAAGCAACTATGTATAGATTGAACAGATACTGGGTAGAGCGTTTACAAACGATCGCCACACAACTTGAGGCTGGTGCTATTTTCCTGGAGGATGTGATGAAAAATTATCATCCTTAATACAGAGTGCATCTTCCTTAACTGTACGTAGATTTGATAGGCGAGCATCGGAATTTGAAGTTGAAAAACCATATGATCTGATAAACAAATAATATGGTCGGTGCTGTAAGGTGAGTTTGGCCCATCGTATATGTGATTGCGGTGAGTTCCAAATTTAGAAGTGTCCATGCCAACATGTATTCGCCGCATGTGCCTCAATCTCAATTGATCCGCTCAGTATGTGGATCGACTATTCCGGCTTGATACGATCGTCAATACATATAAGACTGAGTTCCAACCGATAGGAGGAGAATTGTATTGGCCACAAACTATAGGTCCACGGTTAGTACCTGATCCTGCTATGATTCGCCAACGAGGGAGGCCAAAATCCTCTAGAATTTGGAATGAAATGGATTGGCGTGAGGGGCCGAGAGAACAACAGCGATGCGGGTTGTGCAGACAAATGGGTTATAACTGAGCAATCTACCCATCGCAACGACCAAGTAAAAGTTAATATAATTAAATTTGTCACATTTTTTATTTTGTTGTCATCAGTGCATTGTAACTTTATTATTGTTTCTTGTAATGAACTCCTAGTGCAATTCTACACCGTGCAACAGCATTGTATGAAACTTAGTTTTTTCCTTTTCCACCATATATAACATTTATTTTTTTTCTATTTGCATTTATAATTTCCTTTATAGAAAACTTAGTTAATAATTATATTTGACGATAAATTTCTTAACTCATAACAATATTGCACTGTAATAGTACGATGGCTGGGCATCCGAGCGTTATCGATCCTAGACCTGAGGATGATTCCCTTTTGTACTTGCAGACTCGTCACGTTTCACAGGTCATATGACAGGGACAAATAACATAAAATAGATACAATTATTATTTTCAACTTATTATATATTATTATATGTTAATAATATAAATGCATATTGTAGGCCGATCGCATTTTGCATATACGACGGATAGCACAGGAGGATCACATCTTTGGTCCTCCACTTGCCATTGTTCCATACTTGATCCAAGCTAATTTTTTTAGGGTCTCTCGACTTGGTCAATTTGACTTTAATGCAGCATTAGTTTCAGCCCTGGTTGAGAGATGGCGGCCTAAAACCCACACTTTCTACTTGACTAGGGGAGAGGCAACTATTACCTTACAAGATATTACTATTTAGCTTGGACTACCTTGCACAGGACAAGTTGTTTCAAGAAGAACCAATTATAACTGGACAACTATGTGCTAGTAGTTACTTGGCGTGGTTCCACCTCCAGAGATTATAGATGGACAGTGACTTAGTGTCCCATGACTTGTCCAGACATTTGCGGCCTTACCAGATGATGCCAATGATGAGACCATACAACAATTTGCTCAGGCATACATTATGAGATTAATTGGGGGATACTTGATGCCGGATTAGATTGGGCATAGGGTGATGTTGATGTATTTACCATTACTTGTTGATTTCGATGAAGCTGGTCATTATAGTTAGGGATCCGCAATTTTGACCCACTTATATAGAGAATTGTGCGGTGCAACCAATTATGCAGAGGTCAATATTGATGGTTGCTTGATATTACTTTACCTATGGGTATGGGATCGTTTCTCGCACCTGGCTTCATCTCTCCCTACTCAGGCAAATCTTCAGATAGAAATATATCCCTTGGGACCATTATTAGGTTTCAGATGGAGGCGTGTCCCCCAACATATTCGTCTGACCACTGAGTCATTACAGACTTATAGGATATTATTAGATCAAATGAAGGATGATGAGTTCATTTGGCAGCCATATGACCATCCGAGTGTCCAACAATTAATTCCAAACTATTGTTTAGTGGGTTCAAATATATGGCTGACGCCTGTACTTATTATTTGCTGTTGGCTCGTTGAATTTCACCGTGCAGACCGTGTTCTCCGCCAGTTTGGTCAACAACAGCATATCCCTCAAACACCGTTTAATGTGGGATCGTTGCATACTCTGCAACTAAGAGAAAAAACGCATAAAAATTGGTATCATGAGCATATGGTATTTATCTCTGCATGGAATATGTGAGAGTGTGTTATTGCCCAAGCAGATACAGAGGTATCTTCACTGGATCGCTCCTCTGATTATATGCGTTGGTATTGGCGCCATACACGAAGGTGGATCCATCTAAAGAGTGGTTCTCAAGGTTTTGTGGTATGACCTTTTCTTCTATTTTTTTATCTTTTGTTTTTGCATATTTTTCCTCCAACTACATAACGACTAATCTTTTTTTTTCCCACAGACTGATATACTGGACAACCTATATATGCTTTCCATTGCTGATCCTCCGACGCTTGATTATGCGGGATTTAGGGAGAGAACTCGTAGAGATGTTAGGACGATGCTGCAGGCCTTGGGTGAACATCGGGAGATGTTGGTCTCTCAGCCTACTCTACCCACTCCTCATCTACAGAGACCACCAGAGCCAGAGGCTCGCCTAGGAAAGCGGGGACATAGTTTTATATCTACTAGATAGCCATTAGTAGATGTCACCCATGACAGTAGATGTTAGACAGATGCACCATCGTCCTATTACACACCAGTGCCTGTGCATGAAAAAACTGAAGAGCCATGTCCTTTTGCATCATTTGCAGACTATGCAGGTATTGGTCCTTCTTCTGCTGCACCATCCTTTGGCACACCTGGGTCTTTTTCATCTGTTGGGGATGCTGGTCCTTCTTTTGCTCCTGGGAGCGGTTCATCATCCTTCACATCACCAGCTCCTCAGCCGTTCTTCTCCACCCTGCCACCCCAAACTATGCAGCCTAAAGGTATCTCTTTCACTACTTTATTTTCTGATCCATTCACGTTCAATGTAGAGTATGCTGGTGCACCTTCTGAACTATAGGGACCATTTTTCCAGCAGGAGTTTTTCACCCCTGATCAACCGATTCCCCCTGTTCAATCCCTTCAACCTACTCGTCAATCAAATAGTGGATTAACCAATGAGGATGAACCTGAAGAAGAAGAAGAAGCAGAAGTAGAAGAAGTAGAATAGGAGCCACTTCAGTGCTGTCCCCCACGCTTACGCCGAAGACCCAGATGTGGGACTGGAGGACATATTGGGTAAAATGTTAAGTTTTTTTCTTTCATTTTAATAGTTATAACCTTTTTGTGTATAATAAAGTACTTTGATATCTACATTTCAAATTGTAAGTATATAATCTCGGTATAACTTGTTACTTTAATTAAATTAATGAAATTTTAGTTTAAATAGTTATGCAGATGCGTTATATTATTTAAACTCATGTGACTGGTTTTTTCACTATTATATGCGAAATAAAAAAACAATTAATGTAGACCCTGGGCCACCAAAATGTTTTCTCCAAATGCTTAATTATGTCGTGACCTATTTAGTTTTTTTTAAAAAAATTTAATTTGTGTTTATATTTTTTCCTTTTGCTTGTATTTCCTTTTTTTTTTCTTTCCTCAAGTTTGATTGTTTATATCTCCTTTTTTATTTATTAGTAGCAAATATAGGTCAAATAAATATAGGGATACATTAAATTAGATAACACATATATAAGTGCTTGTATATAAATTTCTTTGATTTTAATAACTTCCAAAAATAAATTTTAGTATTTTCTCTTATAGATGTATTTTGTTTTTGAAAAAAATTAATTACAATCTTCATTATACAATTTTAAAAGGTCAAAAATTTTATCTGTTACTCTTAAAAAATAAAAATAAAAATTCAAAAACATGCACTTTTATTTTTATAATAGTAATAATAATATTAATAATAAAAAATGTATTTTTTTTTTTAGACTTTTCAACTCTCTTTGTTGATTAAGAAAAAAAGGAAAAAAGAGAAAAATTAGTAGGGGAGGGGCTTGATTAATTTTTCTTTACTAAAAGTATAAATATTACAAAAAAATTATATTTCAAAATTATATATTACTCAAAATTTCTTTTAGTCTTTTTTGAATACACTATATTATTCTTTATTTTCTTTTAGTTTCTTGTTCTTTTACTCTAATAAATCTGATACAAAACTCTAACTTCTTTTCTTATATTTGGAATTTCTTTTAATTTGTAGGGATTGCCTATGTCCTTTAATAAAACACCTTTACATAAAAATAAAAATAATAGAATGTTTGCGAAAATATAATTAACTAGATAATATTGGAATACTTTTCTTTTCATTGAATTATCTTAGTGTCAAAATTTTTTAAGTCTTTGGATAAGATTAAATTTAATGATCTTTTTTTACTATTAATTTTTCTTATTTAAAATATAATAAACATATAATTTTTTAGTAATATTATAACAAATATTTAATTGAATTACAAAATTATATAATTATTCATAAAAAATATATATTATTAACATTTTTTATTATATTACAAAAATAGATTTTTTATAAAATTTAAATTAATTATCATTCTAAATAATTTAAATAATAAAATATATCAAATATAAATTATATAACAAATTATATATAATATATATTTATAAATAAGTATATATATAAGTATATATATATATAAATGGGTCACGACATTTGCAATGCCGCGACTCATTACAATTCAATGAAAGAGTCGTGGCATATGGTATGCCGCGACTCTTTTTATTTTTTTTAAAAAATTAAGTATCTAAGGAAAACGTTTTTGCAGCATAGCATTTGAGTTTTTAGTTTTTTTATTTTACATATTGCTGTCAAAAAGCCCATGTGATATTTTAGGAAAATAAATTATACATATATATATAATTATTGGTTGTATAATTTTTTACATATTTAATTTTATAATTATATTATAATTACATTTACTTATTATTTATTATTTGTTATATATTTATAATATAAATGTTTTATTTTAATTATATTAGAATTATAAACACTTAGATATCTCTCCTATAATAAAGGGCATGTTATAAGAAGGAAAAAAATGAGAAAATTGGGAATATATAAATTCCATTCAAGTGGATATTATTTATTTCTCTCTACTCTCTTTTTTACATTTTATTTATTTATTTATTATTACAAAGCAAACTAAATTACAAAGTGAATGAACATGTAGTAAGTAAAAAAAAAACATATCCTTTCTATACTAGTGTTAAAGAAAACTATTTGAATCTTCTGGCACCAACAAAGGATGAAAGGAAGCAAAACCATGAGCCAATCTTAGTATATCTGGCTGAAAGTATAATAAGTTTGCTATTAATTGATTTTGACAAGTCAAGAGCCAACAATGGGCAATGTAAAAACAAACACTACTAACTAATAGGTTGCAGTTTCAAAATAAGTTCTTAATGAAGAAGAAATGATAAATAATGTCGCATAGCACTAAAGAAAATCTTAATATGAGATTGGTGGAATTAATTTAATCAACCCCATTGGCAAAGGATAGTATTTTCAAACCAAGTTAAAATTAAAACATGATGTTTGAGGAGGAAACCAAAAAGACAAACACCAAACCAACTTAAAAAGGTATGGCCTTAAAGTTTAAGGATGATATGACTAGAGATAGCCAGGAGCGACATCTTGACATGCAATTAAAGGCTGATACTAACATGTAAGCCAATGCAACATACAAATAGCAAAATTGACAATATTTGTTCCACTTGTAGCGATAAAGAAGACTGAAACCAAACTGTTATAGTGAATGAATGCTGTAAAAGACAAATGATTAACAGTCTTTTGAAAAAAATAATAGAAAGGACAACAATTCTCAATTTGCAAATCATGTGCTCAAAGGATGGATGTAAGAGGAAGAGCATGCTGCAATATTTTTAAGGTAAACACAATAACTTGAAATGGGAGTCTCAATTTCTATGAACCATCCTAACATAAAAACATGAAGGGAATAAAATATGAGTAGCATTTAGTAAAATATGGTATCCATCAACAACTATGTACATATATAATCCATTATTGGACCATAATAATTTACTTAGTTGCCTTGTGAACAAAAATGACAATTAAGAGATATGCCAAACTAAAGCTATAGAATCTATTTGAGCTAAAGCCTAAGAATTCCAAGTACCACAATTATGCAAAATAAGGTCACTAGTCATTGCATATGGCACCTGTGAGCCTGACAGCTTATACCACCAAAAATGGCTAGATAAAGAAATATGAGTTATCTCCTGCTTGCCTTCTAAGATTATTACAAATAAGGAAACTTGCTTTTCGAATTCCTTGCCGCATCCAAGTTGTCACTGAATGAGGATTAAGAGTCTTAGAGTGGTGTTATAGTTTATGTCCTTCTTAGTGTTGCTATATTTTTGCTTGTTTGTGGGAAGCTTGTGTTATAGTTGGTGTTCTTCCTAAATGTAAGGTGTTCTGTTTATTTTTGAAATTGAAGATGCTTCAATAACAAGACCTTGCTAGAGATTACGGGTGGTTTAGTAGGAGTTTGTCAAGCCATATTTCCTACTCTTTTGGAAACAGGATGTGCCGAGATAGTAACACGCCTCATATGCCTTGACAAGGTCTACACATTCAACTTGATAGCTCCATGCTACAACCTTTAGTTAGAATATTTTATAATTTAATTGTATTTGGAATATACTAAATAAAGAAATATTAAGACATTCTATATTCTATTATTGGATATTTTAATATTAAAATATTTTATATTATTTGAATTTTAAATATTCTTATTAGTGACCCGAAAATTAAGAAATTAGTTTTTTCATATAGTACAATTAATAGTTGAGTAAGTTTAATGGTTAGTTGTTTTTTTAATCAACTAAATATATTGTTTTCTTTGATGGGATGAGACAACGTATTATTAATTAACTCATTTTGACTGAGAGGCTTTTTGATAAGACAGATTCTTCCAAGATCACTATTATTAAATCTCCTAACTTATCAAAAGAAGCTTCTAACAACTCCTCTTCTCTTACTTTGCTATTGCTAATTTTAGATTATGAAGTCAAACTTTAAGATTATTGCATCAAATTCATTTAGTATATTTGGAGGTATTTATATTTTTTCGTTTCCATTGTAGAATCTCAATTCATAATATATGAGATTATTTTGTGTTTAATTTATAAAAAATTCACCTTCAATTTATGGAAGTAGAGAAATTTAGGGCATTTCTTATATAGGCATTAATTGTTAGAACTTATTGTTTATCACATTAAGGTATAAGATTTTTTTTCTTATTTTATATTATTAATAAATTCAAGGCTTATTCATATTTATATTATAATTATTAATTTAATATTGGCAAATGTTTGGCAAACAAAAAACTAAACATGATTAAATGATTAGCAATCATATCACTTTCGGTTTTTGGTTATTTTATAACCAATAAATTCATCATCTCAATGAATAGTACATATACAAAAAGAATTCGTGATACATTTTGAAGAGTTTATGGCTATAAGAGTTCTTTTTTCTTAAACTATAACTTTGAAAGTTAATAGTTTATATACTTTGCACCACCAAAAAACTTTGGAAACATTTTAGATTCAACATGTTTATGGGCAAATTAATGGTCACTCATGACATACACACAAATTAATTGTTAAAGGTCAATAATGTCTAACTATGGTTATAGAAAAGAAATTATAAGTAATGGAAACAATATGACTAGTAGGCATAAAGACAAATGACCATAAGTTTTTAAATTTGAAAATTCCACAGGCGGCCATGAAGGTTGAAAGACTATAAGATATTAAATAGTTATATTATGATAATAATATGTTTTATTATAACAATTTATGTGTACATTTTAAGATCTTAAGAGAGAAGATTAATTGTAGTTTCTTTCAATATATGATTGTAAACTTTTATTACAATGGACTACAAAAATAAAATGTATGCATTTTATATTTTAATTTTTATTCTCTAATTACAATTAAATTCCTCATATGTATAATCTGAAAAAAAAGTTCTTATTTATATATGACACTTGAATTGAAAAAATGATGTATTTTTATACATTTATTATGCTTAATTTTTTTATGAAAAAAAACTTCTTATGAATATATATTTAATGTTAAATTCATTTTCTTGTTATCAATTTAGCAAATACTTAAAAAAAAAAGAGGGAACTAAAAGGTAAGATTGGCATGAAATTTGGCCCATTAAGAAGTTAAATGAGAGTCTTCGAAACCCAAGAGAGAGAGGCAGTAGGCTTGAAATTTAAATGAAAAAGAGTCCATTCAAAAATAGACCCAAGTTGTGACTTCATGAAGAAACCAAACTCACATCCCAAGTGATACATGTTAGCACCCCTATTTGAGAAGGCTGGATAATTGCTTTGATTTAGATGAATCGTTGACCAGCTCAAAGGTGTAGTTTTACAAAATATGGAGAATATACGAGTTGAAAAAATGCCTCTTGTTGGGCTGCAAGGAACTAGGAGCTGAAGCATGCACGGAACCATCTAGCAGTATTAACGAGGAAGTCTGATGAATATCCAATAACAGTGACCGGTCAATGTAGCTACATCCTCACACTCCAGTTGAGCTTCTAAATTAGTGCAAACCTCCTAAATATCCAGATCTGACATGGGAACATCCAGATTATAAAGAAATGAGTTCATGGCTTTAACAACATGACCCACGTGTCTAGCAACCTCACCAACTGCATGAGATGTAGGCATCCTCTCCAACTTGTCTCCAATCTATGTAACAACCAGAAAAAAGAAAAGAAAAGAGAAGAGAAAGCTGAAAAATTTTTGAAGAGCTGAGAATTTTTTAAGTCTTCTCACCATAGCGAGAATGCCCCCTCGCCGTAGCGAATATGCTCCTAGCTATAGCGAGTGCGGCATTCCATACAAAAACCAGGGAGTTGCTCGCCGTAGCGAAATTGTTCCTAGCTATAGCGAGTGCAGCATTCCATACAGAAACCAGGGAGTTACTCGCCATAGCGACGCTATAGCGAAGGCAGAGGTCTGGAACAGGCCGAGCTCGCCATAACGACGCCATAGCGAAGGCAAAGGTCTAGGACTTACACGAGCTCGCCGTAGCAAGGGTTATGGCTCGCTATAGCGAGGGTGAGTCCGGAAAAAAGTGAAAAGAGAGATTTTTACTTTTTAAAGAGTCTAAACTCTTCCTTTCTCTTAGAACCGACCTAAGCTTCGACCAAGGAGAGAGAAGAGAGATGTGGAGAGAGAAAGAGACCTAGAGAAGCAAGGAGATCAAGCAAAGAGGTGAGTAATCTTGAGATTTCCCTAGCTTTTCTCCTTAGCATGTTGTTCTCCTCCTTTTGCTTTTTCTTTCTATGGTTTTAGAAGTTAATATGGGATAGGTTCAGAAGAGGGAAGTAGGAAAACTACTCTAAAAAGAGGGTAGAACTCATATATCTTTATTTCTTCTTCCTTGCTTTCTTCTTGGAGAGCTTGAGAGAGGAAGGAGAGTGAGTAGAGTTCTAGAGAGAGAATCCCTAGATCTGTAAGGGTAGTGAGGGTTTAATTTGATGAAGAGCCTCTTTTAGCTTTGTGAGAGTTATTTAAGCTATGAGAGAATGATTTGGTGCTCTTTGTTGTGCCTAGGCTCAAAGGAAGAAACTTCACCTAGTTGTGAGTGTGAAATCAAGAAGGGAGACATGGAATTGAAAAGGAAGACTTGTGTAATCCGATAAAGTAGCTCTCTACTCTTTTCTTGTTGCATTCTTGGTTGTGCAATAGTCATTATATGTTGTGTATGTGCTTGTATGATGAGATATGCCATTGATTTTGCCTTGATGCATCGGTACCAATATGCTTATGATGTGATTGTGGAAGTTGCTCGGGTGAGGTGGTGCCGAAAGTCCTTTGAGACGGGTGAGGAGGAGCCAAAAGTCCCTAAACCAAGGGTGAGGCCGATCCAAAAGTCCTAAAGCTCGGGTGAGGTTAGACCAAAAGTCCCTAGAGCCTATTCTTGGCATTGACATGATAATCATGGCATGAAACACATATGTTGTGTTATTGTGACTTGTATGCATGCTTGACTAGTTATATGCCTTGATTGCGTCTTGAATGAGTATGAGCTATTGAGATTCTCCCGAATCTCACCCTCTTCCCCCTCCCATCTTAATATCCAGGTGGTGTTCAAGGAGAGTCAAGCATACCTCATAGAGCCTAGTAGAGTATAGTTAGGAAGATGTATAGCTTTTTGGTTCTTTTGATGTATAAGGTGCCAAAATGAAGATGCACCTATCATTTTTGAGTTGTAACTATATGAGCATAGGTAGATACATGTATAAATGATGTATGGATTGTGTAAAGAGCTAAAGTAATGAGAATGTAGAATTTGGCCCTTTGAGGCTTATATGAAATGATGCATTTTCTTCCATAGCATAGTGAATTTGGAATGTATGATGATTTGGATTACTTAGACATTTCATATATGCTATGTTTGTACTTTTAAACTTGCCCAAAAGATGTTAGAGCATGTGGGAGGTCATTTAGACCCATTTTGAACCACATGGGGTGCCAAAACTACCAATTGGGTGAGCTCCGTCAAAGTATGACCGGATGAGCTCTTCTTGGTATGAAGTTTGGCATGCCTCTAGAGTCTATTGAGAGATTCTTGAGAAGCTAAAGTGGGCAATATTTGGAGGTCTAGAGAATATTTGCCGAATTGTTGAAGTTGGGAAATTTCAATGGTTTGGTCATGGTACTGTGCATTAAGTCCGAAAATGGAACCATGTCATTCATAGACCAAATGGTGTCCAATTGTCATGAGATTTTGTGAGAATAAAATAGATATCCACAGTGACCTATATCAACTAGAAGCACCTTAATTGGAGGTCGGTAGAGAGAGAAACGACTCTCTAAAGTTCTGTATTAGCATCAGGGAAGTTTCTGACCTTCATTACTGTTCCATAGGTTTTCGAGGTCTTAGAACTCCTGAACTGATCTGGACTTATTTTTATCCTCTAGTTAACATCTGTAGCTTTCCAAATTGGTATGGTATGCCCAGATTAGATTTTTTTGGAATTAACTATGAATTTCCGAAGTTCATGACAGTAAACTGCACCAGTATCAGGGACAGCCGGACATCTGTTCCTATTTCGATCTCAATGATGGTCTAGACGTTGAGATTGTGGTTGGGAGTTATTTTTAGTATGAAGTTAACATCCCAAGCTTTCTAGAGAGCTATGTTTTGCTTGATTCCCATTTTTTTAGAATTAGTTATGATTTTCCAAAGTTGGAACCAAAAATCTGACTTATGGGCTCATTTGTGAAATTGCATTTTCTTGGTTTTTGGCTTCATATCCGTGGTTTGTGAGTTATTTGAGACTATGTACAAGTCTTATAAATGGTATTTGAGTAGAGAGGGTGAATGATGGGTTCACGGGACCCACGGGACAAAATGTGACCGGTTAAACCCCGACTTCAAGTAGTTAAATACCACGATTTTGGTCATTTTGCTGGGAAATTATATGGAATCAAACTTAGAGGGAGATAAACTGGAGTGTAGTCAGTAAGGTGTTACAATCTACAATAGAGATGGTGGAGTTTCTTCAGATCTTACATGGGAATATCCAGATTATAAGGTAGTGAGCTCATGGCTTCGGCAATATGACCCACAAGTCTAGCAACCTAACCAACTGCATGAGACGTCGGCATGCTCTCTAACTCGTCTCCAATGTACATTGGAGATGGTGGAGTTTCTTCAGGCTCCTCTGGGTCTGATTCATACACAAGGGACCCTGAAGAGTTTGCAGCCTTGGATTCCTCAGACACAGCTAGATAATTAGATAGGCATTGGCGCAAAACATCAGCATCAGAACGGGAAAAAGTTGTAATATCAATAACATGATAAAAACCACCATAAGACTGTTCACACCATCAGATTTTAGTTGTCTTTCGCAATTGAAACTTCCTATAAAAAGCAGCTAACATCTTAGTAATGAATGGGTACCTAAAATCCTTAGCAAACTAGACCCCATAACATTCAAAATCTCAGTGTTCTGGCACTCGAATTGCTTGTGACACTTTGGGGAGATTCCAATTATAGTCCTAGTTGATGTGACCCATCGTACTACAGTACCAGCAGATCTTAAACAGATTTTCACAATGACTTTCAACACAAATTTGATGACCATTATCTAATTTGACTCTAAAATTCGACTCATATCAACTAAAACTTTGAGTCGCATAAACGAATATTAAAGTTAGAGCCATGCATATGATCAAAGCGGTGGAAGTCCCCTAACATATTGCCAGAATGGTTGCAACATCTTCATTAAAATATTCCAAAGGTAATCCCCAAATCTGGACCCAGATGGGAATTTAAAGAATTTTTAACTTCTGAAGCACCAAATTCGGCCTCCACTTATCCTTGACCAGAAGAGAATTCTTTATTACCCAAGGACCCATTGCGTACACATAATTTTGATCTTCCTTATCATCAAAGCCAATTATATAGTAGTTTTTATCCCTGCCGATAATAGTAAAATCACCTTTAAGCTTCTAGGCATTCTTAAGAACGTGTTGTAATGTTTCCATCGAAAGTTCTCTATTGAAACTCCTAACAAACATTGACTCCATTGATGCATTGAAGGTGTAAGGCAATTCTATATATTCTAGATGAATTATTTACAAATTAAGCATACAATAATGTCATCTATCATGAATTGAGATTTTACAATGGAAACATAAAAATATATTTATCTCTGGCCATACTAGATGAATTTGATGCAGTAATTCAAAAGTTTGACTTCATGTTCTAAAATTAACAATAACAAAGAATGAAAAGAAGAGTTGTCAAAAGCTTCTTTTAACAAGTGAGGATCTTTAGTTATGGTGATCTTGGGGGAGTCTTTTTAGTCAAGAAACTTCTAAGCCACAATGAGTCAATTTATATGTCGTTTCTTCCTATCAAAGATAATGATGTATTTAGTCATTTAGAAAACCAACCACTAAACTTACTCATCACTAATTGCAATATCCAGAAAAACTAATTCCCTACTTTTTATGCTATTAATCAGAATATTTGAAATTTAAAATTCAAATAATATATAATATCTTAATAGTAAAATATCTAATAATAAAAGGCATAATATTTTAATATTTTTATTTAAATATTCCAAATAAAAATTAAATTATAAAATATTCTAATATTCTTTCACTTGGTCAAATAAAATTTGTCAGATAACATGTTATGGGTAAATTAAACACATATTAAAAGAATCATAATGATAAGTTTTCTGAAAATGAATATTACCTTTCATATGCCACATGCAATATAGTTTAAACTTTATAGGACAATAATTTTTATAAATAAATCTTAAATATCTATTCGATTCCAAACTTAAATATTCGTTCATTTCACAAAAATTGTATATAAATATATATAAAGACAATAAACTATAATTTAAATTTCATTTCTTAAATGTTCCTCAACTAGATCAACAATAACACATTGTGATCTAAGTCTCATTTAAGGCATATGATTCTTAAACTCCTTTAAATGCATGTTGTTAGTTAAAAGATCTTTATTTCTTATATATTCTATGACCACTTGACCTTTTATGACCATAGTGCCCCTTAATGGGTTTCAAATGAATTCACAATTTGAAACCCAGTGATAAAATGTTTTAATTACATTACCATTTGAACTTGCCTTAAATAGGATATCAACTTAACCTTTTATGGTAGATGTAGTAATCAAAGATTACTTAGCACTCTTACACTCCTCCATGATGTGGCTTATATAAGAAGTATGAAGCATATCTAACCACACTTAAATTTATGTAACCAACATATTTCAAATTGTGGGTTCTCCTATAAGTAAGCATAAAATCCAATGCACCTTAAATGTACTTCATAATAATCATTATAGCCTTTTAACTTAATGATCTAAGCCAGAACGACCTTGGTATCTTTCTAACATTTCTTCAGTAAAAGTTATGAAAATAGAAGGAACATTCTAAATCGCTTTTCTTTCTAATATCATATTTAGGAAATAGAAACAAAATAAATTGTTCTTTTCACAATAAGCATCAAATTTGGTGAATAAATTTTTATCAAGCAATGTTCAAATACTTAATTAATATAAAATTTTTATGATAATCCTAAGATACCTTGAAATTTATCTTTATATAGATCCTTCTATCTATAATATAAGTACCTCACCCATGTCTCTCATGTCATAGTTCTTCAATGATAGTTATTTCACCTCATGTAGCAACCTTCAAGTCACTAGATATAAGTAATATGTCATCAACATTTGTAACCTAATAAATGACTTTACTCCTATTAACCTTGTCGTATATATATTGATCTAAGATATTTTCAACAAAATCAAAATGCAATTACATCATGGGACTTTAATCACTACTGTTATGAGACTTGCTGAGGTTGAAAGTGCATTTCTTACTCTTGCATACAATTGAAGAGAGTCATTTTTACACTGATTTGCTATTATTCCAAGTCAAAATGGGCTATTAAAGTCATGAAGATATAAATAGAATTTTTTTTAATGCAAGAGAGAATGTATCTATGTAGTTAATTCCCTCATTTTGAGCGAAACCCTTGGTAATCAATCTTACCTTGTAGCATTTAATGTTACCTAGTGAATCCTTTTGGTCTCAAAGACTCATTTACAGTGAATTGCCTTGGCCCCACTAGGTAATTATACAAGTTCCCAAACATTATTATTTGTCATAAACTCCATCTCATATATCATAACATCATGACACAATTTGAAATCTATACCACTCATTGTTTATGAAAATGTTATAGGATTATTTTCAATATTTATGTTCTAGTTAAATTCCATAAGGTACATTATACATTAATCTAATAATTGTCAATTTACTAACCCTTATTGATCTTGTCAATTCAACTTGTTGTTAAAATTGATGTTGCTCAATAAGAGTATCCTCTATCATTACTTTAAGCTGCCTTTAGTTCAATATAAGGTGCCTCATCAACAATTAATAGGATCATCTAGATGTTGATACTCCTAGTTTCCAGCATGACCATATGGGATTTTTGGAACTTCATTATATTTTACATTCACTCTAACTGGATAAGTGTTATGTAAAATCAATGTTCTACCATAATTAGTGGAGGTAGTTTTGTTATATGTGATCATTCTCATTGACTAGGTTATGTAGTTGATCACTCCCACTAATTAAGTCATTCTTAAGAATTTGGCATCACAAGATTATATAGATCTCATTTAATGTGAAGAAGAGTATAATTTTTATCCTTTAGACTTCTCTATTTAGTCAATATACAACAATAATCTTAGGGTCTAACTTCTTTTCATATGGACTATACCTTCTTTCCTCTATAGGATAACCCTATACATGTGTATACATCAAATTGGGTTTCCAATATTTTAAGATTTCAAAAAGTGTCTTAGATACGTCCTTTGTTAGAACCATATTCAGAATGTATACTAATATCTTAAATGCATCTCTCCACAAAGTATTTGTCCATCACATGTATACCTGTCAAAATATTTATCTCCTTTATCTGACCTTACTATATTAATATGCTTACTAGATTATTTCTCTGTCTTTGCTTTATACACCTTAAAAGTATCAAGTGCCTCACTCTAATTATAAAGCAAGTAGATATATGTGTTATAACACCTCGAGATTAATTAAGAAAAATTATGAATGATTATAAATTTTAAAGGGGGATTTAGGGGAAATTATGAGAGATAAGAATTTTCAAGGAAATGGATTTATTTTTGGACAGTTTAGGATGAATAATAATTTCTGGCCATTATAGGGTAAAAATTAGGCTAATGATGGTTATGGGCTTTATTAGAGGAATAATTAATGAAGATGGACATTTAATTTGGGCCTCATACCTAATTTATTTATACCATGAGCCAATTATAGAAGCTGCCCCTAGAGAATTATGTATGACGTGTTACTAGTAGGTAGAAAAGAAGTTATCTATTAGGTGTAGCCACTCATGAAGGCTAAGGAACTGCCAATGAGATGTAGCCGCCACAAACAATTGATAACCTTAAAATATTTATGTGATTATCATGCAAAAATTTGATTATCATGTCTCACATCTATATTATATGCTTTTGCACTCTCTTATTGCCAGTTTATTGACTGACCATCAACATAATAGTTAGCAACTTTTATAATGACTTCTAAATTTCATCTTTAGCTTATAAATGGTCCCTGACCTTCTTACATTTGGATATGAACCTAAGATATCTAGCCCTTAAATGAGATTTAATAAACATTATGCTATGTTGATAGAATCACTCTCCACACTTACATAATACAATCTTAACTCTTATGCTAGTATTAATGGGTATAGAAGGCTCTTCTTATCATAGAGTATAATTAAGGTCATTCTAAATAAAGGATGATTGCCTCCTTATATGCTTTATAATCATCCTTAATCAAAATTTTCTTTTCCAACAATTCCAATAATTAAAGAGATGATATTGTTGCAAATTTAGGATTTAATTTTAATCATGCTTACACAAACACTATAAGAGATAATCAATCATTACATTTTAAATGTATGCTTACCACTATAAGACATACTAACATTACACGACAATTTTTTATCTCCTTTTATTTTTTTCTTTGCTTTCATCGCATCATAGCATTGTTCATAAAAAAAATTTGTCATCATTGTTCATTTTGCAGTCACTATTCACGTCCTCTGTTGTCCTCTGTTGTAGACATGTGTCGTCCCACCAAGTTCGGTAATCTTTTGCCATCGCACACACTTCCAAGAACCATGCACATTTTTTTACACTAGCAACTTTTGCCGGTGCCTGAAAGCTCATGTCACCTCTGTTCAGGCCACTGTTTCTTTCGTCGTGCTTTTCTCTCTGCGTCCATTGGTTGTTCCAGTGCTTCCTTAACATTTTTTAGATTTTCAGAATTTCCTGTCTTTTATGGAGAAGTCAGATGTTGCTTAGCCTATCTCTATTATTCTCAATGGCTCCAACTATCGTTTATGGTTGGAAAGCATGTGTGGTTTTTTGAAGGGTAGAAAGCTCTGGCAATATGTTATAGGTGATATTACTTTTTCTACCTGTGACACTATTGAATCTGATTTGAAATATATTGAGCGCCTGGACGAATGGGATAGCAAAAATAATTAGATTATTACATGGTTTCGAAATACCTCTACTCCCAGTATCTATCAATAGTTTGGGCATTTTGACAATGTTAAAGAGATATGGGACCACCTTGCTAGTTGCTACACTTCTTCTAATTTGTCCATCTAGTTTTAATTGCAAAAGAACCTTAGTGTTCTTAAACAAGAGTGAGATCAACCATTGTTTGAATTTCTTGCCAAGATTGAATCCATCTGGGATTAACTCGCCTACTCCGAGCCCACATTCAAGTGTGAGGCAGATGCTCAAGCCTTCTTCGAGTACAGAGATAAGATTCACCTTATTCAGTTATTGATGGCTCTTACTGATAACTTTGAGCCTGTTTGAGCTTTTTTGCTGCACCAAAGCCCACTGCCTACTCTTGAAGATGCTCTTCCTTGTCTTCGATCCGAGGAAACCTATTGGGGCCTACTTCACCGGACCCCTGAGATGGCTTTTGCTATTTTTGGGAGCAATTCTAAGGCTTGTTATCGCTGTCCTCAATCCACTCAACTTTTGATCAGTGCCCGTTTATTAAATGCCAAACCTACTAGAAGAAGGGTCATATTGCTGCACACTGTCTAACTTTGTTATGCCAATACTGCAAGAAGGCCGGGCATCTCATTGATCAATGCCCTACTCGTCCTCCTAGATCTGACTAAGGGAAATCAACTCGATCTGGTTTCGCCTCCTTCAAGCCTACTTTGTCTGCTACTGATGAGACACTTAATGCTGTTACTATTTTGGGATCCTCCACTGCTGACATTGAGGCCTTATTCCTTATTTCGCAAAATGATCTCCGGTACCTCTAGCCCACCTGCTGCCTTAGCCACTCCCTCAGGTCCATCTTTTTAGTTCTTTGATTCTGCTTGTTGCAACCATATGTCTGGTCAAGAAAACTATTTTTCTTCTGTCACCTAATACCACTGCTCACCCT
The DNA here is from genome assembly GCA_026724425.1 of Erythrophleum ivorense. NCBI lineage: Eukaryota > Viridiplantae > Streptophyta > Magnoliopsida > Fabales > Fabaceae > Erythrophleum > Erythrophleum ivorense. The sequence continues at coordinate 214,228 of JAIUCV010000529.1, read as the reverse complement.
ATACATATTGCTGATAACTTTTAAATTCCTGTTAATCATGTTGGTACTATTTCTCTGCCCTCTCTGTCTATTCATGACACTTATTTTATCCCTGTTATTAGTTTTAACCTTATTTCTGTCAGACAACTTGTTGATATGGGTTATGACATATTACTTAATAAACGTGGTTGTACTGTGTTTGATTCTCAGACAGGACAGACTGTCGGGACTGGGCATAAGGTTGGGCGTATATTTGAGCTCCAATCAATGCATCTTCCTGAAGTCACTTCTCCTAGATTGTGTGCTGCTTTTACATTCGAGTCTCTCAACTCAAACTATGGCATCACCGTCTTATGTATCCCTCTTTAATGGCATTGCATCCTTTACTTTCTAGTGGTCTTTTAGGTCGTGTTGATGTTCAATCTTTGGATTATGTCTCTTGTCAAATTGCTAAATAGCCTGCTTTATCATTCAATAAAAATGATTTTATTGCGAGTTCACCTTTTGATTTAATTCATTCTGATGTTTGGGGCCTAGAGCCTACTCCCTTTATGGGAGATTCACGATATTTTATGATTTTTGTTGATGATTTTTCACACTTTACTTGGCTTTATATGATGAAAAATTGATTTGAGCTACCTAATATTTATATTAAATTTGCTACTATGATTCATACACAATTCTTAAAAGTTATCAAATTTTTTCATCATGATAATGCCTTAGAATATTGTGATTCTAAATTGCTTAATTTTCTTAATACTCAGGGCACCATCTCTTAGCACTCATATCCTTATACCTCTTAGTAAAATGGTCAGGCTAAACAAAAATATCGTCACATTCTTAATTCTGTTAGAGCCTTGCTTATTTCATCTTCCTATCCTGAACGTTTCTGGGGAGAAGCTTGTTTGACTACTGTTTACTACATCAATAAAGTCCCTACCCTTATTTTAAGTCACATTTCTCCATTCGAGCGTCTTCATGGTACCCCTCATAACTATAATCTTCTCAAAGTTTTTGCCTATGTTTACTTTGTTCTTCTTCCTCTTCATGAGACTTATAAATTGTACGCTCGTACTCATGTCTGTTGCTTCCTTGGTTATGACCCTGAGCATAAGGGTTATTGTTGTTGGGACCCTCTCTTTCATCGTATCCGTATTTCTCGTCATGTTATTTTTTAAGAGCATATCTAGTTTTCATCTTTGACTGATCTTTCCTCTATTTCTTCTCCTTCCCCTTATATCTTTACAGATCCTTCTGTTGATCTTTTTCCTAGTGACTCAAGTATAACTTCCACCACTGAGCCTAATCACACGCTTGACTTCGCGCCCTCTCCAGATGATCTTACTGTCTCTGAACGTTCAGCACAGGTTACTGAGCTCGTATCATTTGACAACCCTCGACCTATTTATGTAAGGCATCCTCCTCCTTACCTTAGTGATTACCATTGTTTTTCTACCATTTTTCAATTTCAGGAACCTCAATTCCTTAAGAAAGCCTCCCATGATCTCTTTTGGTAACAAGTTATGAATGACAAATTACAAGCCTTAGAGAAAATGCACACTTGGGATCTTGTTGATCTTCCTCCTTGTAAGACTCTGGTTGGATACAGATGGATCTATAAGAACAAAACTAATTCTAATGGTTCTTTGAAGCAACACAAGGCTCGCTTGGTGGCCCAAGGATTTACAAAGGAGTATGGTGTTGATTATAAAGAGACGTTTGCTCCTATTACTCGAATTAACTCTATCTGTAACCTTCTTGCCATTGCTGCCATTAAGCATTGGTCTCTTTATTAGATGGATGTTAAAAATGCTTTTCTGAATGACAATTTAGAGGAAGAAGTCTATATGAGACCTCCTCTTGGGTATCCACATCCAACTGGCAAGGTTTGCTGCCTCCGTCGAGTTTTGTATGGACTTAAGCAGGCACCATGTGCCTGGTTTGCTAAGTTTAGCACTACTATGGGTCAATTAGGCTTTACTTGCAGCCTTCATGATTCTACTCTATTTGTTCGAGCTACAGCTCAGGGCCTTGTCCTACTACTATTATATGTTGATGACATGATTATCACTGGTAGTGATGATACGGGTGTCCAAGAACTTAAGACTTACTTGGGAAAGTAGTTTGAAATAAAGAATCTTGGCTGACTAAGTTATTTTCTTGGTCTTGAGGTACATCATGGGCAGGATGGCATTTCTCTTCCTTAGGCAAAATATGCCACTGATTTGATATCTCGAGCATATTTTTCTGACATAGAGGTCGACAATACTCCTATTGAACTTAATGTTCACTTTACTCCTACTGATGGCAACTTTTTAGAAAATTTCACTCATTCTGGTCAACTAGTTGGGGGACTCATCTATCTTACAGTGACCTGTCCAGACATTGCCTATGTAGTTCACATTGTCAACCAATTTATGTCTGCACCTTGGACTACCCACTATGCAGTTATTCTTAGAATTATTCGATATGTCAAAAACACCTTGTATCATGGCCTTCACTTCTTTACTAGCTCTTCTCTTGCTCTACGACCCTATTTTGATGTTGATTGAGTCGGTGACCATGCTGATCGACAGTCTACCACTAGCTTCTGTATTTTCCTTGGTAATTCCCTTGTTTATTGGAGAAGTAAGAAGCAAACTTTAGCCTCTTGCTTTAGTGCCAAATTAGAATATTGTGCACTAGCAGACACGACCTCTGAAGTTCTCTGGCTTCGTTGGTTACTTGATGAGATGGGGGCATCACAGACAACCTCCATAAATATCTATTGTGACAGTCAAGCTGCCATTAAGATTGCCTACAATAATGTGTTCCATGAGCAGACCAAACATATTGAGATTGACTATCATTTTACTTGACAACATGTTCTTTGCAAAACTATCTGACTTGTTCCTATTTGAACTAAACACCAGCCGGCTGACTTGTTCACTAAGGCCTTTAATCTAAGTTGCTTCCGGTTTCCAATAGACAAACTCAAACTGCTTCTTGTTAAGCCATCTTGAGTTTGAAGGGGGATGTTAATATTATCTCTTGTATTTATTAGCCTTTATCAAGAAGATTTATTATTAGCCTTTATTGGGAAGATTTGCTAGATTAGATAACGATAAGATTTGTTAAATCAGATAAAGATTAGATTTGTTATTCTTTGGTGTATATATATTGTAAGCCTTTCACAGTAACATTACATGGCAATTTTCCATCTCCTTTTATTTTTTTCTCTACTTTCAGGTATGGTAATCGTAGATGAAGTTGAAGTGGAAGAGTTAGTTAAAGACGGTGCCTTTCACAGGTGGGTATTTTAGGTCTTCGATGGATTTTCCAGCGAATATGGTGAGTGTGAGGAAAAGAAGACTAGGTGTAACACCTTAAATTCTAGCTCATTTCATAACATTCATAAGCTTTACATCATCATTTCCATAAGAGCACATGAAAAAGGAACAAAAATAATGGGTTTATTTAGGTTACGTCATACTTAAAAATTAAAATCAGTGTCATGTGGAATGTGTGAGCTCATGCTATATGTTCTCATATTTAATTACATAAAAAAAAACTCATTTGCATCATGAAATTATGCTCACAACTCATGGAAATCGAAATGAAGCATGGAATATGGAGATTCATTCTCGGCCAAATTTGCTCCAATTTCTGACTAAATTTTGAAAAATCATAACTAAATCTAAAAAAATCAAAATCATGGAATCTTGAACATTCTGGGAAGCTATAGATGTCTATTTCACATTAAAAATATTCCCAGACTAAAACATTCATCACAGAGGATGTTTGACATCCAAAATAGTCCAAAGGTTAGAATGCATTCTAGAGCTGATATAGAATTCTGCAGAAAATTTTGAAAATATCCAATTAATTCCAAAAAAATATAATCCATGCAAATGATATCAATCTAAAAATCTGTAGATATTAGCTAGAGAAAAAAATATCTCCAGATTAGTTCATCAAGCCCAGACCTCAAAATTTAATGGAACAGTAACTCAGGTCGAGTAAAGCTACTGATACTGGATAGAATGTTCAAAAATTCATATCCCCCTCTCTAGACCTCCAAATGAGGTGCTTTTAGTTGACACGAGTCACTGTGAATGTCTAGTTTCTTTGTATAAAATTTCATAGCAATTGGACATCATTTGAGCCTCGAATGACGGAATTCATTTTCGGACCAAATGAATAGTGCAACAGACCAGAACCATAAAAATTGCTAATTTTGAAAAATAATCAAATATTCTATAGGCATCCTAAAATTATGATCTTTAGCTTCCCAAAAAGCTCTCAATGAGGTCTAATTTCATGCCAAATCTCAGATCAAGACTAACTCATTTGGCTAAAAAGTGACATAAGGTTTCATTATAGTCAAATTTGGTTCCATATAGGGTACTAAACGTGCCAAATAGCTTTCCCTTAGTTGTGGCACCTTTTGGGCAAGTCTAAAATCACATTTACGACTTTTGTGAGCTTCCCAAATGGTCCCAAACCCCATGCATCTCATTTTGGCCTTTCCATGCACACATATGCACATTTTCATAAACTCATTCATGAAGCCATCTTTGCCATACATACTCAATTCACATTCCATCATTTACATAACACATACTTTCATTTCTACTTCATATAATAGCATAATTACATATGTCTCAAGGGTCATAAACCATTTACAACATTAATATACATCATTATAGTTCATTATGACTTTAAAAGGAAAATGCTAGACATATGGATGTCAATCTTCTTCCTTCAATGTTGTTGGCTTCTATTAACGTATCCACTTGGTCCACCTAGCATGTGAGATCATTGGAGAGGAGGGAATGAGATTCAAAAAATCTCAATAGCTCATCTCTCATTCAATCATACATAATATATGCAAAGCAAGCCTTAAAAATGCATTCCTGGACATAATACAAATTATGGACATTCAAGAAGCAAACTTAGCATGTGCACAAATCATACAAGATATTCAAGATCTCACTAAGTGTTTGGATTGGCCTCACATTTCTCCTCATGGATTTTGGACTTGTCTCACCCATTCTTTAAGAGCTTTGGACTCAACCATACTCTTAGGAACCCACTTTACTTTTGGGAGACTTTTTACTTTGTCTCAACTAAACTCAAGGGTTCTTAGCTCATCCCCACCATAGTAAAGAGTTCTTAGCCTCTCCACACTCAAGCAAACTCAAACAAACATCATACATTCATTTGAAAACATAATATATCATCATGAAATCATGGCATATAAATTCATGCTAACATACTTTTTATGACTTGAAAATACACATACACACATTCTAAGACAAGTTAAACACACATCCATGCATGAGAGAAGGTGGAAAGAGCTACCTTGCACACAATCACACACTTTTTTCTTAGAATTCAAGCCTCCTCTTTCAGTCACACACCCACAAGCTTTTGGAGCTGGTTTCTCTTGGCCTAGATACAATTTATGGGAGCCAATTAGGTTCATGAAATAATCTCTAAGGCTATACAATTTACTTAGATGCTAGATTGCTCTATAAGCTCCATTATGGTCCATAAATGCACTTAATGAAGCAACACTCCTCAAATAAATTCTAAGCTCCATTATTTTCCTTCAAATATGATTATTGACTCCTTTTAAGACTCTTGGAGTCATCACACAATTTAAAACAAAAAGCCTAACATCATGTTGCTTCTTTAGGTCATAACATGGAACCTAAGGCACCAAATCATTTTTTATGAGTTCTAAATTTTTTCTAAGGCCTCGTCTCATATTCATTCATCATATATGATACAAAAATAGGCTTGAAAAAAATTTAAAACTCTCCCTAGCTACTCCATCCATGCTTGCCCGAGACATAGCCCCTTTTTGTCCTCCTTGGAATTCTCTTTGTTTTCTTGAAGGAGGAAGCATGTGGGGAGCATCTTAAGGATCTTAGGAGCTCATTTAAACTCTTAATTAGACCTAAGAATCATCACATAAGGTTAGATTTTACAAGGTACACATAAAACCCTAGAATTTGCATCTTAAAATCTAATGGTTATTTTGTTATTTTCATTGCATATTCTTAATCTCCACACCTTTTTTCCTTAGATTCATGCTTGATTCTACCTAAAAATCATCTCTTCCTAGGGTTTTCTCAAGTGGGGCGAAATGGTGGAGAAGGGAACCAAAAATGGCAACTATAGGAAGAGAAATTACCTTATTTTCTTAATTTTTCTCACTTGAATCTTGTGTTCTTTGAGCTCTTCTCTTCAAATCCGAATTTTCCCCTCAATTTCTCCTTTAAAACAGATCCATATACTTCATTATAATCATAGGAAATAAAGGAGAATGAAGGAGAAGAGGTTTAGAAGAGAAAGAGCATAAAAAACTATGAAAATCCATACCTTTCTACCTTGAATTTCTCCTTCTTTTCTTCCTCCTCTTGTGTGCCTCATCCCCTAGGGTTTTCTTCTAGTTTTGGGTAAAACATGGTCATGCATATGAAGGGAGAAGAAGGATGCATCATATATATAGGTGGGAATAAGTTACACTTTTCAAAAATTTCCATTTTACCCTTCGTTCTTGGCATTTTTGTTTTTTCGTTATTTTAGCTCCTTTTTGAGAACCATCTTTTCCATTATAAAATTTAGGTTTCCAATTAAATAAAATTCCTTTGGAATCACTCAAATCAAAGTTAAAACCTTCATGAATGAACCTGTCAAAGTTCGGGCACACCGACATTGGAAAACGTCCACCGGAGGGGATTTAACTGTCTCAGGGCTTTCTAAAATTTTTAGGGCCTCTAAGAACCCTGAAGAACTCAAAACTTTCATTTAAAAAGCCATCCTGTATAAATTCTAAAATTTACTCAAAATTACAAAAATGCCATTACGTTTCGTAAGCTTTTCGTAAGAAATTGTTTCTTTATTCTAGCTCCATTTTTCTTTTCATCTGAGCTTAGGATTCTTATTTTTAGGAGTCTAGAATGCTTTCTAAATTTTTTAGGACCTTAACTATATCATTTCGGGGGACTTCCTTTTGTATCCAGTGAGTTTCATTCGTTAACAGAGAAACGGTACATTACATTTCTCACGTTTTCTTTTGTTTCAGAGAACGGGATATTACACTAGGAATAGACCCAGAAAGGAAAAGGCTACCAGAGAAAGGAGAGTGTAGAGGATGTCCATGTTTGTGTTGTGTAAGTTTTGTGTGTGAGAGAGAGTGTGTGAGTGTGTGTGCGCATAGCAAATAGCATTGCATGCGTATATTTTGAGAAGAAGGAATGGCATGTGTGCCTAAAAAGAAGGGGTTTGCATGTGCCACATGTGACTTGTAGGCTACAGTCACATTTGTCAAGGTCAATGCACAGGTTGCAGTCAACTTGTACATAGTCAATTTTACAAAATACTAAATCTAGGAATCAAATTTCTTAATCGTTTATTTTTACAATCAATTTGCTAGAGCTGCTTGTTGGGATTTTTTTTAATAGCTATGTAGATTGAATATATTCAGCTACAAGATTTGCAACAAATGTAGCAAACTTTGGTTTGATCAAAGCAAGGCACATCTTGATAATGTTGGATTTGGATATTGGCCGAAGTCAATTGGATTGGGCTTAATAGGCTTGTCCAAATCACTTGGATGTACTTAAGTTATTTTATAATAAATTATATAATTTTTTCTTTAATTTTATTAAATTTGCTCAATTTTTTTTATTTTGAAATATACATAAATCTCTACTAAAATAAAATAAAAATTATACTACACTTTAATCTAATTTTAATTTCTTTTAAAAATACCTTTTATTAACTTATATATATTGTAAAATTTAATGAAAAAAAATTCTACTTTTTTTTATTTTTTGTGTGCCTATTTAAATATAATATTATTTGTATATTTAAATTAATAGATGGTATTTTTGTTAAAAAATTAAAATTAAAGTAAATTATATATTTTAAAAATAAAAAGAATATTTGTTTAATTTTGACAGAATATAAGAGTGGTTGATGTTTACTCTTTTTTGTGTGACTATAATGAATAATTAATTAAAAAAATCATGCATAATCACCCATCCTGAGATTTTTATATCATGTCATGACGCTCTCCTTACATTTTAAAAACCAATAAACATGGTTATATGATCACTAGCAATAACTAATCCATCGAAAAAGTTGTAAGATCGGCTAACTCTTTCTTTACTTGCAAGTGGCTTGTTTATGGCGCATGACATCCATACCAAAAAAAAAAAGTCCAACACCCTATTTGGAAGGTGTATTGTCCAATTTGAGCAATAAAGATGCCGAATGCTTCATTACTTTGCTTTTATAAGACCCATGGTTTACCCAGGCAACCCCTACAAAGAGCTCGGATACACCCTAGGGGTATGCCATGGATTGGCGAGCAAGATGCAAGTAAACATTTTGAAATGCAAGGGATAGAGGACTGGGCAGAGGAGATGAAAGTAGATATTGTGACCATTATGAAACATGAACCACTGCCAGTGTTTTCTCTGACTATGAGTTGGCTTAAGCTAGGACTTGAAGAGCCCAAGTTGTGTTCTAAACAAAGAAAGATGTCATTGTCAATTCAGATTTTTCCAATTACGTTTTTTGTTTATTGCTCAATTGTAGAGATTTAGACAATTTAAATTTTAAATTTTTTTAATTTATTTTTACAATTCTTTTTAAGAAATCATAGCATAAAATAGAAATAATTTTTAACCATGAATTTAAAAAAATAATTCAGATTAAAAATAAAAAAAGAAGGACACTTGAAATCTAATCCAAATCCCTGCAATTGAGCAATGGAGAGATAACTCAATTGAAGAGATTTGAATTGTGCTATTAGTGTTCTTGCAATTTGGCTCCATATCCATTATTTGCTATAGAGGAATTTAATGGTGGATTTAAGAGGTATTATGTGTTGGGAAAATCAATTTTGAATAGAGAAATTGGGAGTGAGGAGTGTATCAAAGATAGGAAGGGCAAATATGACATTTCACAATGTTTGGAAAATTGAATAGGCTCATGCAATTTATGTTTTGACTGCATCTATTGGAGAATATAGATGATTTTAAAGATGGGATGGGGTAGTTATTACATCGTGGCTTATATATCTAGAGTTAATTATATTTTTAATAGATTGAAGGAACATTATAATTAAAAGTAAAAATTAGAACAAATCATTATAATTTCTTTTTAAAAAATGTTCATCAATCCAATAAATTTTTAAAGCTATTAAACTAACAAAGCATACTTAGAATAGGTATTAGTATTAAAGTGAATTATATGCAAAATTTAATGCGATAATTTCTATAAATATCCACATAATAAGATAAAAAAGATATATATAAACATTTAGTTCTCATTTAATTTAATTTATATTAGCATTTCAATTGATATCTTAACTAAACTCAACCTTTAATCTTTGATAGTTGGTTTTGCACATCGCTTGTCAATATATCCCTCAACTTAAAATCAAAAGAAATATGATTATATGTGCATTTTACCCAAGTTATCAGATAGAACCCTAACTCTTTTGGTCTTTCATAATGATAAATAAAATTGTATAAGCTAATATTGTCAAGCCTTTTTGGAACATTTATTGCACACAAGCTTATGCCACCAATCCACTATCATTATTATTAGGTCAGAAACTAGAGAGAACAAGTGCTAAACACTCAACTTTGTGAAATATACGACTCTTATTCAATGATGTCTCTTACAATGCAATGGGTGTCCTATTTATACTTATTTTGTAGGGAGGAAAAACATTTAAAATCAAACAGGAGTTACGAGGGTTACATGGTGTTTGTTATGATTATTATTGGCTTACAGGAGTTACAAGGCATTATTGGAGCATTATTGTTGTAACGGTTGACAGCTATTCAATGAGATGGCTCTTCAATGGAGAATTCCATTTCAATTATTGTTGTGCTACCATTAGTGTCAACTTGTTGCTGCCACTATTGTTATTGTTATGTAGTCACCATTATTATTACTATCAAAATTGTCATGGACAACATTATCTCCCACTTTTATTATCATTCGTTGCTACTGTCATTACTATAATTATTATTATTGCCACTATCACTATTATCACCACAATTATCATTATTATCGCCATTATTAACTCAATAATATAAATATATTAATATTAATCACATAAATTTAATATTATTTTTATCTTATTAATAAGCATAAAAGAATATTGTTATACCACTCTACATAGTTATACGTTGATGCAACAAATACTTAATAATAAAAATTTATACGATGGATAATATATATAATAATATCCAAGTATTACATATATTATCATGTTTTATCTTATACGGCACACTAAGCATGATTCACCATTACATATATGCACTAGAAAATATATAATGATAAAACATATAATTCACCCTTCTATTAGGAATCACCATTCAGAAACATCAAGGTGAAAAACTAATGATGCCCTTCATAAATAGTGCATTACTTTGCTTCACATATTAACACTTCCATCAAGACCTTAGTACTGCACATAGAGGGAGACCCTTGTCAATGTGAAGTGTTAACATGGTATAGTAAGTCACATTCCTTGTTTCTTCGTCCAATTTGAATTTAAAGAAGCGAAGAAGACTCATTGATACTATTTTCATTAGTTTGTAAGTGAAGTCCTTCCTTAAGCACATACAAGTCTAGCCTATAGATGATTATAGCAAAAATAATTAATATCAGAATGGGTTAAAATTGTTAGCAATGAAGAAAGTTAGAGAGGGACAATGATACAAACATGGAAAGAGATGAACTTGAATGGAGATTTAGGTTGAAAAACTCCATTGTTGAGCCATTGTTTAGGGCAAAACTCCTTAGCATCCTTACCCCAAATTGAGGGCATGCGGTCGAAAGCATAGGCTATGTAGTACACTCCATCACCATTTTTCAGTTTATAGCCATCAGGGAGGATGTCATCTATTTCTGTAGTCCTCCCCTCCTTGAGTCACAAACCAAACATAAATAGTTAAAAGCATCAAAATGTACATCATACACAGCAAGTTAGTAACACAATGTTGTTTAAGCAAAGTATGATCCAAGTCAGGTTTTAGACTTTATTTTACATAAAATTTATTGGGCTTCAAGGTCACACTTTTTAGAAGTTAACAAAACTCAGGACCACAGCTTGACCCATGATCAACTTTCATCATGGCATGTGAGAATAATGACACATGAAAGGAAAGCCATGGCAATTTGCATTACAGCTTAAGGAAATAAACCAAAAACAACTCATTCCATAAAGCACTTATTTCGATAAGTTATCCAAAATAAGATATTTCAACAAAGTCAAGTTACCTTTAACAAGAGTCAAATTAGTTAGTGCATATAACATAACTAAGGAATATAGAGCACAAAATGCATTAGTGGCCTCTAATAAAACCTTGTACAAAATGTCCAACAATGGAGGTTACTTAATGTGGATTGTTGTAAAGTGTGGGCATTTCAAAAGGAAGTCCTACATTGTTTAGAATAGAGAGTTATAAGTGCTTATATATTGAGGAGTTATATTGGGTTTGTAAAGAATTTGGAAGAAAGATGAACTTGCGTATAGGAGACTAAGTCAAATTGTCCAAATACAGTGCATATTGTGGATTCCTCCCCCCCAATTGTGCCTAATTTAACCATGTGGGCCACCTTTTTGCAAAATATTTTTTACCTATCCAGAAACAATTTATTAATTTAAATTGATCCACGTTCTCATATTATCCACCTATTATTTGGTCAATTATCTCCTTAATGTTAATATTCCAATGTCATTATTTTTAATGATAAAAATAGATACATCAGGATATATTTTGATGACAACATTCTCTTTCTCATTCCTAACTACTAGGTTACATATAATTATTTGTTGTTCTGTCTCCTGATTGTTTTAGAAGAGCTTATTTAATCTTAAGGAACTTTTGCAATTAATTTTATAGTGTTGAAATAGTTCTTAAGGATAGTATACATCAATGCAACTCAAGTTGCTGTTAGAAAATTTGTTTTATTGTTTATCATCTTTTTCTTAACATTCTTAAGAATTATTCATTGAGCCTTATGCTAACACCACCGTCACTGCTACAAATGCAGCTGCCGTCGCTAACAACTCTGCTGACACTACCACTATCACAACTGCCATTAATGTTGCCGTCCATGGTTCACCCAAACCTACTGCTCCAATTATTCCTACTGTTCCCTATGCCAAACCATTTCCATATATCTTAAAAATTGAGATATTTGGAGGAGAACATTTTTGAAGATGGCAAAATGTATCCTCTTTATTCTTAATATGAATAGAATTACACTGCTCTCACTGATTGGAGATTTGCATCAACAGCTGATCCAGATCAAGTGGGGGCTTAGATGTATACAAATAAGGTATGTAGACATATGATTATTAGTACCTTGTCTAATGATCTTTTTTATGTCTATTGCACGTAAAAAGAGGCTAGCAAGATTTATGAGTCATTGGTTATCAAATACACCACTGAGGATGCTAGAAAGCAAAAATTTATGATTGAAAATTACTACAGATGGAAGATGACTAATGACAAGGATATAAAAGTATAGGTTAATAAGTACCACAAACTATTGGAGGATCTACGAGGTGAGAACATCATCCTGCCCTTCGAATTTGTTACAGGTATTCTCATTGAAAAATTAATTGACTCATAGAAGGATTATAAGTAATAACTTAAATATAAACATAAGTAGCCATCTTTATCAGACCTAATTACCCATATAATTATTGAGGACACCAATAGAAGGGAGCTTAAAGTAGCTAAAGCAAAAGAGATGACTTCAAAGGCAAACTTGGTGCAAAAGAAATCCCATAAAATGAGGTGTGACAAACAAAAATATGTTTACAAGCTTAAAGCAACTAATCCAACCTTCAAAGAGAAGGGAAATTGTTTTGTTCGTGGAAAGTTAGGTTATCATGCAGCTTAGTGCAGAAAGAGAGCAAAAAATGACAATCCTTCTAAACCAAATACAAATTTAGTCTAAGGAGATAATATTATTGCTATGGTCATTTCTCAAGCTCTGCTTATGGCCAGTGTGAAAGAATGGGTGATAGACTCTAAGGCTACCAGGCATATATATGCAAACTCCTACGCACCAAAAAAGGATGGAGAAGAAGATGTGTATCTTGGAGATTTTAGGACTGCTAAGGTTCATGGCAAAGGAAAGGTTCTTCTAAAGCTCATATCTAGTAAGACTTTGATTCTAAATGAAGTGCTTTATATGCCTAAAATTAGAACCAATTTTATTTCAGTTACACTTTTAGGAAGAGTTAGAGTTAAAGTGTCATTTGAATCTAACAAGATTGTAGTGATAAAAAATAATACTTTTGTGGGAAAAAGATATTGTAATCAGGGACTCTATATACTTAATATTTCTAAACCAATTAACGGAAATGCATCTACTTTTGCTTCCTTAGTTGATTTTATTGATATGTGGCATGCTAGATTAGGATACATTAGTATTTCTTATATTAAAAAAATGTAAATTCTTGGTCTAATTTCTGGAATTAACAATACATGTTTAACTAAATGTGAAACTTGTGCAGAATCTGAACTAACTAAGAAGCCTTGTCATACTATACAAAGAGAAACTGAATTACTTAATTTAATTCATGTTGATTTAAGAGATCTAAAACAAACAATGACTAGGGATGGTAAAAAAATTACATAATATTTATTGATAATTTCTCTAAATATACCAAGGTTTATTTACTTAAAAATAAAGATGAGACATTTGACACATTTCTTTTATATAAAATTGAAGTAGAACATTAATTAAATAAAAAGATTAAAAGAGTTAGGTTAAATAGAGGAGGTAAATATATCTTATTTAATGAATTTAACAAGAAAGAGGGAATAATTCATGAAATTACTTCACCTTATTCACCTTAGCCTAAAGGAGTAGCAAAAAGGAAATATAGGACCTTAAAAGAAATGATGAATGGTATGCTAATTAGCTCTTCTGCACCAGACAATCTTCAGGGTGAGGTTTTATTATCTGCTTGTTATTTACAAAATAGAATTCCTTATAAAAATCTAATAAGACACCATATGAGTTATGGAAAGGTTATGCACCTAATTTAAAATATTTGAAAATATAAGGGTATCTTGTCAAGGTTATATTACCTAAACCCAAGGAAAGGAAAATAGGTTCTAAGACTTCTGATTATATATTTATTAGATATGATGAACAGAGTGCTGGCTATAAATTTCTTATCTTAAAAAGTTTTATGCTTGATTGTAATACCATAATAGAGACAAAAAATGCTGAATTCTTTAAGCATATCTTTCATATGAAAACTAAAAATCTTTCTCATGTACTTGCACAAAATAATTTAAAAAATTTATTTAAGGATTTGAGAAGAAGCAAAAGGACAAAGGAAGGAGATTTTCTTTAGAGATGATTTTTATACCTTTATTGTGGAAGATAAACCTTCAACTTATTTCGAAGCTATTGCATCATTTAACATACCTTCTTGGAAAGAAGCAATTGAAACTGAAATTGATTCAATTAATAAAAACAATACACGAGTTTTAGTATATTTGTCCCTAAGAGCAAAAAACTATTGGTTGCAAATGGATTTTTAAAAGAAAAAACAACCTTGATGGCTTAATTGAAAAATACAAAGTAAGGTTAGTGGCAAAAAATTTATTCAAAAACAAAATGTTGATTATTTTGACAACAATTTTGCTCCTGTTACTAGAATTTCTTCTACTTGAGTTTTAATTACTTTAACTTCAGTGCATAAACTCTTTATTTACCAAATGGATGTCAAAATAGTATTTTTAAATGGTGATTTAAAAGAACAAATTTATATAGTGCAACCTGAAGGTTGTGTTATTTCTAGACAATAAAATAAGGTTTACAAATTTCTTAAATCTCTATATGGCTTGAAATAAGTTTTAAAATAATGGCATAAGAAATTGGATCAAATATTAATAAATAATGGTTTTTCTTTTATTAAAGGTGATAGGTGTGTGTATAAAACTAAAAAATGATAAACGTGTAATTATTTGTTTGCATGTTGATGACATGCTTATTTTTTGTACTAGTTTAGACATTGTACTTCAAAATAAATATTTTCTTACATTTAAATTTCACATGAAAGGTATGGGCGAAACAAGTGTAAATTTGGGTGTTAAGATCATAAGGAATGATGATAATATATTACTATTACAAAAATATTATATTAAGAAATTTCTTAAAAAACTTGGTCATTTTGATGACAAACCAATGCATGCTCCTTATGATACTAACACTCGACAAAAAAAATAGAGGTGAGCCTGTTACTTAATCTAAGTATCCACAAATTATTAGAAGTTTATTGCATTTAATGAATTCTACTTGACTTGACATAGTATATGCTGTGTATAGATTGAGCAAGTATACACATAATTTCAATCGTGATTATTAGGCAACATTGGTAAGATTAATGAGATATTTGAGAGGTACCATGAATTATAATATCAAATGAGATAAAATCGACTAGTGGTTATGTATTCACCTTTGGTAGTGGTGTAACAATTTAGAAATCAGCTAAACAAACAATTATTGCTAGGTTAACTATGGAGTCAAAGTTTATTACTTTGGAATTGGCTAGTAATGAGATTGAGTGGTTGAGAAACTTCTTAGCAAATATCTCGTTGGGTATAAAACCAACACTATCTATATTTATGCACTATGATTGTCAAGCACAATTGAAATTATAAAGAATGAGACTTTCAATGGTAAAAGTAGACATATGCGTTTAAGACATAATGTGGTAAAACAGTTGTTAAAAGATAGAATTATATCG
This sequence comes from Erythrophleum ivorense, assembly GCA_026724425.1. NCBI lineage: Eukaryota > Viridiplantae > Streptophyta > Magnoliopsida > Fabales > Fabaceae > Erythrophleum > Erythrophleum ivorense. The sequence goes on along the minus strand of JAIUCV010000529.1, from coordinate 198,447 downwards.
ATCGATTATGTAAGGTTAGATTCTTTGACCAAACCTCTGAAAAGGAAATTAATCTTTGAAACATTAAGAGGGAATGAGATTTAAGTCAATTTGAAATTAACAACAATAGTAACCCAATCTTTGTGATTAGAGATCTCATGAAAAAGGTTTATATGGATAATAATAAGTCATTTGTTAATTTTGCTAACACTATTATTTTTAGTCCCTTCCTATAATGTAAGAAAGTGCTAGAATGCATTGAATGAAAGGATGAGTGAAATGCTCCTAATGATTTGCATATCCCTTATGGGTAGTATATTCATTACAAATACACTTGATAAAATCACCTATATGAGTATGAAATGGGGCCGCTCCTATGTGATTATGGTAAAATCTCTAAAGCATTCATGAATTATTAGGCTCACGCATAGCTTATTAGTGTAACATAATGTTAACAGTAAAAATTGTAAGGGGGTGTAATATGACTACTATGGCCACTAACGTACTTGAGAGTTCTTGTTTCATAAAAGTTATAAATTTCACCAATAACTTTGTATGTTAATTCTTATTTGCCTAGGTTTGGTTTATAGTTTAAAAAACACTAGATTCGAAACATTTGCTTTCATGTGTATAATCTAGTAAAAACCTTTTATCTTTATTTATCCTTTTGAAGCATGTGGGGGATTGTTGTGAAATGGGCGTATTTCAAGAGGAAGTCTCATGTTGCTTAGAACAAAGAGTTGTAAGTGCTTATATATTGATGAGTTATATTAGACTTGTAAAGACCTTGGAAGAAAAATGGGCTCACGTGCACAAGACTAGGCCAAATTGTCCAAGTGTAATGTAAATTGTGGATTTTCCCCTCCATGTGTGTGAGTTAACCGTGTGAGTTAGCTTTTTGTAAAATATTTTTTACCCATCTAGAAATAATTTGTTAATTTAAATTGATTAATTATGACTAAATTTGAATTGTTCAAATTCAGTTCTTATTTTTTGGATAGGTCACTCCTCCATTATCTAAGTATTTTCAATTTTTGAATTTTAAATTTCTCCTACGTTCTTAGATTCTCTACCCACTATTTGGTCCATTATCTACTTAACATTAATATTCCAACGTCATTATTTTTAATAATAACAAAATATACATCTAAATACATTTTTCTGGCAACAAACTCTCTCTTACTCTTGACTATTAGGTTGTACATAATTAGTTGCTATTCTATCTCTTGATTTTTTCAAAAGAGCTCGTTCAATCCTAGGGAACATTCGCAATTAATTTTACAGTGTGGCAAAATAGGTTTTAAGGATAGCATGAATCCACGTGATTCAAGATACTGTTAAAAACTTTGTTTTATTGTTCATCATCTTTTTTTTAACAAACCCAAGATTGTTTTGCAAATGAAATTGCCATGACATCCTTAAGCAATATGGATAAACTGCTATTATGCATTCTCTAATTTACATAAGAGCAATTATTCCTGATAAGACTTAGCAAAACAATATGACAAGACATAGATGAAATTTCTTATATGTTTATTATCAAATTCTCTAATAGAAACATAACATATAGACATATTTTATAACTTAACATCACATCATTGATGTTGAGGGAAAAAAATTTCTTCACATGTCATATATTAAGGAACTTGGTGATAAACACATAAGAATTGAACCTAAGTATTTTCAATGAAAAACATTTGCATGAAGATAATGCATTTTCTCAAGGGTGGCTTCTGCTATATTGGCCGCTAACTCTTCTATGTTGGGTTCACTTTCCTGGTTACAAGTGACATCTCTCACTTCTTGTGCAATCTTCTCTTAGATGAAAGGGTGTTTGCAGAGTAAGTAGAAGAATCATGATAGTGTTTCTAGTTGTGTCTTTTCCAGCAATCATGAAGTGCAAAATTATATCTCTCATATATTGATTATTCATAGTCATTGGGTCCTTCTTACTCTCCATTCGAAACCTAGAAAGTATGTCCTCTTTATCAATATGAAAATCACCAAAAAATAGAAATTCAAATTTCATCATTGGTTCAGAGAATTCTCAATAGCAACACATGAGAAAATCATGCTTTGGAAGAGGAAAAACTACTTATTTTTTGAAAAGGCTTTTTAATTTTTCAAATGTATTTAACCAAAACATAAAATTTTTTTTGAATTACAGAATTTTTTTTTTAGAGAAGCAAAAAAGTTGGAGCTTTTCTTTAAAGCAGAAATTAATTTTCTTTTAGACAACAGCACCCTAAATTAAAAATTGCAACTAGAATCCAAACTTATCTTCAAAATATGTCAATTTTAGCAATTTGACAGAAATAGATAGTTTTTTTTTTGAAATACTAGATAAATATTAATGAAATTGATAAATGCTTTTATCAAGTGATTTAGCTAAACACTGAGTGATTTCTTGTCACAGTGCATTTTGATAAATCAATTTCGAATATAATAATAATAATAATAATAATAATAATAAATAGTTAAAAGAAATTGAAAGCACAACGAAACATACACTAAATTATAACTACAACCAAATGTTATAAAAGGAGCTGCATCTGCATTAATGCATCTGTGATCAACTCACATAATCTTGATGAATGGCTATGTGTTCTCTTTCCATCCGTATCACTCGATGCACGAAATCATCAATTACTTTCACATTTTTCTTATGGGTACCTTCACAAACAATGTTGAGATATCTCTTGAGCTACCAGAAAGGATCCACATAGCGCCAAGAAATTAAAGCATTTAAATCATCAAAGGCCTTCAAGAATTCAATACCCTATCTGCTTGTTCCTTTTAAGCAATTTAGTTCCATTCCAAAACCCACTTTGAAAATGGAGTCCAATGTGCATCTCATTAGCACATCCTATAGAGGGAACAAATACTTTCTCATCTTGCTATGAATTCTAAGATGACATAACGTGATGTTTGTAATTTGAAAAAAAAACCAGCATAGAAGCAAAACAACTTTTAACCCCTATTTTAAAAGAGTACTAATATTAATCCCTTTACTTTTAACTATTAGAATCTTTTTATCAAAATATTATACTTGAGTTGAATTTCATCTCCCTTGTATATGGTCCATTAATTTGCTGTGGTTTTTATCAATATATATGATAAAAACATGTACAACTTAAAGCTGATATTGCTGCCTTGTCATCTTTCAAACACAGGAAATGGATTCTCTGCTTGGCGGGCTGCAGAGCACGCTGTGTTGGGAGACAAAATGATGCCGTTCGAATTGTGAAGAGAAGATCTTAGCTGCTCATCTACGAACGCCATCTAGCCGTCCATTCATATCCCTTAAACGTGCATTTAGAGCAGCGAGTCTTCTTCATTCCATCGCATATTCTCCATCTCCACCGGGAACAACCCGAGCTTCCGTCAACGACTGAAAAGGTAGTTGAACCTCTGGTAACGCAATCATGGAGGAATCCACCCTAAGCGGCCTCTAAGATAGCTTCGTACGAGGGCGGCACAAGCGAAGGATTGTGATTACTTTGTGGAGGTTTCTGCCAATCATGGAGGTTTTCGTCAATGTTTAACGATGCTTCCTGGTTCAATTTTTCCTTCAAATGCTTTGTGACAATCTGTCGATGCTTCCTGGTTCAATTATTCCTTCATATGCTTTTGTGTCAATCTATTGATGCTTCTTGGTTCAATTTTTCCTTCAAATGCTTTGTGTCAATCTGTCATGCTCTGTGTCATTCAAATGCCATGCTTGTTTCACTGTTAGTTCATCCTGATAACAATGCTTTGTGTCATTCCTACAGATATGCACTAATTGGTTGTTCAGTTCCTGTTAGCTTGGAAGATCTTATTTATCTGGACCCAGAAATGATGATAAACTTGTTGATTGTCTTTGAACCTTATGGCTTGTTTTTTTTTAGAGTCACTATGTCCTATCATAATTATTTTTCATTGTAATGCTTGTAGTTCTTTGAACTATAGATAATGGAAAGTTTGTGAAGTTATTTCTGGTATTTCAATTTAGCTGCTTTTATTGTTGGGCAGTCAAGTCATCGTTATTATTGTGCAGTGGTTGTTGGATCACTTGCTATGATTTTAGCATTCAGGCACTTGGTGGACTATGTAATATCTTTCTGTTGAGCATGAACATTGTTTTATCAGAGATAGTAACACACATTCATTGAAAGGTAACAAACCATAATGGATAGTTAATGGAATAGATAAAGTAAAGGGGCATCAAATGCTTGTCTTGTTACTTCAAATGGAATAGATCCAATAGACAGGCATAAAAGATGCTTCAAATGCTTGTCTTGTTGCTGGAAATAAATATGCTCCTGAAATGGTTCAAATGGTAGCATCACCTCAATTCTATCAAATAAAATTGGGTTTGTTATGACCCTTGCCAGGAATAGCTACTACTAATGGATCTTTTTATTACTGTTATGTGGGGACAAAAGCATTGATTTGTATATATAAGCTCATTCAATTTTATTTTTAGTAAAAAATATTGCATTATCCTTTTTCTGTTTCACTACCCAACTGCCTCATTCTCTGTTATAGTTCATTATTGAGATTTATACTCTATTTTTTGTCTCACTGCCTAATTGCTTCATTCTCTGTTTCAGTTTGTTATGGCTTTGTATTTTTTTTTTCAAGTGTGGAAATTAATGTGTGACTTGCTGAAAGAAATAAGTGTCTTCTTATAATACAATATGCATAGAAATGGATGCACAAAGAAATGGATCACTTGAAAGTGAAGCCTAGGAATCATACTAACACCTTTCATCTTGCATATATCAGATTCTGTAAATAGGTCTGAATATAAAAAGAAATATGGTTCTGTAAAGAAATGTACAATTGTGATTCCCAAATGACAAAGAACTTTCATTTTTTACTAATGCAGGGATTGTGCTTCCCTCATGCAGCAATCTGTTTCTAGCTATGGAAGTGCATATACAATTGTTATCAAAGACCAATTGCATGTACAATTGCAAACAAAAGAGCAAAAGAACAAAAGAGCAATTGTAGGTATAGGTGTGGCCAAAACAACAAATGAACATTTTCATAGTCCATGAAGTCAGTTGCTAGCTTCTATAGAAGTGCATGTCCTCTGATAATGCATGAACCTGACCATGGCTTGTCTCTCCTACCGAAAAGCTTGTTGAATCTATACGAAAGACAAGAAATATCGTATGATGCCAAAGATGACAGTTGTTACTGACTAGGATATACTGTGAATGAAACAATTGTGACAGGGACTTGTTATATATGCAATAGCCAATCTTTTTTATTTTTTATTTTTTATTTTTTTTAAATTTTTGTGGGTCATAACATTCAGTTGTAACAACAAATTTCTTGTAATCATCATTTAAGTCAATAAAGTTGATTAATTTACACTGTGGTTACCCAATATGTGATCATTTAAAAGTTATTTTATTATTATGTATCTTTTGAGATATCTTGACTAAACTCTAATGCTTTTACATGGGACAATCTGGTGGCGCCTACATTGCAAATGAATATATTTTATGTCATTAACACTAAATATCCTCATAATTATTTCATTTGTAAAAAATGCAATCTATACTAACTATCAGCATTTGAGTAAATGTAAATTCACTCGATGTTGGAGGTGTTGAAGTCATTGTTTCATATTGCATTTGGAGTGCGGTTCTAGATATGCTTGTTTGCATTTGATTACCCTGGAAGAAAAAAGATTCATTAATATTTTGGCAATACTAAACATATTATGGATGAATTATATATGTTCATACCGTGGTTAGATGATTATGTGAATTTCTTCTTATGGAAGTTGATCTTCTTCTTTTTAATAGTTTCTCAGGCCAACTTGTTAGTCGCTTCTTCCTCCTAACGTCGTCTCTCTTATTAAATCCCTTTAGTTGTGCAACATGCTCTGTTAAAGGTGCTGTGCTCACTTCGTTGTCATTGTTTAGACTTTGTAGTCTAGAGCGAAGCTCTGCCACTTGCTTGCTCAATTCTATCACTCCCTTATGTACTAATGAGAATACTTCTACACAATCAGATCCTCATAAGCTAATCTAATCATCATAGGATAGAGTTGCCTATACCGCTGCATGCTTTCACACCTAGGATCTGCTTGCACCGCATTTCCCTTTATATCATGTATTATACCACTCCTTGCTTCTTTCATCCATCTTTTAAGGATGTATTGCTCAGGAAGTTTTTTTACATCCCTCACATCAAATACTTTCAAAGCATGACAACATAATATCCCCTAAGTTTTGAACTTTCGACAGTTACATGAAATTGACCTATCATTAGGATCAAAATGAACAACCCATTCTCCTTCTTCGTCAACCATATTAACAACATATTCAAACACTGAACCTATTTCATTTCTATGAGCTATACAAGCAGTTGCAAATAGATCTCATTGTTCTTGAAACAACTCAAAAACAGGGGTAGTGTAAATCTGAGCAAGTTGTCAAAGCATAGGTGAACTATGAACAATTAATCGTGGCATTTTTTGTCGTGACTCAAACTCATGAATCAATTCATTGTACCTCTTGTCTTCGACAACGCACTCAAAGTTCTTGAAAAATTGATTAATCTCCAGGTCAGGTTTCGTGCAACTTTTTATGTCAGCATTCAAACTCTCAGATAGTTGTATGCTCTGCATCCCCAACGTGACAACATTTTTCATATGACACTTTGCCATTTCTCCTTTATGTTGTAAACAGATCTAAGTCATGTGTTTTCCTGCACATTGTAAGTTTCTAACAAACGGCTCCATGCAGCCTAAAATTGTGTTTCTTCCACATACTCATGCATGCACTTTGAGAAATCAGATAAAAAACATGACCCATTCTTCATCAAATTTCCAAGATGCTTAACTCCATTTTGCTTTAGGTGCCATGTGCATAATCCATGTTTTGTCTTTGGAATCACCTTACGTAATGCTCTTGCCATTGCTTGATCTTGATCAGTAAAGACTGTAAGAGGCTTCTTTTGCTTGTGGGCCTCCAAAAAAGTTTCTAATAACGATTTAAATGATTCTATTGTTTCGTCATATAGCAATGCAGCCCTAAAAATGACCACTCCTCTATAATGATTAAAACCTGAAAATATAGCAAGCGGTCTATGATCACGATTAGTGCAATATGTTGTATCTAATGATATCACCTCACCAAAATATGCATAATCAATCAACATGCATGCATCAACCCAAAAGACATTTGTTATTTGTTCTTCCATATCAATATGATAAGCATGATAAAAAGATGGATTTGCTGTGTACTGTTCTTAGAAATATCGTAACAAACATCCAACTTCTCCATAAACCATACTTCTTTGCCTTTTAGACTTTAGGTAATTTTTAGCATCTAACCGAGTGTAACCGAGGTTAGCTCTTCCTCCAGCATGTATACTCATCCATTCAAATGAAGATTTTTGTTGAAGCCCGGCATCTTCTACCAAATCTATCTCATGGGCTTGAACCTCGGTTAGCTTACGCTGTGAAGACAACATGTGAACCGTTTCTGGAAGTTGAAGGGGGTGATTATGCTCCTCAACAAAGATATTGATTTTATATTTTCCATCCTTCAGTGCAACTCCCATTTTTGCTTTACAATCTATTCTTGTTTCAAGCCATGGATTAGTCGTCATAAAGTCCCTTTTGTCTTTTTTTCGCAATCCTTCTTTACAGCAAACATATCTGTATGAAGTTATAGACCCATCTTTTCTACTCTTGTTAAACGTATGTTTCCTTGCACCAAAACCAATTTTCCTAGCATAAGCAACCCAAAACTTCCACGCATCCTCTAGGCTATCGAATTCTTTGCCTAGTTTAGGAGTCAAATCTACCTCCATATAATGGTCCCTGAAAGAAAAAGGACAAAGTTAGTTGAATTTAACAACTTTGATAACCTTTGGCATCTTTTCAACTTTACTGACTTATTCATTCAAACTATTATTATTATTTTCTTTGTGATTTACTTAACTTTCACTATAGCAGACAAGTATTATACAATACTAACATTTTGACAGTAAATAACAAGTATCCTACCTCAATTTTTTTAATAAAATAAATAGGAATTTAAAATTAATTAATTTGTTATAACATTATTTAAGATAAGCTTTATTAAGACCAACTGACCAAACCTAAAGTTTAGCAAGAGTAAAATTTAAAGAAGAAAGAAAACAAAAAAATTTAATAAAATCAAATAGAAAAGAACAACAAATAGAATGTTAAATATATGATAAACTTGATTCAATTAGTTTTAAAAGTGTTAAAAAGGCCAATTGATACTTCAGTATAACTTTCTCCAAAACTTTGATAAGCTTTTTTTCGAAGGGTTGAATATATGATGAATATACATGCAGAAACATAAAAGAACTGCAAATAGAATGTGGTTAAAAATTTAATTACCTCGCCACTGAATAACTAGTTTACAACTAATGGTAGAATGTGAATATTTTCTATTCTCTATGGGCATAGAAGCCGCTACTTGATTATTAGATTAGATTCTTTGATTAAAACTGGACACAATTAATAATCATCAAGATAATAGCTAGTTTAATAGAAGCACTTTAATAACTCATCAACACAATAGCTAGTTTACAATTAATGATACAATGCTCATATTTTCATGGGTCTTCTTAGGTGCTGTATCTTCTAACCAGAATAGAGAAAATAAAAACAAAAAAAATGAATGAAGATGGAACTCCTACAAACACTGAAACTTTAAAGCTGTTACAAGGCTTGGCTATGAAGCTTCACACTTGCGCTATATTGCTGCTAAACGAAGATGGAGAAGAAGCCCGCGTTGATGTCACTTTCCCGCTCAATAAAACAGAGCAATTGGCACGGGCAACAGCGATTCGTGTGACTTTTATGGATGGATATAAATAATTTGTAGATGGACGATGCAGATCTTCTCTAATATGACAATATTTCGGCCTCCATGAAGTGCACCGTTTCATTTATATGGAGCTGTGCGTTTTGTATGCAGAGTATGCCGTGCTTGTCTTCCCGCCCAGCAGAGAATCGCGTTCCTTCGAACACATTAGTTACAATTAACTCTGAAAGCACCACCAATTACTCATTCTTAAAGAGATGAAATTGAATTCACAAACAAGATTTGGAGGACTAAAAGTCAATTTAAAACCAGACAAACAAAAGAGACGTGATAATGATTCAAGACCAAAATTTGGTGGTGGTAGTACTATATTTCAACCTTCGACTCCACCCTTCTAAACTATAAAGTTTGGAAGAGTAAAGTGTAAGTGGATAAAGAGAAATGAGTTTTACACTTCCATAGGTAGTTTATCTGTGATCTACTATAGATTTTTTATCTTCAAACCTTGTACTTCTTACTTTTACCCCTACTTTGCATACGCTCATCAATCGTGTGTTTCACGCTTTGAAATTTACGGTATAACTTTTCAAGAACTTCAAAGGATCCCAATCCTCAGGGACCTGATAGTGAAATAGTGGGTTTGCATTGATGATGCATTCACTCAAAATATGTTGTCAGAAAACAGAGCAATAAAACCCACACTAGAGTTTCAACTTAAAGTCAAACGTAGAAGCCAATTGCCATTTCTCCTAAGCAGAACCACAAAAAATTTCCTGGAAAATAATCAAACACTTACCTGCATATCAAAAACCACACTTTCCTTGGAAAATCCTGAAATAACTCTAACCAATTTGGCAGAGTTCGTTCTGAAAGCAGAGCAGCTGAAATCCCTAAGAACCCTTGTGGAAAACTCATAGCTCGCGAGCTTCCTCTGCCGCTTCCACATCTCGCCATTGACGGCGAAAATCCCCCGACCAACAAGATGAATCATAATATCCTCATCATGCTTGCCCTTCGAGTACTTACTGAACTGGGTTTTCAGAACGTGCTCGATATTTCGCGTATCGGTGGTATACAATTCGCTCATTCCCGGACGGTGCCTTTCGTCTGGTGGTCGAAGAGTGTATTGAAGTAGAAGAGCTGTTGGAAAACGGTGCCTTTCACGGGGGCGTATTTCGGGTCTCCGATGGACTTTCCGACGAACAGAAAGACAATGCGGAGAAAAGAGAAGGTCAAGAAGAGACCCAGAAACGGGAAGGCTATGAAGGTCAAAAGGGTGAAATAGATTTCCATTTCTGAGTTTGGGGCTTTCAGACACTGATGATTTTGTGAAAGACAAGAAAGGTGCTTAGAGAGAGTGAGTGAGAGATTTTGGTTTATTTGTAGGGACAAGCAGACAAACGCCGATGCGTTCCGCCGGAGCAGGGGAGTAGCGTGGGGGCTCTCTGTCTAGCAAAGTGCATGAAACTTTCGTTGAAGTAGTTATCCCTGGCACGGTTGAAATTTTCGTTTACCAAGGGCACATGTATCTAGAAGAATAAATGAAAAGTGAAGGAGGAACATTTTGGAAGAAATTCCACTTAACTACCACAATTCAGAAAAAATTTTATTAAAAAATTTTAAAAGTAAAAAATTGTCTAGAAGAATAAAATGAGTTACTATTGAAGTGTAAGAAAAGCTATCACTTTTTTTTATAAATTATAATATGATCTTTTAAATATTATAAAAATTTTTTTCTCATGATAATATTAAGAAGTATAAGTGAAAGTTTTAGAAAGCATTAATTGTAACTTTGATTCTTTACAAGAATTTTGAATTTTAAGATTTTTTTAATGGTTATTTTTACATTTTTAAAAATTTTGTGTAATATTTATTATTTGACAATATTTTTTTATTGCCTTTTAAAAATAGATCACAAAAATTATTTTTAATTTACAAATTTTTTTTTATTCATAAATTTTTATTTACCAAGTCATATGTAAAATTAGTCTAAAATGTGGTATCCTGGAGACAAAAAGAAAAAAAAACACAAACTAATGTCATGGGCGCAATCTCTTCCTCTCACTCGTTACGATTAAAATATAAAAAATATTTAATATCAAATTGACGTGCCATCATGAGCCATCATGAAAACTTAAGATTAAGCATCATGTCACGTATTCGCAAAAATTGTAGAGTTGTTATAATGTAAGAAGAGGTAATGAGTTACAACAAGGAATCGCAAATGAACATAGAATTAAGAGAAAAGTATAATAAAGGATGAAAAGATGAAAAAAAATTATTTTTAAAGATCTTTATTATTAAGTTTAATGATTTATTATTAAATTCAATAGTAATCATCTTAAAATAAGTAGTAATAGATTCTTAAAAATATTTTTTTTAATTTTTAGGTCTTTTATTATAATTCTCCCTAGAATTAAAGTATTTTTAGATATGGTTTTGGTATTTCAAAGGCAAAAACAAAATGTCTTTTATAATCATAATCAGCTATTCGTTTACTTTAATATTTTTTTTTTCTAAAATCAAATTTATTCTGATATTAACATGATATTATTATTATTTTATTAATTGAGCTAGCAGGTATAATGGAGGTATTTAAGTAGTATTGAATCTTAAAATTTCCCAAAACCAAAAGAGCATTTTAATTTAATTCAACAATATATTTTGCATAGAGTAATATTATTTAAATTAAAAATACCTGCGTTTGGCATAAAGAACTGAAATTACAATGCAGATTTATAATTCCAATTCCAATTTCATTAAAATTGAAACTAATTTAGAATTTTAAAATTTATGTTTAGGTCATGCAAAGAATTAAAACATAAAATTATAATTCAATTTCAATTTCAATTTTATTGATTGGATGAGTGATAAATATTAAAAAATAATTAGCTTAAGTGGAAAATGGTGGTGATAGTGGCGATGGAGGCGGGAGCAGTCACATAATTTTGATTAAGGAATTGTAATTTTTAAAAGGTAAAAAAATTGAATTGAGTTTTACTAGTTAATTTTCAATTATATGAAATTAAGGTAAATTCTAATTCCAAAATATGAACCAAACCTAAAAATAAAATAAAATTAGTAGGTCCAATTCCAATTTCAAACCTCAATTTTTGACGCCAAATAAGGCCTAAAATTTTTAAGACAATTTTATTTTGGTCCTTATAGAATACTTAATTTCTTGAAGTATTTTTTAAAATAAATTTATAATTTTTAAACTATTCCAAATAATTTTAGGACAACTTAATGCTGGCATGGATAAGCATTTACACAACAATTTTTTAAAAAAAAATTACAGTTAAGGATTATAAGTTAAAAATATCTATATTGAATGATTTTAAATTTTAAATTTATTTTAAAGAATTCAAGAATAAAAATTTTAACCTAAAGTCCTAAATTGTAATATTCTTATACACTTTAAATTTTTGGTTACTAAATCCTTAAAAGTAATTTTAAAATCTAAAATTTCTTTTTAATATCCTTAGTTGTAAGTTTTTTTATTTCTTCTCACACACTCTCTTCAATCTCCTTTCTTTTTCTTTCTCGTCTCTCTATTTCTTACCAAAACTTTCCATGGCTGCATCCAACAACATGACCAGAGGTTCAAATCCATTATAAATGGAAAACCTTAGAAGTTTTAGTTGATGTGCATTAAGGCTTTTTAATTGCTTTATCACAATGACAATTTCAAAGAGAATCCTTTAATAGTTACAACTCTTATTGTATTAATCATCAATAGAATTTGTGCATGAACAACACTTGAAGTTAGTAGTTTTCACTTTAGGAAGCTTCTAGATTAGGTGGCCATAAGGAAGCCCTCATGGTATTCCTACCTTTAAATTTGGTACGTGAAGTCTACGTGCTTAGCTTCAACTTATTTTCAATATATCTTTCTTCAATTGTAGTTTATATTGTGAAAATTTGCTTCAATTAAAGAAGGAGTAAAAGCAAAAAGACCCTTTATTGAGCACACATTATACATGATTGTGCACGATATGGATAGATATTTTCAATTTTTTTTTGAAATATGGCTAGATTTTTATATAAGTAAAATCTATAATGTTTTATAAATTTTAAAGCACAAGGTTTTTGACCATTTAAAATAATTTCATTTTGGCAAGAGAAAATTGTATAGAGAATAATGCTTGAAAGAATATACTCTTTAGGTTGTTCATCCTTATTACTATTGTAATCTAGAAGAGCCCCAAAATTAAAGTTGAATTGGGTTCTTAAAATGAATTTTGATTTTTTTTTTTAATTTCTTTTTCAATTTAGGAAGCTCTATTCCCTTTACCTCCTTTTGAAAGTTAAGGTTCCTAAAAATAGATATATCTATGAAATCAATTTAAACTAGAAATCTTAATCAAATCAAAGTTTTCTCGAGTTCCTATTTCATAAAGACTATAGATTAAGGAAGCTAAAATTTTAGTAATGAGAGAAAATTACACAAGATTTATAATGGTTTAAACCAAGGTGATCTTACATTCACTCTCCAAGCACACAACTAGGGAAGTTTTATAACCAAAAGAGATCTAAGTAGATTACAATAAGGCACCCCTTATACCATGGCTTAGTTTCCTTGCTTTTATAGCTTATTCAACAAGACAGGTGCTTTTACAGCCCTACTGATGTAACTTTTATAGGTACTAACAAGCACATTAGTTTACAAGTAATATGAGAATTAAGAGTAAAGATTGTCAATCCCACAATGAATGAAATTGCCTATATCCTAAGAGATTTTCAATTTATTTGTTAGTCATATGCTATAAACACTAATTCATGTTAGTATCCTAGGTTGTCTTAGTTATAAGGAATTGATATCATAAGCTAAGAAACTCCAAACACATACTAAAAGACTCAACCAAAAGACTAAAAGTGAAAGACACAAAAGACTCAAATTAGGTTAGATATTAATGTAAGATACCACAAATTACACATAAGTATCATAAATATCACTGTATCTTATATTAAAACATCTTATATCATAATGAATATATGTAACATTTGGGATCCTTACATCAAGCTAACCCCTAAGATTAAGGTTAAGGCTAAGATATCAAGGGCCAAAAGCTTACTTAGAATAAGAAATAAGGGTCATGACTAGTTCACTAGATTAGTTGCAATACAAAAAAGAGCACACAGTAATTTTTAGGAAAAGTGTGGTATCTGGTATTTTAATTGAACTGGATCCTAATGTAATATAACATAAGGTATAATAAAAATAAAGGTTCTAAGACAATAAGAAATGGGATTATAAGATCACTTACAATGCGAAAATGGCACCAGAGTGGCTATATGCAGTTAAATGGCATACAAGCGGCAAAATTATAACTTTGAACAAAATTTTAAAAACTCAAAGAAAAAGGATTTTAAATACTAAAATAAAACTCATTAGGGCTTTTAAAGGTCTTGAAAACTATAAGAATAGTTAGAATTAGTTAAAACCCTTTTTGCATAAAAAAAGATAAATAGTGATGTAATCTAAGCTGAGTTACTTTTCACTATTTTAATCCATTGAGACCCTAAAAATGATGTTTTATGTGAAAGAGCACTCAAAATTTGGTAAGGAGTAGTTAGATCTTAAAAAGCCTGCAAAATGAGCCCGAATGGAGCGAAAGTATACTTAGGGGCAAAATGGTCATTTTAAAAATTATAAAAAGGCTTCCTTAATAAGCCTCCTTCTTCCTCATCCCATTTGAATGGAAAATCTACAACTCCAAGACTAGCCATGGACGCGCTTCTTGAGGGAGGGGAGAGACAAAATTTGAGGCCCCATTTAGGTAAGTAAACATGTTCTGTTCATTTGGCTGCAATCAGGAACATTTATCTACACTAAATGGGATTTTTAATAGAGGTTTTATTTTCTTGAAAAGAGCTAGTTCAACCAATCCCACAAAAATATAGCTCTTTTTAAGATTCCACGAATGGAAAAAGATCTACATAAAGAGTGCTCAGCATTAACGTAAAGTTTCATGAATTTCATTTGAAAATTTTTTAGTTTCTAGCCTTAGAGATTTTAGACCTAATGACGAAGACTTTGAAATCCATGATATTTTGATGTTCTTTTGATCCATTTAAATGTTCTAAGGTGCAAGGATTATGAATTTAAGCTTAGTTGCACTTGAATCCATGAAAACTCCAAGTTAGGGCACATAAGACACCCATTTGATCATGTAGGGAATGAAGAACCTTGGGAGTTGTTTTATTGATTCTAAGGTTTTGGATAGACTAGAAATGCCATATGGTCACTAATGGAAGCATTTAGAAGCCACAATTTGAAAGTTGAATTTCTAGGGTTTAAGATTGCCTGATGTGAAACAATGTGATTCTATGCATATTTAGGCATGTTTGTGATGGCTCTAATGAATCTCATTTAAGTCATATAGATCATAAATGATGAGAATTAGAAGCCTAAAAGTTTAATGTGGTAAGATACACATTGAAGCCTAAGTTGGCATAATGGGTTTCAAAGAGGCTATAGGTAAAAACTAGGCTAAATGAATAGTAATGGCTATATGAATAGTAAAATAGAAAATTGTGGCTCAATTATGAATTTAAGAGGCTTAAATTTGCCTAGAAATCATGGCTAGTGAAATTCCTAATTATTAGCCTAAATGAAGGACAACTAGAGGAGAGTTGAGTTTGGAAGGAATTTCACTAATCTTAGGCCACTAAATGTGGTGGAAATGAGCACAAACAATAATGAAGAGCCGCCTAAAAAATGTGCATAAAGGAAGTGCCACATAAAGGGCTTTAAGTGTATAATATCCTATTCTTTTAAATTGAACTAGAACCAGCATGATAATGAAAGAAAATCCCAAGATAAAGTGAATTAAGGATAATTAAAGGTAAAATATTAATTGGAATATCTAAAAATGGGGTTATGAAATCACTAGTGGCCCAAAGCTGAAGTCAAAGTGGCTATACAAATTAAACTGATTTATCAATGGCAAAATCGTAATTTTAAGCAAAATTTTAGAAACTCAAAGAAAAAAGTTTTAAATGCCAAATTAAAGTAATTAGGATTTTTAGAGGTCTTAAAAATTATAGAAACCGTCAAAATAATTAAATCTCTGACGTTGTACGGTTTAAGACATCGATTGACCGTAACTTTGATTAAGCTTTTTCAAATTATTTTGAATCCTAGAAATTTCAAAGTAAATATTTTTAATAAATTAGAGAGGCTCAATTTTATTATAGAAAAGATTATTTTCAAAAAGGATAGAAAATGAGTTTAAACGAAGGGGGTTAAACTACAGAGACGTAAATGAAATTTTGAAGTTATTTTAAAATATCCTTCCTTCTTTTATATAAGGTCACAGTGTCTAGTCTCTCCTTCAAAACCAACTAGAACTAGCTCCAAAAGAGGCATGCAAGAAAGGGAAGGAAAAGAAGGAAGAAAAAGGAAAAAAAAAAAAAAAAAAAAGAAGGTAAGAATCCATGCATATTTTCACCTTTTGCTAGTTACCAAACTTTTTCTTCCCTTCAAGACCTTCCTATTGAGGGTTTTGGTTTCTTGAAAGAAGCATTATGGTGGTTGACAACTTAAGGAAAAGGAAGGAATTTCGAGTAACTAATTATGGCATTAAAACCTTCATTTGACAAGTATTCAAATAAGATATGATATAAGTTAAAAAGTTTGCTTTTCCTTTGAGTTTCATGCCTTTCTTGTTTCAGCCTAGAGAGAGAAAATAGAGAAGAAATTTGAATATGGTAAAAACATGATAGAAATAAGGGTTTTAAAAGGAGTAAAGTAAGATTATGCAAAAAAGAAGCCGTAGAGCTAAAGTTAGGACAACTAGGGTTTTAATTGCACCATGGAAGTTATGGAACACTAAGAAGATGTTTTAAGTCATTTAAGACCAAACTTGAACTAGAAAGAGCTAAGGATACTCCATATGTATCAAATTCTCTAAGAGAGTAACAAAGACTCCATTTAGGCTTTCAAGAGTGCTAGTCTCAGCCAAGCTTTAGAAGTAGTATGTAGGGAGTATTTTCATGAGTTATAAGGTTTTTAGAGATATAAATGTGACCAATAAATACTAATGGAACCATTGGAATAAATTTAGGAGCCTTATTTTAAAAGGTAAAATTTTATGGTTCAAAAGGGCTTAAATAAGCAATTTGGTATTTAGCTTGTCTAAATTTGCATATGATGACCCTAATGAGTTTCGGTAGAGTTATATGGCTCATATCAAATGAGATTTTGAAGCCTAGAAAGTGAATTATAAGTGTTGCCACTTAAGTGACTTCAAATAGTTCAAAGTTGTATGTTAAGTTCCAATAGACTTAGGTGTTAAGAATATAAGCTAAAATAGATCTTAATGAGTTATCTTGCCTTGTAAATTGATATATATAGGCCAAGCAAGTCAAAGTTCATTTATTTGTGGGTGTTAAGCTAAGGAAGATTAAAGAAAAGAGAAGGACTAAGTGGGTTAGTTGTAACTTAAAACTTTTAAATTCATAAGGTAGCTATCTCTCCCTATCTTACATGCATTTAAGTATATGAATGAGTTGAGATACTTGTATGATGATTGCATAAGTTATGCTTTGAAATGACTTTTATCATGAGTTTTATGTATATATGATGCTATGTTTGGCTCTTAACTCTCTATGGCGGAGAATTAAGTGCAATAGCTCTTTCTTAGCCTTGAGTTGAGTTTAGTTGAATCTAACTAATATGTTTTGATGCCGTGACTTGATGAGAATTGAAGTTTCATGCTAAACTTTATGTTTGAACTATTTGATGTGCATGATCTATATGCTTGCATTTGGTCATTGTATTCATTGTATGCATTGATATGGATTGAGATTTTCTATTGACATTCTTCCAAGAATCTTACCTTGTTCATCTCCCACTAACCATAAAAGGTTCTTCAAGTAAGGAGAAGAAAATTGAGAAGAAATAGAGTTTTAGGATAGCAATTAGAGAGCCTTAATGTGTATATGATTATGATGTATAATTTAAGATAAGCTAGTAATAAACCATGTTATATTTTGTGAAGTATTGTATTGTGTAAATGTGAGATGATGGACATCAAGGTACCTGATTAGCAATTTAAGGTATTGTCTCTACCAATCAATTGCACTTGATCTTTCTAGCAGCTTACTGGACAAGATTATATGGGTAGTACTGGAACGTGCTGCCTTGAGCTTGGTTTCGAGACTCTAGTCTACTTCTAAAAAGCAAGGGCATTTTGGAAAATTCCCTACTAAAAGGTCTTCTTTTAAAGATTCCTTTGGTGGTCACTAGTGGGTTAACAAAAGAAATCTAGCTTGGTGTTCATCATCGGGTTAAATAGGTAGTAAAGTTAGGCCATCGATCAGGGTGGTTGTATGTTGCAATTTACTGTAAACAAGCATCAACATGCTTGATACAGTATTCTTCTTCTACTTAACCAAGCAACAAGTTTATATTGGGGCACTTAATTAATTGTTAAAAAATGTCCATATATTATTTTTGTTGGAGAGCCTTAGAGCAAACACATAAAAAAGTTTGTCAAAATCTTCGTAAAATGTGATACTAATAATACACAATAGAAAAAAGACTTATAGAACAAGTTAAAGGAGACAGGAACTTACTATAGGAACTGCAGGGTAAAGCCTTAAGGTCTCTGTCAGTGCTGTATGAAGATAATGCATTTTATCAAGGGTGGCTTTTGTTATATTGGCCACAAACTCATCTATGTTGGGTTCACTTTTCTGGGTACAAGTGACATCTCTTACTTCTTGTGCAATCTTCTTTTGTATAAGAGGGTGCTTGTAGGGCATGTAGAAGAACCATGACAGAGTGTTTGTACTTGTGTCTTTTTCCAGCAATCATGAAATTCAAAATTATGTCCCTCAAATATTGATCATTCATAGTTTTTGGATGTTTCTTGCTCTCCATCAGAAACCTAGAAAGTATGTCCTCTTTATCATTGTGAAATCCACACAAAAAAAAAACATTCAAGTTTCATCATTAGTTCAAAAAATTCATACTAACAAGACCCTCAGAAAATAATATATGTCCATGGGAAGACTACGTGTGAACACCGTATTTTGTCCTGATATTTAAAATAAAAAAATAAAGCAAAAATAATAATAAAATCACTTTAAAAAAAGAATAATATATATATATATTTAGAAGCTTAAGTAATAAAAAAAAGTAAAGACAAAAATTGAGAATGAAATCAGAAATATAAAATGAGAAAAAAGAAGAAAAGAGGGAGAAAATGAAAAAAAAAACTTGAAATTGATGAATGACAAATTAAAAACAAGAAAAACAAAAAGGGGGCAAAACACACCAAAAGAAGAAGAAAAACAAAGAGTCTAGAAAAGGGGGGAATTTACATTAAAAAAATTTAAACAAAAAAAAGGTACGAAAGGGCCAATCTGAAGCTTAAAATTCTCAGGCCCATCTGGCTAAACCCTCAGCCCAATCCTCGCTGAAGCCAAAAGTCTTTTTTGGACTGGGCCATTGACCCAAATTCATAACCCTACCCAGCTCTCCTTTTTCAGACTTCCCAAACCAGAATCCCGAAATGACGTAGTGCGAGACACACAGAAGGGGCAAAGGCTTGAAACACAGAAATGGAATGTTCAGCGTCTGAAGGCTCCAGTGAAGCAGACCTGTAACGGAGGGGGCTCAAGGTTTGACCTCCCTCTCCTATCCCTTTTGCCATCAGAGGTAGAGGACGACTGACGCGAAAATAGAAGGAGGAAAAGAGGAGGCGTAGATCGAGATGGAAGAGGAAACAGAAAAGGGGTTCTGATTCAGAACCAGTGACAGGAGGGGGGTTTTTTGAAGTAGGGATCGGAGAGAGGAGAGTTTTGGGGTTTGAATAAAAAGGGAGGAAAAGAAAGGGTTCAAAGGAGGAAGCGGGACTCAAGGGGGGATTCGGAGACTAAGGGAGAGACCGAAATCGAGCGAGAGCGAGTTGAGATTCGAAGAGGCAGAGAAGGATTTTTTTTCGGATTGGGGAAGAGAGGCAGAGAACGTGAGGGAGATTTTCTTCTAATTCGGGATGAAAGGAGCTTGAGACTGAGAGACTAAGAGATTAAGAGAAGAGGTTTGAGAAAAAAAGAAAAAGGTGAGGAAATTCGAAGAGGGAGGAGCCAAGGAACATTGACGAATTGAGAGCAATAGGGGACCAAAGAATCCATCCTTCTGCCACCATCCCTACAGGTAAGCCACCAGTATTGTTTGCTCTGTTTGTGATCGCTGATAATGTAGAACTGAGATGGGAAACTGGAATTCGAAATGCCGTGTTCATTGTATATTTGGAGACATGCGCATTAGGTGTTCGAGAAAGGCTTGAAAGAAGACTGGGTATAGCTATAGCGTGTGTTGTTGTTGAATCTGTTAAGCTATAATGTATTAATTTGGCTTTTATCCTCAGCTGCGACTTTATGATAAGCAGGTGTATGTTTTGGAACTAATGGTGACAGTAATGTTTCTGGTTTTTAATTTCATTTAATCTGTGTTTTGTAATGATGAATATGACGAATCTATTAGTACTCCTAGCAACTTGGATAGGGATGGTCTGTTATTACCATCGCATAGATGATCAATCTTAGCTCAAAATTAATCTCGTTTTGTGTTTCTTTTCTACTCAACGTGGATGCTCTGTATATATCGTTGGGAACTTCCAAATGAAGATCTTAAGGGGGGAAAGGAGTTTCTTTACTGCAATAACTTCCTTGCCTGATTGCATGATGTAAAGCTGGTCTGAGCCAATGAGAAAAATGTACCCAAAGCATGTACATAAACCTAAACATTTGAACCTTAGCCATACCATCGTTTGTTCATTTTATTTTGTTTTCTTTACTTTTTATTTTTATTTTTTATTTTTATTGTTCCTTGTTTTATTCTTTTATTTTACTTTCCCTTTTAGAAGTGTCATGTGAGATTGTTTTGTCCCCTTCGACATATAAGGTCACCCGAGGAGCCATGTGTGATAATAAGTCTCCTGGCCGATTGCGATTTTTTTTGGTGCGTGGGTAATGGATTTTTGGGTTCTGATAGCCCGAGCCTAATTCGGTTTTGTTTTACTTTTTTTTAAAGAAAAGAAGAGTATGAACTCCAAAAAAAGGAGGAAGAAAATTTCAAATTTTGGTTTCTGATAAAACAAAAAAATAATTTATAAAAAAAAAAGGAAAAAGAAGAAAGAAAAGGAAAAATTTAGATAAGTTCTTGATTTTGAGTTCTCATGGCTCACATCAAGTTAATATTGGTTTCAAGAAAAGTATAATAAAAAAAAACACCAAAAAAGAGAATTTTCAAGAAGGGAACAGTTTTTTTAGAAAGTGAAGAGTATTTCTAGCAAAAAGAAATCAAAAGCAAAAAAATAAAAAAATAAAGACAATACAAAATATGCAAAATAATAAACGAGAATCAAAACAAAGGTATGAAAAGAAACTCTTTATGAAAGTTTCAAAACAAAAATATGTGTTCATAAAGTTCGGAGTTTGAGCTTCAAATATAAGAAAATCAAAAGGAAAAAAAAAAGAGAAAAATTCCCACATAAAAAGAATGAATCTATTTATGAATTGAGTCTAAATCCTTTTTTTTTAAAAAAAAAATAACAACAACAACAACAACAACAAAATGGTGAAAGGAAGGATTTTTCCCCCCCTTAAGTAATAAAAAGTTTTCAAAATCAAGATTCAATCTTTCTTCTTCCTCAAAAGTTTGCTGAAACTAAAAAAAAAAAAAGTTATAAATTTACACTATAAACAAAATAAAAAAAATAAAAAAAATTCAAGAGTATACCTAATAAAAAAAATCAAAGATGGAAGGAAGAGCCAGGGAGTGGGAGTAATTCTTGGTTTTACAAATTAAAACACACTAGCTAACTTAAAACAAATCATTTCAAGCGCAAGAGCTTAAATTATTTTCACTTTCATTCTCCCTCCAACAAAAATACAATGATAAACCAAAGCCAAAAATGCAAAAACATTAAAAAAACGAAAACAAAAAGACAAAGGATGATTAAACAAAAAAAAAGAATTAAAATTGGCAAAAATTGAGGTAAAATCAACCAAAGCAAGAATCATCAATAAAAATAAAAAAAAAAGGGTATTGAAAAAAGCTAAAAATGAGAGAAGAGTAAAGAAATAAAATTAACTTTATTTTTTAGCAAATTAAAATACATCAATTAATTCTAAATTCGTTTTATTTTCTAAATGTAAAGTTAATTTTTATTTTCTTTCTCTTTTCACACAAAAAAATATAATTATAAACGAAAATTCAAAAAAAATAAAAAACAAAAATAAAACAAAGACAAGAAAACAAAACCAAAGAAGCAAAAAAAAAAAACACACACACACACACACACACAACCACAACAACCAAAAAAAAAATAAACAAACAAAAACAAACCAACGTAACCTTTGCTACGAACTACGTGGGTTTTGATCCCTTTTAGAGGGTACGTAAGTTCTAGGCTTTTATTTTAGGTCAAGTCCGCCCCTTGTAAATAAATATTTTTTCTAAATTTCATTTCTTTAATTTATTTCCATCTTATTTTACCTTTTAGTTTTATTCCTTTCTTTTTTACTTATTTTACTCTTTGAATTCCTTTCTGTTTTATTCTTAATTTTCTTTCTTTTAATTTTATTTTCTTAAGTTTTTTTTTTCTTTTCGCTTTGCATGTGAATTATTAGAGAGAATCAGAATAAAATAGCGGCTATATAAACTTTGCACAACTAACTTAAAGTAACTGTTCTTAGTAATGGGTGTTGTGGAGTGCCTAACACCTTTCTCACTCACAATTGACTCCCGAACTCGTATCTGATTCATAAACCACTTTTGTTTTTCTTATAAAGAAAGGTTTTTTTGAAATTTTACCTTTTAAAAAATTAAAATTTTAGTGGCGACTTTACTAATTTCAATTTTGATTTAGTTTCCATTTTTTGGAAATTGAATCAAAATTTTCTTTTCAAAACATCTTTTCTAAAGGCGCCACGCGGTCGCATTTTCGGATGTGACACTAGGCATATTTGGTCTAGTTGTGGGGAAAAAAGTTTCTCATTTTTCAAAGGAAGTAATCTTTTTTTTTTTTTTACATGTGTTTGGTTAAGTGATAAAACGATTTATAATTAAGTGATAGTAGAATTTATTTGTCTGCTATTGGGAAGAAACATGAAATTAGAACAATTTTTTAAAAATAAAGCAACAACAAAAATTAATTTTTTTAAACAAAACTACTGTCGCTTAAAATCATAAATTACAATATTTTCGAGAACAAGATGCGTAACACTATTTTATTAGGTGATTCCCCCAAATGTGCATAATCTTTTACTCACCAAGTTAATTCCTTAATTTTTTGAAATTAAATAATTTCATTGATATCAAATTTCTTTAAAATTGTGTCGTGTGTTAATGTAATGAACTGTGATAACCTATAAAATCAGCACATAGGATATAACAGCACAGAGAATTGTATATATTTATATATATATTGCAAGAGAAGAACTAGATTCCTGAATGATGAAATGTATATTTATATGTATGGTTTCCCAAATGGACGGAAAGTAGTACACTCGATGACAGAAAAGAAACTTAGAGGAAGAAGAAGACAGAAAGAAAGGGAAGAAATTACAGAGGAAGATATCACTCAATAAGCCCCATGCTCATTACTTCATCCCTTCCTTCTTTATAATCTCCTAATAACCTCATACCTCCGCTCATCCTCTCATTCTTTCTAACTACTTTTGCCATGTCACCTCTCATTCCTTTCACACCTCTTATCTTCACTTTATGGCAAATCCACGTATCATTACAATGCCTTCCCCTAGACATTGACCTTTTCCTCAAGGTCAAAGCATTAATAGTGGCTGGACAACAATCAATGAGCATCCTCCAATTGAGAAGTGCCAATGTAATAGCTAAATGACAGTCCGCAACTGTAACAACTAATGTTAATATAGAAGTAGTGGATGAGTATATCACAGTGAGTAAGGAAGTGCTAGGATACCCATGAGGCGGTGGTAATTGAATGAGTTAATCCTGAGTCCATTGTGAACCATGCTCTATAACCATCATTCAAAAAGGTTGAACTAAAAGCAATCACGAACAAATCTACCATATAAGTAAAATACCAAATGAAAGTAGATTTAGTTGATTTAGTCATAAAGACCCACAAGAAACAAGAAGGTCAAAAAGTGAAGTGATAAGTGAGTCCTAAAACAACAAAGCATAAAATGAAGGGAAAAGTCACTTCTATAAAGAGGTTCCCAAAGCCATAGGATTGCCTTATCTCATCAATAGTAGTGAGTGATGCAATATGCCCCTCATGCTTAGTAATATCGATCGTTGGAGAAAAAATTGGACTTAATACCAAGTAAAGAACCATCAAAAGAAGCAAACTTATGGACTTGAATAATCATTGTATTTTTGCTTATCAACTGTCCAAATCTGAGAAGTATGCTAGCAATAGTATAAACCAGAGTATAATGGACTTTTGCAAGAGTATAATGACATTTAATAGACCAGATGGTATTTATCGTGAAAGGGATGTGAAGATCACCATAAATACTCCTTGAATGAGCAAGAGTTGTAGGATGTTGACAGAGGAACTTCACTAATATATATTCCAACTTAATGCCAGGATCAAAAACCCACACAACATGAACGAAAATATAAGGAAATGAAACATTGTCAATTCCAAAAGGCACAGTAGAAATCAAGGGAAAAACCAGTGGGATCCCACAAGAAGTAGCCCCATTGTCATGGAAACTCAAGACGATCACAGGAGCCAGATTGTCGTATATCTGTCCTAATATATACTAAAAACCCACAAATGGTGAGCAGTAGCAGCGATGCATAAGACATTGTTCAGAATTTGACCCCCATAAAGATTTACTGCAAAAATGAAATTTGAATTCATGCTTTGCACCACAGGTTTGGAGTTAGCAAATTGTAGCTCAATTGCAGCACACAATTGGATAGTCAACCAATTAAAGTGAGAGATGGTAGTAGTGGGCCCGGAATCAAATATTAAGTGAGGAGTCAAGGCAGTAAAAAGCCACCATGGAATAGGCACTAAACAAGGCTGTAGAGTGCTTGTTGGAGTATATTGTGTGGTCAAAAGTGGGTCCTGAAATGATGCTCCTGATTCCAAAATAGAAGAGGATGGAGCATACATATCAAAATCATGAGGAAAAATAGACAACAACGGAACAAAAACTTCATACGTGATTGACGCCGGCAAACCACTGAGAGAGTCATTAAGCAAAACGACATTCAGGAGACTCTTAATGCCTGGATCAAACACCAGAAGCTTGTCTGTATACTGGCCGATGGACTCCTCTCCGCTGAGCTGGAAGAACCAGACTCTAGGGTAGCTGAATTGAACAAAGTGAAATAGCCTGAATTGGGCTTCATCAAAATGGGCCTATATCAAAAATTGATATGCAGTTGAAAATAGGTGAAACCAAGGCATCAGTGGCCCATTTCCAAGTGTGGCCAAGGGAAAATCGTATCATAGATGGATGGCTTAGGTGGTGATGGGTACATAATAGCAATGCTATCATCCACGGGTGGTAGCAAGTTGGGAACCACATTAGTGTGATTTGAAGTAGGAAGCACAACAGGAGCAAGCAAGAAGTGATTCTCGATAGTTGACGACGATTTGGATTCAAGGATCCCCAAATGAAAAGGATACATAGGCATGGTAACCACTTCAGCAATGATGTTCGTGGAGTCACTATTGTCAGAAATGGAGTAAGGCTCAATGGTTGAGGATGTTGTGGGTTCAAGGTCCCCCAAACTGAGATAAGACATAGAGTTCGCAGATAATAAAGGGGCAACCATCTCAACAAAGTTTGAATGTGGCATGATTGAGTTGAGAAGTGGGTAATCGTCCATTATGGTTGCAAGCTCCAATGAATCTGGAGGATATTGAGACGCCACTTCATTCGAAGAAAGGAAGACATCTATCATTTAAGTCATGGCAATGGAGTCCAAACAATTAACAGTCGCATCATTAGATTGGATATTGGTGATAATCAGCAACTGTGCATAACTAGTCGAGGACACATTGGATTCTTTAGTAGCGACGAGTTGAACAGCTTTAGTGCAACAACCACTTCAGAAATCACGGTCGATGAACTAGGAGAAGGCAATGGTGAATCATACATATAGATTGCATGTTGCAGATCAAGCCGCACCTTAATCCATTCAGAGCCTAAATTAGAAGACTCAAGGTCCAACTGTTCCATTTGTGCTGCCAACGAATCTAAAGAGTGCAAGATTTGGAGAAGAGTGGCGTCAATTCGGTTCCATCGTGAATCTAGTTCTGCAATGAGGTGATCAATACAATTAATATGTGAGTGATTTGTAGCAAGGTGTTGCGCCATCCGATTGTTGAAGTGTCTAATGTCAAGGAGAATAGCATCGATCTCAGCATAGTCATCAATCACCACTGGGCAAGAGGTCAGTGAAAGCACCATTGTAATGAACTGTGATACCCTACAAAATCAACACACAAGATATAACAACACAGAGAACTGTATATATATATATATTATCCTACAAAAGAAGTAGAAAATTAGAGCTCTCTTATGAAGCAAAGATTAATTTTAATTTCCGGCAGACAAAACACACTTACCCGAAATTAAAATTCCCAAATAATGTCCTATCTTTTTCTGAATAATTATTGTTTGGAATATTGAATAAACATTAACGTTGTTAATAGTTTCTTTTTTTAATTATAGTGCCAGCCGTTAGAGAGACTAATTAAACAAAAAAGCAAAAATTGAAATGACGTTCAAAGCAATGAGAAACTAAAGAACTGTATCCGCATTAATGCATATGTGATCAACTTACATAATCTTGCAGCATTGCCAAATGCTGTCTTTTGGTCTTAACCACTCGATGCACGAAATCATCAAACAATTTCACATTCTTCTTGAGGGTAGCTTCAAAGCCAATGTTGAGATATCTCTTGATCTTCCAGAATGGATCCATATAGCGCCAATAAACCAAAGCATTTGACTCATCAAAGGCCTTCATAAAGTCAGTCCCTTCTTTACTTGATCCCTCTAAGCAATTCAGTTCCACTCCAAACCCAACTTTGAATATGGAGTCCAAAGTGCGTCTCATTAATATATCTTAGAAAAAGGACAAACGCTTCTGTATATCTTGCTATGAATACTAAGAAAATATAGTGTGATGTTAGCAATTAAAAAAGAACAATTATACAAGCAAATCTTCAACTTTTAAATCCTTCTAGTTTTTAAAAATATATACTAACATATTAATTCGATTATTACAATTTATTATTACTCCAATGGTTGTACTTGAGTTCAATTTCATCCCCCCTTATATGGTCCATATATAGACATCGATACTTGCTGTGGATTTTATCATGTATGATAAAAACATCTTCAACTTAGAGCTGATATGATTGCCTTGCCTTGTCATCTTTCAAACACATCAATTACTATTCACTCCAAAAGCACCAAAATATGTTCAGAGAGCTATGAAAATGAATTTACTTACAAATTTTGGAGGATTAAATTGTCATAAATTAAAACCAGACAGACAAGAAATTTTGAAGGATTAGCTATGAATTGGTCATTCGCAACTTTTGAAGCAACATTTGATTCAAAAGAAATTTTAGAATGACTAAAGGTTTGATTGTATACATATTTATTTTATTAACTATTTAAATATTTTACTCATATTTTAATAATGTCAAAAATTAGAAACATAATTAAATTAGTTATAATGCATATCTAAAATTATTTCTTAATCTAAATAATATTGATTGTAAAACATTTTTTTAATATGTTCCTTTTAGTAATATGATAATAAAAAAATTGATTAAAGTAATATTTTAGTCCTCTAACTTTAATTAAAATTTTAAATTAATCCATTAAACTTAAAACCCATTTAGTCCTTTAACTTTAATTTCATCCCATAAAAACCTTTTTAATAATCTTATATACTAACTGACTGGTATTATTATTGATAACACAGAAAGTGAATATGAGTTGAGTCAAACTGAATTTGCCTTTAACTTAATACTCAGTCCAATATTATATTGGAATTTTTCTTCAGGTTTAGTGCCTGAACCTAATCGAATATGGCTTGGTTACACATATTGGGTTAAGTTGCTCAAGCCAAGTTGGTTAGATTTGACGAGTCTTTTATTTTATTTTATTTCAAAAGAATTAAAAACATTGAATGCTTATATCCTTGTCATTTGACCATTTTGGACACATGGTCTTTTGTTTTGATATATCTTTTTAAAATTTATGCAATAGAAATGAAAAAATTGAGTTTAGACGAAAAAATAAAAAGAAATCATAGGTGTAGAAAGTGAACTTTTAAAAAGTTATAACTTAGATTCTAATGGTCTATTTAGGGCAATATTTTTTTTAATTTTGGATAATTTTTTGAAATGGAGATAATGCAAATGCCAAAAGCACTTTTTCCACTTATTTTTTCAAAAGAAGCATGTTTCCTATTTCAATTTTAAGATTTTTGATTTCAACTCCAAAAATGGACATTTTTTATTTTGTCTTCTTTCGTTTAAATGTAACAAGCATACTTAAAAGAAGACTAATCAGGGCCTTGAACTTTCTAATATTTTATAATTTGCAAAATGTGTTTATAAATTTTTGGCCAAAATTACAAAATAGCCCTAAGAAATAAAATTTTCATTTAAATTTTTATAAAATTACATATTAACTCCTAAAAAAATTAACTTTTCATATAAATTCTTATTTTTTTAATTATATATGACCAGCCAGACTGGCCTGCATGGTTAGCCTGGTATCTAGTCATGCAAGTTAGTCAGTTTAGCTGAGTTTTTTCTTCTTTTTTTTTGGGGGAATAACTTGCGGACTGCATCCCTATCACAGACTTTGTCCTCTACTCCTTTCTTATCATCATGGTCTCATTTTTTGCACAATCACTCGCATCACCACTGCTCAAGTCCCCTTCATGTTTCCCTCTCTTCATTGTTTTCTTCTCTCTCTAGCTCTGGCTATGTGTTTTTTACTCTCTTAAGGTGTTCAAGCAAGAAAATAGCACAAGAAGCAATACCCCTCTTCACTTTCGATCTCAATTGCTCGTTGTCTATTCCTCTATTTTGATATTCTATTATTGGATATTAATACCCGGGTTCATTATTAATTTATTATGAGATAAAATAAAAGATAAAGAACTAATTTAACGCATTTCAAATTTAAATGGCTAATTTAAAACTTTAATTTATTCATGTGATTGTCTGGCTCTAAAAAATTTTTGTAGTCAGAAATCTATCCCAGAATTTTTCAATACAACCTTAATTCAAGAGAGAGAGAAGACTCAAAATATGTTATAAGAGAACCAGAGGAATAAAAAACCACACTTACCACTGTGCGTGTTTCAAGTTCAAACTTCTCTTCCCTCATGTATGAAAAAAGAAAAAAAAGGGGGAAGAACCACACTAAAGTGAAGTTTCAACTTATAAAAAACAAGGAAGCCAATTCCGGCGCGTATCTGGGGTCTCCGATGGATTTTCCGACGAAGAGGGAGATGGCGAAGAGGAGAGAGAAGGTTAAGAAGAGAGCGAGAAAGGAGAGGGACGTGAAGGTCAAAAGCCAGGAGAGGATGGCCATTGTTTTTGTGTTTGTGCTTGTGAAAGAAAAGATAATGGTTTAAATGGTTGTTTGCAAGAGGGAGAGAGAGTTTTAGTGTTTTGTTGATGGTTCAAGGACGGAAAAGTGGAAAGGGCAGCAGACAAAGTGAGTGACTGTAAATTATGTGCTTTATGCGGCTGGGGAGATATTTATATTTATATTTATATTTATATTTATTATAGTATATATTTTATATATGGTGGGTGGTTGGTAATGTCATGGAATTTTTTTTTTTTTGGTTCTTCTGGATGGTTCATTTCATTATAATTACGACAAAATATAGATTCTTTTTTGTATTTTCATTTTCAAGTATTCAAATGTTCATACTTGTTGAAACCAGATCTTTAATGCACAAATATTATGGTGAGCTTGAGACAAATTTGGAGCCCAAACTGTCTTATTTTATCTGTATATAATTTTTGAAAATAGATTGGGCTTAACGCATAATATATAATTTTATTTATTGTAAAAAATTTGGTCATAATTAAGTCAAATATAACTGGTGAGGAGGTTGAAAAAATTAAGTTGGAGAAGATGAATTGAAAAGAAAAGCTCGGATGATTATCATCGAGGCCCACTAAAAAACTTTTATACAGTGTGAATGATAAGGTGTCAACTCACTAATTTACAACCAATTTTAAAATGAATAAATACAAAATTATTATAACAGAAATAATAAGTTCACATCACGTGTATCATATTCTGCAACTTTCATCAAGCTTTTGGATACTAGAGACAATGGACTTGGGCTTCACCTCTCTTAAACGTTTTGTATTTAGAATGATTGAGGCCATGATCCGCAACAAGTCAAATCTGACTGGTGAGGAGGTTGACACACCAACAAATTAAACCTTTATAATGATAATATCATTATTTGAATAGACAGTAGTCTGCTTCCAAATTGGCATTTAGTAAAGTTTGTCTGTTTTAGAAAGCCAAGTAAAATTAAGGATTGAGCCAACTACCTTCTGTTTCTGTTTCAACTACTCTCAATCAGTATATGCTATGGATTTTTCCCATTTCTTTCCTTTACTTTAATTACAACTAGGGCAAGTGCCAGCAGTACAAGGCTTGAGAAAAAAAATGAAAAAAGAAACAAAAAAGGAAATTTTGTTTAAAAGAAATCATATCATGAATAGATTATTTGTGTTTGGAACTGGTATGTTAGATACTTAAATATAAAATCTACATTTGATAGGATGTTTTGTGAATACTTGGGAGGCACTTAGAAACATTTTTTTCAACTATCTACTTATCTAATATTTTAAGGTAGTATTTGGTATATGAATATATAATTTTCTAAGAACTTGGAAAAAACTATTAGTTTGAGTAAGCTTAAACTGTTCTTTTGTGTCTCTTCGTTTATTATTTTTGGGTCAAAGAGCTCAAGAATTGAATTAATTTATATAAAGTCAAATACAAAGTACATGTTTGGGTAATTATACTTGTCCCATTCCTGTCATGACCAAAACTAAACAAAAAACAAAAACAAAAAAGAGACAAAGAAGTTAAACCAAAACTAGTTATGCATAGCTTTTTATTCTTGTTATGACAATGGGGCATAGATCCAATTATGCTTAGCTTTCGGAATGTATATTAGGTAATATTGATTTCGAGAAGTGTTATTATTTTTCCTCTTTGTGGAGCATGACTAAGTGAGCCTGAACTTGTAGTGGGATCCATGATATCACTGGGATTGTAATTTTGGAATGTAAATTTTTATATATTTGGATGGCAACTGACATTTATATTGACTAGGGATAGAAGGGTCAATTAGTTAATTCACAAATTTATATAAATATTTAATAAAAATTTAATATGCTATCGTGAGTAATCAAATTATAAAAAATATAAATGTAAATGGAGACAAATTTAGATAAACCAAGAATGTTAAAATTTTCCAATTGAAAAAATGGAATAATATTAACTTTTTTTTTTCAACTAATAATGTTAACATTCAGTATGATGTTAACATATATTAAGAGAGATTTGTCTTCAAAATACATGTAAAAACAATTTGAATGGGGTGTGAGTCAAGGAAAAATAGAATGTGAAACTACTAAACTATTGCTCAATCATAGCTATTTTTATAATATAACAATAAAGAAGAAATAATTATTACAAGGCGAAGTATTATAGACTGTAGAAAAAATTACGTTTATATATTTAACAAAACAAACTTAAAATTTTTTTGATTAACTTGTTAAGCTCATAAACGACTTAGTTAATAATATTATATAGTATTTTATATATAATTTTATTAAATATTATGGATAAATACAAAAATTCATGCATCCTTCGCTACAAGAATCTCTTCAATTTCTGGCCATTGATATCAATAGCAAATAGTCTAAAATCATGATTTTCCGACCATAACAAGTTGTTGTACAATCTATCACTATTTTAGTTGTGGTGAATTCATTCCTACAGTTTTATTTATCTTAATTGTCTCTTTTTTTTCTTTTCTACATCTTTTGATTCTCTATCACATCAAAATAATAATTATAAATTTTATTGTAAAAATTATTTAATATAAATATGATATTAATAAAAAAGTTGAATAAAAAATTAAAAATAATATTAAAAATAATTATTTTAATTAAGTTAGTTAATTATTTATTTATTGATTAATTAATTAATTAATAATTATTTATTCATAAATAAGGTTAATAAAAATAAATATTAATAAATTTAAAAAAAATTATTAAAACTTGGTAGCTGTTGGAGCTGTCAGAATTCTGTCAGAATTCAATTCCCACAGCTAAGTGATTATATGCATGTCCAGCCACTAAGCTATTAGAAATGGAATTTTGATAGCCCATTATAATTTTAAAATGATTTTTAAAATTAATAAATTTAAAAAATATGTTTGAATTTAATTTATAAAAAGTATATTTTATTAGTAACTAATAATATATTTTATTTTATCTTGTTAAAATTTTTTATTATAGATATATATTTATTATAATAATTAATAATTTATTTTGTATAGACTTTTTTAAACATTTCTAACAAGATTGTTTATAATTAATAATAATTTAAGCTATATTTACTTTATTATTATTATTTTTTTAAAAATTTAGTTTTTTTGTTTGCTTTTCATTTCTTTCTTTACATTTTTCTAGGTTTCAATTCTTTTCCTTCAAAATTTATAGAGTTATTGGTGGTTTTGTCCTTCAAATTTTTTAATCTTGGGTTCTTTGATGAACCAAAACAAATTCTAAATAGAAAACAAAAGTCAAGTCAAATTAAAATAAATTAATAAAATAAATGACTAAAAGTAGAGGAAAAAAAATTGGATACAAATACCAAATTTTTCAAAATTTAACCTAAAAATTCTTACCACTTACTTATTACGGAAAACAAAGGTGAAATAATTACCTATAAAACAAGAAGAAATAGATGGAGTAAAAAAGGGAAGAAGAAATATAGAAATTCACAATAATAACTCAAAATATAACAAACACAAATAGATAAAAAAAAATTCCAAAAAACAAAATCAGAACAAAGCCAATAACAATTCACAAGATTAAAATAAGATCAAAATGAATCTAAGAAATAAAAGAAAAGATAAAAAATTGTAGTATCCAACTAGACATCTGAAGAATAGATGACAAATGAAACGAAAGAAGATAAGCATCTTTAAACAAATGAAAGTAGTTGAAATTTATATAGAGAGAAAAGAAAAAAAATTTGGCGAAGCAATTGATGTGAAAAGAAAAATAGCATAAAATGAAATAGCAAAGTTTGAAATTTATAAAGAGAAATATAAAAAAAATTGGCGAAATAGTTAGATTTCAGATTCATGCACAAAATAATGATAATTTTTTATATTTTTGCACCTACCAACCTCCATTGCTTTTCACTATGTAATATCTTATAAGTTTATATATATTATTAAATTTTGGTATGTGTAATCTATTATAAGTTAATATATACATATATGTAATAAGTTAATATATAATTAAATTTATTGACCAAATATATAATTTTATAAAATAAAAATATTAAATTTAAACAAAATAGGAAAAACATATCTAATATAAATTTAATTACACAAATCGTATTATATAAAATTTAACAATTGTTATCATCCTTGTTCTAATTGAAATTATTATTTTCATCCTCATTATTTAAATGAGAAGTATTTAGCTTATAGAAAGAACTCAATTCAACATCATCTCGATAACATTATTATGAAAGATGTTGAATAATATTTATAAATTCATCTAATTCTTATCGAAGCTGTTCAATATGTGTTCTCTAATCTTTAAGTTGGGGCACTAAGAGATTGTTGGAATAAAGTTATAAATTTATTTCTCATAATTTCTTAAATATAAGAAGAGTGAGGATATACATAGGATTTCCTAATATACTATAAGATATACTTTCAATACCATATACTGAGCCTTTTTTTCTTCCTTCAGTAGCCTCCAGCCATAAATCCAACTGTAAAACACTCTTTCTTCTACTTTCATACAAAATTTTAAGGTGTATATACTCATTTTGAAAAGCAAATAATAAAATGAGTCACAATTCCATAATTAAAATTGTAATTGCAAATATAAATTAAATACAAAACCACAATATATATAGACGGCTTGAGATTTTCAATCAACCCAAAATTTATTATTTTGAGGGGTATTTAGGAAGATCTAAGAATATGTTGGCAGTCTTCCTAGTTCTTGTACTTATAAAATAAGGTATTAATATATAAATATATATGTAATAATTAATAAATATTTATGGAAAGAAAATTAATTACCAGTGTTTTGGCATGTTTAAGCATTGAAATAGAACCCTCAATATGTAAGGATAAACCAAACTCAAAACAAAAAGCTTTATTTTTTCTTATCCGTTCTTGAAGTGATTGATACTCTAAGCTATTCCACTTTGCATACAACTCATCTCAAATGGATCCTCTAATCCAATTAGGTTTTTTCTCCCATCTTGCTTACATTACTAATTAAAATCTTTAAGATGATCAACTATTTTTTTTCTCGAATCTTATGAGAGTCCTTAAGTTTCCAATAATAATATTTCTAAAAAAATTAGATATTACAATTATTAATATATATATATATATATATACACATATATGGTATTATAATTATATAAAAAATGATTAACAAAATTCACCTTATATTTAGCAAGCCATAATTCTCTATATTCATAAGAAATATCTTTCCAACTATTTCAAGGCCATGTTTACTTTAAAAAATAGTTATTATATGTGCATAAACTTCATTATTATTTAGTGTAAATCTACATAAATTATATACTTATTGGTTAAATATATAAATAATTAAAAGTCATAATAAAATGAAATAATATTAAAAAAACTAAGTTATAACTTATCACTATCAGGTTGAATAAATTGCTTTTGAATACTATTTGAAGTTGAAGTTTGGGACATAGGAATTGGAACTTGAGACTCCTTGTGGACTAATAGAGGAGTATGTTGGGATAATGATTAACCCCTTCTAGATGATGATCTAGCTATTAGTACGAAACAAAAAATATAAGTCAATACATCTAAATAAATTAATTAGTATGAGACAAAAAATATAAGTAAATAAATTTTTTTAAACGTGAAATCAAAATAATTTAATAAAATAGACTACTTTTACTTTTACTTATTTACTTATGCTTTGTATCTTATTGCAAATTGCCTTATTTCATTGAATTAAAAAGTGAGGGTGTGAGAAAGACGAAGGAGATTAATGAAACATATGGATTCAGTGTGTGAAAAAAGGGGTGGAAGACATACACACACATATAATATTAAATGTTAAAAGTATAAAAACATTAATCCATCGACTTTATACACAACAGCATAAAATAGTACTACATTGAAAAGTCATACACCGAGGCATAAATATCTACATATTATTAATAATAAAACTATAAAAAAAATTCAATACAAACATAAAAATTTGTGCATTATTATTATTATTATTATCATAACAAAAAACTTTGTAATAACTCATATACTTGTTAATCTGTCCTTGTAAGGTTTCAATAGTTATTTTATTTTCTTAAAATTGCAAATTATGAGGGCATAATACATTGCTAATGTAAGACCTTTGTTATTAACCTATGTTCCTTATTTAATATACCTAGATCTAATTTAGGCAATTCATATTATGGTTTAAGCGAATAAACTTGATAAATATAAGTGTGAAAGTATTGATATTTTTTTCTTCTCTTTTTTTTTTTAAAAAAAATTCTATGTTGAACTATAATAATAGAAGCGTACTCTAATTTACTAGAAGCCCAGATGATAAGCTAGACTAGAGTTAACACTTAAAGTGGATCTCAACAATCTATACTTAATGTTAGGTGTTTAACCAATTCATCTGCTATATAGGCTCTTAATTAACCACATCTCATCATTATTTTTCTCACATTTCATATATGTTTCTCATACATAGGTTTAAGCACATAATGTCTTGAGAATTTCAACAGTATAATAGCTTATAATATTAGGTTGCCCAAACACTAAGGCCTTCTCTTCTAACCATATCTTACCTCTTTTAAAATTACAGCTAATATGCAACTATAATATCCATTCACAAAGGTCTTCTAGGCTCAAATATCAACTAACCCATTAGACCTATTGTACAGACATAACAAGGCATACAATACTAATATAATAAAAATTATGCATACATATACTAATCCATTAATACTATTGTCAGACATAATTTTACGACAAATATGTACATCTATTTCAAAATTAGTTACATGGCTCATAACATTATATTCTTTAGCTAGAAATCTAAGCCTCAAGGTGCTATTGACTTTTCTCTATCTTTGCTAGATCTTTCACATGGCAAAGGTTAGTGGAATGTAATAAGGTGAGATTTTGGGAAGAATCTCAATAGTAAATCCCTACTTTAACATGTATCAATCACTCAAGCACATAAGGCAGACAAGTATGCATGTATAGACCTTTTCTAACATGTGAAAATACGCATGCTTGTAATTGAAAAGGTGGCCATGCTTACTGAACTCACTAAGTGACTTTAATACTTAGCACAAGGAAGAATAACTATACTCTAATCCTTAGCACTTTTCTCTTAGCCAACCTCAAGAAAGCTTAGCTAACATGGCTAAAACTTATACTTAAACATAGCAAACACAACATACAAATAACAAAGGAACTTAAGCAATCAAATACACATAAGAGGAAAGGAATTGCTACCTATACTAAAGACTAACCCTAATGCCACTTACTCTTGCTCTTATTCCTTTCTTAGACTACTCTTCTTAGCCATCTACTTACAAGATTACCTTGCTTCACTCTTGTGGCCAAAAACATGACATTAACATTTATATCAGTTCTAAGACTTTAATATGCTAGCATTATGTATGCTAGGCTCTGATTGATGCACTCTAAGTCTTTTGGAGGCACTTTAGGACTCTCTAGGAATTTACTTTCTTAGCTTCTTGACCATTTTTTCTAGGGCTCCAAATAACTTTTCATTTAGCTCAAAATGGAGTTTGATACTTCTTTAACTTGCTTGCTTAGCTAGCCTTTTTCACTTGCCCTTTACTTAGGACCTGATTTAAAGTTTCTCAAGGACAAGTTTTCTCACGTAACTCAAGCTCCCTAAATTCTTATTTTGAGTCCAAAGTTTGTCTTTTACTATTTATATAGCCATTACTATTCATTTAGTCATTTTCTACACTTAGGCATATTTGACTATTTTAGGCCATTTTCCAAATAGCCACCTCCTTAAATTTGAATCTTGTTCTCATCTTTTATATGGTTCATTTGACTCTCATTTGACTCATTAGAATCATCAAATGTAAGAGCAAATCCATGCATGGTCATCTAGCACACCTAAGGTTTCTCTTGAACCGTAAAAATTTGACTTACATAATTGAACTATTCTTTTTTTGAAACCAATGCTTTCTCTAATCTTCATAATTCATAAGAAGACCTGCAAATATCATAGATTATAAAAAACAAGCTCATCTAACCCCATTTCTATTAACATAGCCAAGAGCACCATCATGGCTCTCTACATAAGCTTTTCTTGTTCTATGTGCTATTCTCTTGCTATATCATGCCATGGCTTGCTTTTACATGCTCTAAATTACCATAAGGGATCAAGAGAACATGAGAAAGATCATTTTCTCTCTTTAGGTTGTGATCAACAAGCACCAGGGTTCCATACACACTTGATTTCAAGACTTGAAACTTACCTTATTTTAAAGCCCTCTTTGAGTGCAACCTTTTGCACTAATTAGAATTCCTAACAGAGCTCTTTCTCCCCTTTTGACAAATCTCAACTTTTTCTTTTTGAAATTCTAAAACCGTAGATAAAGAACTTAGAAGAACAAGAGTAATTTTGATCATAATTTGAAAAGAGATAAAAAAAATCATACGTAAACATTTTCCTTTCTCCTTCTCTCTCTTCTTCTCCATATAATGCCATGAAAGACCAGCTTGAAAGTGTTAGAAATTTCAATCGAGGTGGTGGAGAAGAGAACTACACGAGGTAATAAAAAATGGCATTAGAACATGTTGAATGACTTTTTAATGACCATTTTGCCTTTACTCTTCTTTGACTCAATAATTTTCTGCATTCTAGCTTAATTTTTCTGCTAATTTGGGCTTTATATTCTATTTTAAAATGTCTTAAAACCCTTAGGTCAACTTTCCTAGGCTATAAAGGGCTCTAAATAATATAAAATAGCTTAAAACGACACTATGTTATAGGCTTTCTCATTTTTCATGGTATCAATCTTTTGG
This sequence comes from Erythrophleum ivorense, assembly GCA_026724425.1. NCBI lineage: Eukaryota > Viridiplantae > Streptophyta > Magnoliopsida > Fabales > Fabaceae > Erythrophleum > Erythrophleum ivorense. The sequence continues at coordinate 160,278 of JAIUCV010000529.1, read as the reverse complement.
CTTGTTTTATACTTTTTGGGTCTTCTAATTAGCTCATGCAACTCATATATAGGACGAAATAACTTTATCTCACTCTATTTTGCTTTTTATTTAACTCCTTGTATTTTTAGTTTTATGTTGTATTACCCTGTACAAGTATCCCTGTTTTTCATTCTTCCTTAACTTTTCTTCTCATTTTCTTTTCTTATTTGGTCTTTAACTCTTTTTCTCTTTGTCCTCTAACTTTTGTGAGGTCCAAGCTCAAATTAAAATACAAGACATACTTTTTTTTCATCTTTCTTATATTTCTTTTACCACACCATAAACTTTTTTGTGAATGCCTTTTTCATTCTTCCTTAACTTTTCTTCTCATTTTCTTTTCTTATTTGGTCTTTAACTCTTTTTCTCTTTGTCCTCTAACTTTTGTGAGGTCCAAGCTCAAATTAAAATACAAGACATACTTTTTTTTCATCTTTCTTATATTTCTTTTACCACACCATAAACTTTTTTGTGAATGCCTTTTTGGACCTTGATCTCATTTTTAGCCCTAATCCTGCACCTTGATTAGGCTTTTGATCACTTATAATCCTTCCCCATACTCTTATTGACGAGTCTAGCCTAGTACAGAATGTTGAATGTGACAACTAACATCTGGATGTAGTATGCCAATATTTGGATACATTTTGTCTATAGGAAATATAGCTTGAATTTCACTTATATATTTCCTTTCATTATCTAGTGCTTTGTATCTAAAGCTAGATATTAGATCTCCCTTTATTTCTTATGAAATATTTCCAATGCCATAGATCATTCCTCAAACCTTTCTTTTTCTGGATGCTTGCATCTAAAGATTTATTTCTTTAGATGATTATTATGATGATAATGATCCTATAAAAGGAATATTTATAGTATTCGGATCTATATCTTTAAGCTTGATATATTCATTATGAACAAAAGCCATAAAATGTGAATCAATACTTATTATTGATAGACGCAAATTAAATGCATAATTGAATGCAATTTTACTTTTACAAATATGGTTTTTGATTTTTTTTCAATCCACTTACCATTTCTAAGTGTGCCCAAGAAGTCAGAGTTAAAAGATGGAATACTTGAAAAGGCATATAAAAGTAGGTATACGATTCATCTAAGCAGTAATAAGATGTATCATGATTTAAAGAAAATTTTCTAGTGGCATGGGATGAAAATTGACATAGCAGAGTATGTATCAAGATGCCTAGTATGTTAGAGAATTAAGATTGAACATTAGAGACTAGTTAGGTTAATTCAGCCCTTAGATATCCCTGAGTAAAAATAAGATAGCATCTTCATGGATTTTATTATAGGTTTATCTAGAACATCATCGAGGTATGATGTAATATTAGTGATAGTGGATAGGTTGACCAAATTTGCCTACTTTCTATTGATTAAAGCCATATAAATCCTAGATAAGTTAGTCCAGTTATACATAAAAGAAATTTTAAGACTCCATGGTGTACTTAGAAGTATAGTCTCAAATAGAAATCATAGATTTACCTCAAACTTTTAGAAATTATTACAGATGCCCTAAGAACTAAGTTGAGGTTCAATACAACCTATCATCACCAAATAAGTGGTCAAATAGAGAGAATTATCCAAACTCTAAAGGACATGTTGAGAGCTTGTGTGCTAGAGATGAAAGAGAATTGAGATACCTACTTGCTATGAGCAGAATTTGCCTATAATAATAGTTATCATTCTAGCATTCAGATGGCACCCTATGAGGCTTTGTATAGGAGGAAATGTAGGTCTCCAGTATGGTAGGTTGAGCTTGGAGAAAAGTGCCTTATAAGCCTAGAGATAGTGGACCAAACCTCCAAACAAATAAAATTGATTAGAAAGAAACTCTTAATGACACAGAGTAGACAAAAGAGTTATGTAGATAGTAGGAGAAGGTCATTAGAGTTTGAGATTGAAGACCAAGTATTCATGAGAGTGTCTCTAGTCAAAGGGATAGGTAGTTCCATGAAAATTAAGAAGTTCAGTCCAAAGTACATTGGTCTGTACTAGATTTTACACCAAGTTGGACTAGTAGCCTACAAAATAGGCCTTCCTCCTAACGTAGCCCAAATTCAAGATGTTTTCCACATATCCTAGCTCAAAAAGCACTAGTTAGACCCTTTACATGTCATAGAATATGAAAACATTCATTTACAGGACAATTTGTCTTATATAATATCATTGGATCAGATTGTAGGTGCTAAGCTTAAATAGTTAAGGAAAAAAGGCATACTGCTAGTGAAAGTTGTAATATCTAGTTCTCAAAAAACCAGAGAAAACGTGAATGTACAGTTTCTTCGTCAATGAACGAAACTCATTGGATACAAAAGGAAATTCCCTGAAATGATGTAGTTAAGGTCTCAAAAAATTTAGGAAGCATTCTAAACTCCTAAAAATGAGAATCCTAGGCTCAGACTAAAAGAAAAATAGAGTTAGAATGAAGAAACAATTTTTTACAAAAAGCTTACGAAATGTAATGGCATTTTCGTAATTTTAAAAAAATTTTAGAATTCACATAGGAGGGCTTTTTAAATAAAAATTTTAAGTTTCCCAGGGTTCTCAAAGGCCTTGAAAATCATGGAAAGCCCTAGGACAGTTAAAACTCCTCTGGTGGACATTTTTCAATGTTAGTGTACCCGAATTTTGACAATTCGTTCGAGAACCTTTCAGCTCCGATTTGAGTGATTCCAAAGGCATTTTAATAAATTGGGAACCTAAATTTTATAATGAAAAATGCAATTCTTAAAAAGGAGCCAAAACGAAGGAGAAACAAAAATGCCAAAAATGAAGGGCAAAATTAGAATTTTTGAAAAGTGTAATTTATTCTCACCTATATATATGATGCACTCTTCTTATCCCTTCATTATGCATGACCATGTTCTGCCCAAAATCAAAAAAAGAACCCTAGGAGAGTGGCGCACCAAGGGAAGAAGAAAAGGGAGAGAAAATCCAAGCTTAAGGTATGTTTCTATGGTAGTTTTTCATGCTTTTCTTCATCCACACCTCCTCTCCTCCCTTCTCCTTTATTTCCTTTGATTAAAATGAAGTTTATAAATCTGATTCAAGGGAGAAATTCAAGAGAAAAGTTAGATTTGAAGAGAGGAGCTCAAAGAATACAAGATTCAAGTGAGAAAAAGCAAAAAAATAAGGTAATTTCTCTTCCAATAGTTGTCATCTTTGGTTCCCTTCTCCACCATTTCACCCCACTTGAGAAAATCCTATGAGGAGATTATTTTTAGGTAGAACCAAGCATGAATCTAAGGAAAAAAGGTGTGGAGATTAAGAATATACAAAGGAAACAACAAAATAACCATTAGATTTCAAGATGCAAATTCTAGGGTTTCAAGTGTTCTTTCCAAATTTTAATTTTGTGTGATAAATCTTAGATCTAATTAATAGTTTAAATGAGTTTCTAAGATCCCTGAAATGCTTCCCACATGCTTCCTCCTTCAAAAAAATAAAGAGAATTCCAAGGAGGCCAAAAAGGGGCATAGTCTCGGCCAAGCAAGGTTGGGGTAGCTAGAGAGAGTTTTAAATTTTTTTAAACCCATTTTTGAGTCATATATAATGAATGAATATGAAGGGAAGCCTTGGGAGAAATTTAGAAATCATATAAAGTGAGTTAGTGCTTTATGTTCCATAATGAGACCTTAAGAAGCAACATGTAGTTAGACTCTTGGTTTTGATTGTGTGATGACTCCAAGAAGCTTAAAAGGAGTCAAGAATCATATTTGAAAGGAAAGAATGGAGTTTAGAAATTTTTTGAGGGGTGTTGCTTCATTAGGTGTATTTATGGACCATAATGGAGTTTATAAAATAACCTAGTGTCTAAGCAAGTTGTGTGACCTTAGAAATTATTTCATGAACCTAATTGGTTTTCATAAATTGTGTTTAGGCCAAGAGAAACCTTTCCTACACTTTTGTGGGTGTGTGGCCAAAGCAAGGGAGGGAGTTTCAAGAGAAAAAGTGTGTGATTATGTGCAAGGTAGCTCTTTCCACCTTCTCTCATACATGGATGTGTGTGTAGCTTATCTTGAAATATGTGTATGTGTATTTTTAAGCCATAAAAAGTATGCTAGCATAATTTTATATGCCATAATTTCATGATGATATATTGTGTTTTCAAATGAATGTATGATGTTTGTTTGAGTTTGCTTGAGTGTGGAGAGGCTAAGAACTCTTAACCATGGTGAGGATGAGTCAAGAATCATTGAGATTGGTTGAGACAAAGCAAAGAGTCTCCTAAAAGCAAAGTGGGCTCCCAAGAGTATGGTTGAGTCCAAGAATCTCTTAAAGAATGAGTGAGCCAAGTTCAAAATCCATAAGGAAAAGTGTGAGGCCAATATAAACACTTGGTGAGCTTTTGAATGTCTTGTATGACTTATTCACATGTCAAGCTTGCTTCTTGAATGTTCATGACTTCCACGATATCCATGCATATATTTTTAAGGCTAGTTTTGCATATATTATGTATAATTGAATGAGAGATAAGCTATAGGGATTCTTTGAATCTCATTCCCTCCTCTCCAATGATCTAATATGCTAGGTGAACTAAGTGGACAAGGTAATGGAAACCAATCACCTTGAAGAGAAGAGTTTGACACCAATATGTTTAGCTTTTGCTTTTTAAAACCATAATGGTATCCAATATTGTAATCCAACGATGTATATGGTCCATGACTTCTTAGACATGCATAACTATGATATTATGTGATGTATAAATGTATGGATATGATGTATGAACCCTAGGATAGAATTTGGGTATATAATGCCAAGGTATGCATTTTGAAAAGTTTGATGTAATGTGTATATGTGTGGATGAAAAGGCCAAAATGAGATGTATGAGGTTTGAGACCATTTGGGCAGCTCACACAAGTCCTAAGTGTGCTTTTAGACTTACCCAAAAGGTGTCAAGACTAAGGGAAAACTATTTGGTCACTTTGGTACCCCATATGAAGCCAAAAATGATCATAATGGAACCTTATGTCTCTTTTTGGCCAAATGAGCTCTGCTTGATTTGAGATTTGGCATGAAGTTAGGTCTCATTAAGAACTTTTTGGGAAGCTAAAGTTCATAATTTTTGGAGGTCTACAGAATATTTGAGAATTTTTCAAAGTTGGCAATTTTTTTGGTTTTGGTCTGCTACATTATTTATTTGGTCCGAAAATGAAATCTATCACACAGGGCTCAAATGATATCTAATTGCCATGAAATTTTATACAGAGAAACTAGACATTCGCAGTGACTCATAACAACTAGAAGCACCTCAATTGGAGGTCTAAAGAGGGATATATGAATTTTTGAATATTTTGTCCAGTATCAGGAGTTTTGCCTGACCTGAGTTACTGTTCTATTAAATTTCGAGGTCTGAGCATGATGAATTGGTCTAGAGACATTTTTTCTCTCTAGTTAACATCCACATATTTCCATATTGGTATCATTTTCATAGATTGGATTTTTTTGGAATTAATTGGACATTTTCAAAATTTATTGTAGAATTCTGTGATAGCTCCAGAATGTAGTTTGACCTCTGGACCTGCTTAGATGTCAAACGTCCTCTGTGATGGATTTTATGGTCTATACATATTTTTAGTGTAAAGTAGACATTTGTAACTTTCCAGAATGGCCAAGAATTCATGTTTTTTTTAGAATTATTTATAATTTTTCAAAGTTTAGACAGAAAAGAGACAAAATCTGTCAAAAAATAAACACCCATATTTTATGCTTCATTTCGGTTTTCTTAAGTTGTGAGCCACATTTTATGATGCAAATGAGGCGTATACATGTAATTAAATATAGAAAAGTATAGTATGAGCTCATATGGTCCACGTAACACTGAACGAAATTTTTATACACGACGCAATGCGAAAATATTCATTATTTTTATGCTATTTCTTTGATTCTCCCATGAGATATCTAATAGGAAGAATAAAGAGAGCATGAAATGAGCTAGAATTTTTGGAATTACAAAAGTGGTTTGGAAAGGGCTATCTTTTGAGGAAGCTTCTCGGGAACAAGATGAAGAGATGAGAAAAAAGCATCCAGAGCTGTTTCAATGAAATAGGTTTCTAAATTTTGAGGATGAAATTTTATCTAGAGGGTAAAATGTCATAATCAGTGTTTTGGTAATTCCTTGATATTAAAAGAAAACCCAATCAACATGATGATGAGAGACTACAAGCTTAAGTAAGATGAAAGAAAAAGGCTAAAAAGATGAAAATCATAAAACAATAGGAAAAGAGGCTAGTTGAACTAAAAAACTGAAAAAAAATCAATGATTTAAATATAATGAGATTTAATATGCGCTATTCATATCCCTCATCATAATATTGTATAATAAGATTAGTAGATTAACCAGATGAGGTCAAAATGGTTAAATCTCTTACAATATACGTTTTAGGCTTCCTAATAGCAATATTTTTTATTACATTTTTTCATATTGTTTTACATCTCAGAAATTCCAATTAGATATTTTTAATAAAGTAGAGAGCCAAAATTTTGATATAGAATATATGGTTTTTGAAAAGGATTTAAAATGATTGTGGTTGCTAATAGCAATCACCGAATCAGATTGTCGGTGCTAAGCTTAAATAGTTAAGGAAAAAAAACATACTGCTAGTGAAAGTGGTTTGGAAAGGGCTATCTCTTGAGGAAGCTTCCCTGGAACAAGATGAAGAGATGAGAAAAAAACATCCAGAGCTGTTTCAATGAAATAGGTTTCTAAATTTTGAGGATGAAATTTTATCTAGGGGGTAAAATGTCATAACCAGTGTTTTGGTAATTCCTTGATATTAAAAGAAAACTAATCAACATGATGATGAGAGACTACAAGCTTAAATAAAATGAAAGAAAAAGGCTAAAAAGATGAAAATCGTAAAACAATAGGAAAAGAGGTTAGTCAAACTAAAAAATTGAAAAAAAATCAATGATTTAAATATAATGTGATTTAATATGCGCTACTCATATCCCTCATCATAATATTGTATAATAAGATTAGTAGACTAACCAGATGAGGTCAAAATGGTTAAATCTCTTACAACATACGTTTTAGGCTTCCTAATAGCAATATTTTTTATTGCATTTTTTCATATTATTTTACATCTCAGAAATTCCAATTAGATATTTTTAATAAATTAGAGAGCCAAAATTTTGATATAGAATAGATGGTTTTTGAAAAAGGATTTAAAATGAGCTCAAACAAAAGGGTCAAACTATAGGAACATAAATGAAATTTTGATAAAGTTTAAAATATCTCCTTCCTTTGTTATTTAATACACTAGCCTTTTCTCCTCCAAGGAACTTACTTAGTCCAACCCTGGTTTAGCAACTTAGAGACATGAAAGAGAGGAAGGAAAGGGAAGAAAGAAGGAGCCAAATAGGTAAGAAATTATGCCTAATTTCATCTCATGTTGGTTTGCAATTTTCTTCTCCTCTTTAATCCCTTTCTAATGATAGTTTTGGTTTCTTGAAAGGAGGACCTTGGTGGTTAACCACTTAAGAAAAAGAGAGAATTTGGAGCACCTAATTGTAGCATATAAATCTTCATCCAACAAGCTTTTAAACAAGGTATGATATGTTAAGAAATTTGCTATTCCTTTGGACTTCTTTTCTTTTATGGTTTGGATAAAGAGAGAGGCAAAAGAGAGAGTTTATGTTTGATGAAAAACTTGATAAGAATAAGGATTTAGAAGTGTGGAGATTAAGTTTATACAAAGGAAACAACTTATAAAGCTATAGAAAGCCATTTCTCCAAATGAATTGTGAAATATGTAAAATCCTAAGAAGATGTTTTGAATCATCTAAGACCAAACTTGAACTAGTAAAAGGTCAAGGATATTCCATATCTATCAAATTCTCCATGGAAATGACAAATGTTTGATTAGGCTACAATGGGGTGCATGTCTCGACCTTGCACAAAATGGAATACCTATCATGAGTTTTAAGGTTTTAAAAGGTTTAAGTATAAGCAATAAATACTAATAGAACCATTAGAATTAATTTAGGAGTCCTATTTTAAAATGTGAAAATTTAGGATTCAAAAAGACCTAATGAAGTAATTTGGTATTTAGCTTGTTTAAATTTATATATGATGGTCCTAATGAGTTCCATTAGAGTCATGTGACTCATATAAAGTAAGATTTTGAAACTTAGAAATTGAATTATAGGTTGCTACTTGTAACATCCGGTCCCTCCCTAAAAGTGAGAAACGCAATGTTCAGTTTCTCCGTAAACGTAAAAAATGGGCCAAATATCAAAGGAAGTCCTCGAAATAAAAGGAATTGGGGCCAACTAAAATTATGATAAAATTTTAAATAATAAAAAATGAGGATTTGAGTCTTGAGTTGCCCAGAAATCAAGGCCAGAGTGATTCGATAAATTTGCCGAAAGGCCAGTGGCATTTTCGTAAATATGGGCACTTTTTGAAATACTCATAGGAGGGCTTTTTAAATGAAAATTTTGAGTTGCCCAGGGTTCTCAAAGGCCCCAAAAACCATGGGAAGCCTCGAGACCGGTAAAGCCCCTCCGGTGTACTCTTTCCGACATCGGTTGACCCAAACTTTGACCGATTCGTTCGGAAAGGTTTTAGCTTCGATTTGAGTGATTCCAAAGGCATTTTATTAAATTGGGAACCTATTTGTTATGATGGAAAAGACGGTTCTAAAAAAGGAGCTAAAACGAAGAAGAAACGAAAATGCAAAGTATGAAAGGGCAAAAATGGAATTTAAGTGTTAAAGGAAGCTTCCAAACTCTTTTTATAAGTCACGTTCTTCCTCTCCTTCATTAAACCGACTTGCTTCTGCCCATTTTCAGAGAAGAACTCCAGCTTCTTAGGCGCACAAGAGAAGGAGGATTTTGGAGGAAGAAATTCAAGAAAAAGGTAAGAAACTTTAAGAAATTCCATATCCTTCCTTCTTCAAACTTGCTCCCCTCCTCTCAAGCTTTATTTCTATGGTTTTAATGGAGAGTTTGGTGCTGTTTTGGGGGCAGAACAGAGAGGGAAATTTCGAAAATTGAGGGAGCAAGCCAACCAAGTGGAAGAGCAAGCAAAGAAAAGCAAGAAAACAAGGTAAAACTTTCATTCTTTGGTAGTTTCTCCCTCCCCCTTCCTCTTGCACGAATTTGGGCACCATGAGCCCAATTCTTAGGGGCTGTTTTCTGCCCAATTTATGGAGGGATTAGAGGTTTTGGATAGCAAGGATTAAGAAGGAACTGATAGAATCAAGAAAGGAGCATTAAGAGACAAGATAGAACCATTAGGGATCCAAATGCTCCCTTGCAAATCTGATTTTATATGAATGTTCTTAGACTTAATTTAATGTTTAAACATGCTCCTAAGACCCCTAGAGAGCTTCCCACATGCACCTCCCATCCAAGAAAGCAAAGAAATTGCAAGAAAAACTAATGAACTCTAAGCTAGAAAAGTGTAGAGCTCTTGAACACTTTGCAAAAACTGATTTGATATATGAGTTTCCTTGCATGTGTGAGTATTTGATTGAGCTTCTAAGACCTCTAGGAAGCCTCCCAAGTGACTCTCCCATCAAGGAAAAATTGGAAACCCCTTGAACCCTAAATACTTCCATAATGTTGACCTAGGCTAGAAAGAGTACCAAGGGAAAGTTTTAATTTGTTTCAAGCTTATTTTTGAGTCATGTAGGATGGAAGAGGATAAGAGGAAGCCTTGGAAAAATTTTAGAAGCCCTAGATAGTGAGATGGAAGTGTAGGCTCCATAATGTAGCATAATGAAGCAACTCCTAGTTAGGATCTTTAAAATAATTGTGTGATGACTCCAAGGAGTCTAAATGGAGTCAAGAATCATAGATTAAAGGAGAGAAGGGAGCCAAGATCATGAATTCTTGAGGTTGCTTCATTAAGTGCCTTATGGAAGCATAATGGAGCCATAAACCATGTAGCATCATGTAAAGTGTGTATAATGCCAAGGCTTGTTCCCATGAGTAATTCATGTTTCTTTTGGTGTGTCTAGGCCAAAAGAAACCATCTCCACCAATTTGTGGGTGTGTGGCCGAAAGAGGAGGCTTGAAAGCTAAAGAAAAAGTGTGTGAAATTGTGCAAGGTAGCTCTCCACCTCATTCTCTTTGCATTCTTGTGTGCATATGTATGTCTTTGTGTGCTTGCATGCATTCTTGATGCTTGATAATATGCCACTTGATCCTTGTTGTGCATTGGTACCAATGTGTTGTCTTGAATGACCATGGTTGTGGAAAGAGCCCATAAGGGTGAGGTGATGCCAAAAGTCCCTTGATGAAGGTGAGGAGATGCCAAAAGTCTCATGGCATGGGTGAGACAAGGCCAAAAGTCCCTTGAATGGGTGAGGCAAAGTCAAAAGTCCCTAGACCAAGAGTGAGGCAAATCCAAAAGTCCTAGAAATAGGGTGAGGCTAAACCAAAAGTCCCTAGAGCATGAAAGTAATCTTGACATGTGAATGTGGCATGGAATGGAATTTATTGCACACTTTATGCTTGTATGGTTATGCATTTGGTATATGTATGCCTTGAATATGATGTAAATGGGTGTGTGAGCTATTGGGATTCTTTGAATCTCATCTCTTCCTCTCCAATGCTCTAAGATGCTAGGTGGACCAAGTAGCTATGGTGAAGGGAGCCAACAACCATGAAAGAAGGAGATTGACAAGCCTAGGCCTAGTTTGTATTCTTTTTGAACCATAATGATGTTCAATGATGTATATGATTATTGTAAATGGCACATGACCCTTGAGATACATGTAAATATGATATTATGTGATGTATACATGTATGGATATGATGTATGAACTTTAGAAATGAATTTGGGTATGTAATGTCAAGTTATGCAAATTGGAAGTTTGATGCAAATGTGTATAAGTGAGGATTGAATGGCCAAAATGAGATGCATGAGGTTTGGGACCATTTGGGCAGCTCACATAAGTCTTAAATATGCTTTTAAACTTGCCCAAAAGGTGCCAAAACTAAGGGAAATCCATTTGGCAAATTTGGTACCCAATATGGAGCCAAAATTGACCATAATGGAACCCTATACCATTTTTTGGCCAAATGAGTTAGTCTTGCCCTAAAACTTGGCATGAAATTAGGTCTCATTAAGAGATTTTTGGGAAGCTAAAGATCATAATTTTTGGAGACCTAGAGAATATTTGAGGAATTTTGAAAGTTGGGATTTTTCATGGATTCTGGTATGGGTACTGTTCATACTGGCAGTTTTGAATTCTGTGTCACCCGATGGCCAAATGGTATCCAATGCTTATGAAATTTTATATGCATAAACTAGAGATCATAAGCTTTCTGTGGCCACTGAGATCACCTCATTTGGAGGTCTAGAGAGGAAGATATGCATTTTCAAAGGTTCTGCCCAGTATCAGACTTCTTGCCAGACCCGAGGTACTGTTCCATCGATTTCCGGGAGTTTGGCTTGATGTACTGATCTTGAGATATTTTTTCTCTCTAGTTAACATCCACATCTTTCCATAGTGATATCATTTGCAAGCATTGGATTTTTGTGGAATTAGTTAGACATTTTTGAAGTCCATATCAGTAAACTGTGACAGTATCAGGAACCCTCCGACCAGTAGATGATCTCGCGTGTCAAACGCATTATATATGAGATTTTAAGACTTCTACATATTTTTAGCATGAAGTAGACGTCTTAAGCTTTCCATAATGACTGAGATTACATGTTTTCTATTTTTATAGATTTAGTTATGAATTTCCAAAATTTGTGACAGAAAAGAAGAAATTCTGGCCGAAAATACAAACATGGATTTCATATGCTCCTTTGCTTTCTACGAGTTGTAGGCCAAATTTGATGATGGAAATGAGTTATATTCATGTGTTTAAGTATGATAAAGTGATAGATGCTTTCATATGGCCTACGGGACTCCGAAAGAAAAATTTTACCAGTAGAGAAATGTACTTTTATTCATAACTTCCTATGCCACTATATTGTTTCCATAGAATAAACATAAGATGAGGCATGGGAGTTGTATGAATTGAGTCCTAAAAGTATGGTGTTACACTACTTAAAGGCCTAAGTAGTTTAAATTCCATTTCAAGTTTCAATAAACCTATGTGATAGTAATATAAGTTAGAATGGGTATTTATAAGTTGTTTTGTATTACAAATTGATGTATGTAAGCCAAGCTAGTGTAAGTCCATCATTTTGTGGGTGTTAACCCGAGAAAGAACAAGAAAAAGGGAGAGAACAAAGAAGTTAGTGTAGCTTAAAGCTCTTAACTCTATAAGATATTTATTTGTCATACCATAGTAGATTATATGAAAATCTCATACCATACCCATTTAATGGCAATTAGTCATACTTACAGTTTTGACAACAGAATTTATCATTATTGAAAGCCTCAAATAATTTAATGTGTACAAAGAAATATTTCCATAATATTATTATCGAATTTCATGCCAAACAAGCTTGTTAGGCTTAGAATATCACAAAAAGAAGTTCAAATTTCAGAACTTGCTTCATATACACCTTTTCACAACTTTAACACATAATAAAGGTCAAACTTTGAAAAATTATAACTTGAGTTACACAACTTTGATTTGTGCAAACTTAGTGACTATGGAAAACTTATAATGAGAACTATTGACTATAAAAATTTCAAGTAAAAATGAGTTTATTTGGTCCCACAAAATCTATGAAAATAGAAATAGAACTGTATGAACAATAAACCAGCAAATTTGTAGAAAACAATTAACTTTAAAAATTCATAATAAATTTTATAGAGCTCCACAAATTATGTTCTTTAACTCTATGGAAAGCTCTATATGTGCTTTAAATGCTTGCCAAATTCAACCTAAAATTCATCTATCTAGTCTATCATTGGTTCATGGACATTTTATATCTCAAAAAGTACAAAATCTGGTTCTAAATGGTTCAAATTGAATCATATTATACCATATATCCATTTGGGCATGTTTTAAATGGCAAATACATCATATATGACTGATCCAACATGTCTCAAAAACTACACAACTCAAAATGACCCATTTACTCTCCATTATACACATGCAAATTCAAGAACTCAAAGGATCAAATGACACACTTTCATATATTTACATCCAAAAATGACCTATACATAATAATTTCATACTTTTGAGTGTGTGGGAATGACCATTTATCCAAATGTACAAGTACATAGTCATAGGTACAAGAATATGCCTCAAAATGAAATCTATTGTCAAAGTAACTCTTTTTAAACTTTTTGGATATCATTCTTACTTCCACGAGAGCCACCTAGACATGGTTTGTAGAAATGAGGGAAAATTGAGATTTAAAGAATCACACTAACTAATCCGTCATTCAAGCATATATATATAAGGTTCATTTAAATGCAAGGATGCAAGTATACATGTCATACCACCATCAATCATTTAAATTCATGCATTATGGATTCCATGGCTCCTTTAAGAGCAAAACCAAGCTCTAAAGACTTTTTGTTTAGTTTCACCCAATAATTTGATATTTTGGTTTATCTTCACCTTCTTTTAAGGACTCTTGACTTAACCTCACTTACAAATGAGACTTTTGACCTAGTCTCATCCATATTTAAAGGCTTTTAGCCTCACCTCACCCATTTCATGTCATACCTTATATTTCTATTATCATACTCTTTTATTTAGGGCAATTGGTGCATATTCATAAGATAAAAGTAAAAAAAAGTATGAAAATAATACACTTTTATCGTGTTATGTCAGGGTAAAATTTTTCAATTCGCGTTACGTAGGCCCCATGGATTATCCAACAACACTATCTAGTCATCTATCATTTATACAACTCATACATAACTCAAAATGTCACACAATAAAAAGCTCGGATTTTCACTCCTTCTCTCGGACAGCATAAGGCAAATTTTAGGGGAAACCTTGAAAAATCATAACTAAATGTAGAAAAATCAAAATCATATGAACCATAGTTTTCTGGAAATCTTTGGATGTCAAATTTATACTAAAAATAAGTTCTAGCCATGAAAATCCCATCTGGACTATGTTTAACAACAGAAAAGGAAAGAAGGTCTGGCTACCCTCTAATACTGATATGAATTACTGATACAAACTTAAGAAATTCATAATTAGTTTCACAAAAATTAAGTTTATGCAATCTATACCAATTTAGAAAACTACAGATGTTAACTAGAGGAAACAAATAGTTTCAGACCAATCCAAGAACGCTCAGACCCTGAAAATCAATCAAGTAGTACCATGGGTCTGATAGTATGCTTGGTATTGGACAACAACTTAAAAAATTAATATCTCCCTCTTTAGACATCCAAATGAGGTGCTTCCAATTGGCACAAGTCACTGGGAAAGTCTAGTTTCTCTCTCTAAAATTTCATAGTAATTGGACATCGTTTGCCTTATGATTGATAGAGAACAAATTTTAGACCAGATGAACAATGCACTAACCAAAACTAAAAAATTTGCCGACTTCAAAAATTCACCAAATATTTTGTAGACCTCCAAGTAATACCTACTTTAGATTCCTAAAAATCTCTCAATAAGCTCTAGATACATGCCAAATCTCAAATCAAGAAGAGCTCATTTGGACAAAAAGTGGTATAGCTCACCAAAATGGCCATTTTTGTTCTATATGAGGTACCGACTTTGTTCAATTGGCCTTCTTTAATCTTTGGTTACTCTTGGGCAAGTTTAAAAGCATGAATATAACTTGTGTAAACTGTCCAAGTGGTCCCAAACCCCATGTATCTTGTTTTGGCCACTCCACATCCAATAATACACAATTAACCATAACCATACAAGAGGCAAATTCCATAATTTCATTGATTTAAGGCTACATAAAGTATATATAGTATCCATTCATCATTTTACATTAGCTCATGGTCTTACATCACAAAAATAATATGTACAAGCTCACTTTAACATTCAACTACAAATAAGGTTACATAATAGATAAAATGCAATCTCTCAAGGTTTTTAGCTTGCACTCCTTACTTTTTGAACATCACCTAAGCATTTCAAAATAATAGAGAGAAGGGGAGTGAGATTCCTAAACTCTCAATAGCTCACATATCCATTCACACTTACATTCAAGGCATATATACATCAAAGCATATGTATGGAAGGTTTAATGACCGTAAAGTATGTAAGGTCACAATTTCCATGCCACTTATTCACATTCAAGCTAAGAACATGCTCTAGGAATTTTTTGTTTTATCTCACCCTATTTTTAGGACTTTTGGATTTGCCTCACCCTTGGCCTAAGGACTTTTGACTTAGCCTCACCTTTCCAAGAGACTTTTGCCCTTATTTCACCCATACCATGAAACTTTTGGCATCTTCTTACCTTTATCAAGGGACTTTTGGCATCACCTCACCCTTATGAGCCATTTCCACAACCAAAGCCATTCAAGGAAACACATTGGTACCAATGTAATGTCAAGGCATCAAGTGGCATGTTATCAAATCACAAGAACATACACAAGCATACAATGACACACATATGCACTTAAGAATGCAAAGAGAATGAAGTGGAGAGCTACTTTGAATTTTGCAAGCTTTCCTTTGTCTTATTCCTCCCCTTTTTTAGCCTCACAAGTACACCTAGGTGGGTTAGTGTTCTCTTGGCCTAAACACCATAAACAATACATAATTACACACTTGAAGTAAGCCAAGATATTAAACTTACTCTTGAACACACACTTGGTTCCATAAGTGGCATAATGGTTCCATAAATGGCCTATTGAAGTAACCTTTACAATTCAAACTCTAGACTCCCATCTCTTCCCATTTCTAGCCTTTTGGCCTCATTCAAAGTCCTCAGAGCCCTCACACAATTATTCACACAAGGTTAGAATTAAGTTGCTTCACAAAGCATCATTATGGACACCATTGTCCCATCTCCCAATTCATGACTCTTAAATTTTTTCTAACGGTTTTTCCCATCTTCTAACATCATATAAAGTCCTAAACCAAGGTTAGAACAATTTAAAACATTCTGTACCCTATCCATCCTAGCTTGGCCAAACCTCTAGGAAATAATGGAATTCTTGGAGTTTTAAAATTTTTCTTGATGGGAGAGCCACTTAGGAGGGTTTCTAAAGGTCTTAAGAGCTTAAGCAAACACTCAGATAGCCAAGGCATTACTTACACAAAATTAGATTACATAAAACCCTAAAGAAACCTACACTTTTCTATCTTATTTCCATAGGTTTTTCTTACAATTTCTTGCCATATTCCTCTTCCTCATGGTCTAAAATTCTAGTTCTCCTCTTGTTTTTGGATACAAAATCCTCCCTCTATATGGTTCTATATAAGGCTGAAACACACACCAAGAAGAAGCAAGTGAAGAAGGCAACTAAGGTGTGAATTTACCTTAGATTCAAGTGCATTTTCAAAGCTCTTCCTTCTTGGTTTATTCCACTAGAAGGAATTCAAACTCTTCCCTTAGGTTCTGGACCAAAATAGAACCAAAAGTTCAACTAAACCATAAAAAGAAAGCATGAAAGGAGAGGAGCAAGGTTGGAGGAAGAAAGAGCATAAAATTTTACAAATTTCCTTACCTTCTCCTTGATTTTTCTCCTCCTTTTCTTCCTCTCTTGGTGCGCCTCAAGAAGCTGGTCATTTTCTATATTTTGGGTAGAGGAAAGTTAGGCTATATGAGAGGGAGGAGAGACAAGAAGCTTATGAAACATTTAAGAAACTCATTTTTTCAAAAATTTCAATTTCATCCTTCCATAATGGTAATTTTGTTTTGGCTTCGTTTTAAATCCTTTTTTAGAACCATATTTTCTATTATAAAATTTAAGTTTCTAATTTAATAAAATGCCTTTGGAATTACTCAAATTGGGGCTAAAGCCTTACCAAATGAATCTGTTAAAATTCAGGCTTACTGCTATTGGAAAACATACACCAGAAAGGCTTTACCAGTCTCAAGGCTTCCTCTGGTTTTTAAGGCCTATGAGAACCTTGGGTAAGTCAATTTTTTCATTTAAAAAGCCCTCCTATGTGTTTTTCCAAAAGTTATACTTATTTACGAAAATGCCATTATGTTTCATCAATTTTCATCACAAATTGTTTCACCATCCTAGCTCTATTTTTCTTTTCATCTGAGCTTGGAATTATCATTTTTAGGGTCTAGAACTCTACCCAATTTTTTTGGGATATTATCTAGCTCATTTCAGAAGACTTGCTTTTATACGGCTCATTTTGTCGTTTTACGAAAATTACGTTCGTTACATTTCAAGAGACTTTTGGCACAATTTCACCCATTTAAGGGCCAAACTAATTCCAAATGCAATCAAATGTCATCAAATTCCATAAAGTCATCAAATAATACACAACATACATAATTTGAAAGCAAAACATATAAGTAATCTAAGACTCAAGCAACCAAACATAAATACACAAGAATGAAGCAAAAGTTACTTTGATCCAAGAATTCCTATTGATTTTCTTTTATTTCTTTCCCCTCTTCCAAGACTCTACTCCCACAATTGAATGAGACCTCACTTGCTTAGCCTAGATATATCAATTGAAGCACAAAATTATCAATAGAACTATACTTGTACTCATTTAAGCCACATATATGTTAGTTAGGGTTTTAGGAATAATGGCTTCCTTCATTATTCTAAGAAGCAACACTTTAAAATCTAAGTTCTTGACTACAAACCTCAATTGATATAGCTTATATGACTTTAATAGAATGCATTAGAGTAACCACTTATATGATTTAGGGAGCCAAAACCAAGTTACTTCTTAATGCATAGTTGAACCCTAAAAATTCACCTCTTAAAATAAGGCTTTTAAATTCAGACCAATAGTCCTTTTAATATTTATAATTCATATCTAGACCATTTATAACCTTGGAATCATTAAAAACTCTTCCTAGGTACCCTAGATAGGTCTTAGCCAAGACATACACTAGGATGAGCTTCCATGGAGTTTTGTTCCACTATTAGGGAATTAGCATCTATTGGAGTTCCTTAGCTTCTTCCTCGTTCATTTATGCTTTTACATAGCTTGAAATACCCTTCTAAGGCTTCATACTTCTTAAGGTGCAATCAAAACCCTAACTTTCATATCTTATAATCTATAGTTTCCTAATTGATAACAATTCTATATTCTTGATCTCCATGCTTCAAAACTGCAATCCCCATCATATTTCGGCCAACAACTAATTCCCTTTATGCTTTCTTCAAGTTGGCCTAATATGGAAGCTCTTGGAGGAGCAAGGAAGAGCTACTTTCTTCTGCCATGTTATACATCATATGAAAAGGCTTTGAATGGAAAGCATTATGGTGTATTTAGCTCCCTTTACAAAGTTCATTCCTCCATAAGTCAAACAGCAAAAATTCCCCTTTTAAAGAACTAAAACCATAAAAAGAAAGAGAAGAAAGAATATAAATTAGTTTATAAAGACATCATAGGAAGAATCTCCACAATTTCTTACTTTAGATAGCCTTTCTTCTCCTTGGTTTTTGTTAGTTCTTGGACACCTTTTAGGTTTGATTTGCAGTTGCTCAAAGTTGGCCAAAATGAAGGGGAAAGGGTGAGACATGATATATATAGAGACAAGCTAAGGTTTTATAATTTTTCTATATTCTAATTTTGCCCTCAATATTTAATTTCATGATTTGAGTTTATTTCAACTCCTTTTTCAAAAGCATCTTTTCCATCATAAAATTTAGATCCTCTAATTTATTAAAAATATTTTATTTCAATTTTGTGGGATTCAGAATAATCTAAAATAATTTCGCCAAAGTTTGGGTCAACTGATGACCTAAATTATATATCAGGAGGGTTTTAACTATTCTGACGATTCCTATAGTTTTTTAGGCCTTTGAAAATTTTTGATGAGTTTAATTTTAACATTTAAAACTCCCTCTTTTAAGTTTTAAAAAAGTTACCCAAAATTATGATTTTGCCACTGAATTTACAGTTTATTCTGTTTAGTTGTTTTGGCTCTAGTTTCAAGCCACTTTTAGTTTCCTAACCATATTTCTAAATACTGTAATTAGCATCCTACCTTCAATTGGCCTTAATTTACTTTGATTTAGGGTCCTCTAATATCACAATATAGGTTTCAGTTTAGTCTCTGACAAATTGGATATTACACTATTTCTTCCTACCTTGCATATATTTGAGTGTACGAATGAATTGGGATGCTTGTATATTTAGTTATTCAATGATTACATGAATTATATTTTGAATTGGCTTTTATCATGATTTTTATACATGTATGATATTATGTTGGGCTCTGAGCATGAGATGGCGAGAAATTGAGTGCAGAAGTTCTTCTTTAACCTAGAGATGAGCTTAGCCAATGTGTTTTCATGCCATGGCTAGATGAAAATTAAAGTTTCATGTCAATTTTCATGTTTAAGTTACTTAATGCATATAGCATACATACTTACATTTCCTCATTTGCATTTATTGTATGCATTGATGTGGAATGATATTTGCTATTAAGATTCTCCCAAAAATCTCACCCCATTTTATCCCCATAAACCATGACAGGTACTTCAAGCAAAGACAAAGAAGTGATGAAGGCTTAGAGCTTTAAGACCTTTAATAGAAAGCCTTTAATGTCTATATGTTTTTATATATATGTGGAGACAAATTAGTGATGAACTATTATGTATATTATGATGACATGCAATGGTAACTCTTGCACAAGTTTAAGAATATATATGTTATTTTGAGGTAAGAGTTTGTAAATGGAACGTGCTTTTATATATGAAAAGTTACTTGTTCCATATGCATGGTTGGATGTGAGATTGTGAGTTTTAGTAGCTAGCATTATTTCTTATATTGACCTTTATGGAAATGAAGTATGGATGGATTAAAATTTGCTCAAGGGAAGAGATTTCATATTAAGGCTTAAATGGACCACTTTAGAACCAAAAATTGGTCCAAATGAGCCATAAATTGCAACCTTACCCTTGATAGTCTTAATGATCTAATTTGAAGCTAAAATTTAGTAGACACTTATAGGATATATAGAGATTTCCAACAAGCCAAAGATGGTTTTCCTTTTTTTTAGCTCTATAGAATGTTTGATAAATTTTTAAATCTGGTCTTAAAAAGTTGAATTATGTAGTTATTGTTCCCTTTACATAGCCTTTATTTTTTGTACCTTTTAAGAGGATAATTAATTCATTTTCATTTAAATTTTTATAACATACAGTTCAAATTATAAATTTGTCATGGATACTTAATTTGCACAAATTGAAGTTATATAACCAAAGTTATGAATTTTTGAAGTTTAGACCATATTATGTCAAAAGAAGTTAAGTTTGGTTATATAGTTCCCTTACGCAATTAGGACTAGTATGATGATCATGTGGATCAAAAAAAATGTGTATGGAAGTTATGAATAAAAATGAAAAACAAAATTCAAAATTTGACCTCTATAGTTCTCGTTGACATGCGAAAAGGCTATGAAACTGCTGGTACAAGTTTTGTAGCAATTGTTTTATAGTATTTGACATTGTTTGAACATGAAAATGATTATATAGAATATACTATGACATTATGTTTCACTAGGCAAGTTTCCTTGTGCTCTAAATTTATATGAGCTAGCTAGCTATTCTAATTATAACTCCATGTTTCAATTGTAGCTAACCACTTGATCAATCTTAGATTCCAACTTCTCAAATCATTTAGTGGTAACATTTATAAACTTTTTAAATGCTGCTTCCTAAGAAGGCTTGCTCTTTTTTTTATGATGGGCCTATAAGTTTCTAGCTTGAAAGTTATGCTTAGGCTACCCACCACGATTACCTTGATTACCCCATGCCAAATTGGGATGATTCCAACATTTAGGATTGTAAGTAGAAAAGATGGGTTATTTTGCTAGTTTAGATAATTAGAGACATCATGCACTTGATCAGCAACATTTGGTCCCATTGAATTACTCAAATGGCAATCATTATATGTATGCCTTCCAACATAAAGTTCATAGCTTGGAAGAGAATTAGAATTAAATACCACATTGACACTCAACTAATCAACTCTCTTCATCAATATATCAAGCTTTGTATTCAATGAGTTAATGTTATCCATCTCTATGTCACTTGTAGCTAATCTAAGTAAGTACCTTTCACTAGGCCACTAATAGAAATTGGTAGCCATCTCGTTGATGATGGATACTACCTCATTAGTTGGTTTTCCCATCAAAGATCCACCCATAATTGCATCAAAACTGACCTTGTTTAGGTGTGATAGGCCTTGATAGAATGTCTATTATATTAGACAGTCTTGGATCCCATGATGTGGACACCTTCTTTATAAATCCTTATAGCACCCACACTTTATAAAAAGATTCACCATCTAATTGCACAAAGTTCTATCATTCTAAAGTTTGGACGTTTTACAAGGTGGGAAATATTTGGCCAAGAAGGCTTGTGAAAGCTCGTCCCACATGGTAAAAGAATTGGGAGGCTTGGATGCCAACTACAACACAGCCTTTTCTCTCAAAAGAAAGGGAATATTCAAAGTCTAATTGCATTATCTAAAACCCCATTCATTGTAATTGTATCATGTAGGTTAAGTGTGCATTCCAATCTTCACTCATTGCTCACCAAAATTCATTTTGTTGCACAATTTAAATCATCCTAAACTTGATATTAAATTATTCATGTTGATTACAGAATTGACAATACTATTATTAAGCTCTCATGCATTCAACATGGCAAACTCACAAACAAGTCAGGTATAATTAAACACGACCATTTTTGGTTGCTAGAGATAACCCACTTGTGCAACCGGTAAGGCATCACTTTGTTGTCCCCTCATTTGAAAGGTACACTTTGGCTCTAGGTCAAGTTTCAAGTAATTAGCACTTTGGGAGCATATCATAAATCTCAAGCACATATAAAATGAACTACTAAAAGTGAATAAAGATAAAAGATAAGAAAAATATACAATTAAAAAGAAAAATTTATAAATTAGTAAGATTAATTGTTGTAATGATATTGAGTGTGTCTTCTCTAGCAACGGCAAGGGTACGAGTCACACAAGTAACATAGAAGTGATTTAAGTATTGTCCCATAAGGAAGGTAGAACAAGTACTAATTTCCCTAATTACTCTTATTATCTAGAGAATGGACTAGGTTGAATCAAAATAATTAATTAAGAACTTAATTGCAGTACATGAAAATAAATAACTAGACTACTTAAATATAAAAAGTTCTAGAGTTTGGATTTCAATATTTGCTTCTTGTGAATGGATGAAGAGTGACTCATGGAATTGATTTCTTTCCTAATTAATAATTAATTCCTTGATATATGCATAATTCTCTTTCAAAATAGAACACATATATCTATGTTAGTCTTATGTCTAATTTCGTGATCATAGATTCAAACACAAATCCCTTAAGTTCAATGGAATTTAGTGTGAGGTTGCTACTTGGCTAGTTAAGATTTATATATTTATAAAATCTAAATCTAAATCTATCCCCTAAGTAATCCATTATAACAATTCACCGTTTAGTTCATCTCATTATAAATTAGACTTCACAAAGAGTGTGTAGTAATTTGCAAAAGAATTATACATAGAACAATAGAATAGTCCAAGTGAAAAATCTTTACATAACTATCTCAATCTCAAATGCAATCGATAAATATATTAATCCAAACCCCAAATCTAACAAGTTTAGCTACTCATGATCAAAATCCTAGCAGTAAAAAGAAATAAATTCATGATAAAAGAAGGAAAAAGTAGAAGAGAAAAACAAATCAATGATTATATCAATATTTAGTAAGACATCTCTAGATCTCCAGTGTTGTAGTTGTTCTCTTCAAAATTTTCCTAAATTGAATCATGCATTCTTTGGCCTCTCTAGCATCTTTTTAACATGTTCCTTAAGGTTACAATTAATCCTTCCAAAATTGCCCTTGAGTGCTCTAAAAAATGAATTAATATTACTGCACATAGCTTGGCCATGCAAATATGCCTAATCACACACTAAAGGGGTTTATATGAATTTCTATCTATGGCTTCCTTAGATTACCAATTACATGGCCTTGGTGAAATCATACCAAAGGTGTGTGAATTTACATAGCCTATGTGAAATCACACAAGGGTCATGTACCTTGTCATTTCTACTATTGTGCTCCACTATCAACTGCATGGCCCATGTAACACCACACAGGGTTGTTATATGTGCTAAAATCTCTACTTTCTCGTCCAAAAGTGCCTTTCCACCTCATGCATCAACTCTTGATGAAAATACATAATTCTAGTATAAGAAATCTTATAACAAGGCTAGAATATAAGATTTAATGTCACATAATTAGTATAAAAATATGGTATGTGAAATCACACTGAAGGTCATATAATTTCTGTCTATGGCTTCCTTAGATTACCCAATTACATGGCCTTGGTGAAATCACACTGAAGGTATGTGAATTTACATAGCCTATGTGAAATCATACAAGGGTCGTGTACCTTGTTAATTCTACTATTGTACTCCTCTGTCAAATGCATGGCCTATGTAACACCACACATGACTATTATATATGTTAAAATTTCTATTTTCTCCTTCAAAAGTGCCTTTCTACCTCATGCATCAACTCTTGATGAAAATACATAATCCTAATATAAAAAAACTCATAAAATGGGCTAGAATATAGGATTTGAGTTCACATAATCAGTATAGAAATATGGTATGTGAAATCACACTGAAGGTCACATAATTTTTATCTATGGCTTCCTTAGATTACCTAATTATATCGCCTAGGTGAAATCATAGTGTGTGAATTTACATAGTCCATGTGAAATCACACAAGGGTCGTGTATCTTGTTATTTTTGCTATTGTGCTCCGCTATCAAATGCATGACCCTGTAACACCACACAGGGTTGTTATATGTTCTAAAATCTCTACTTTCTCCTTTAAAAGTGCCTTTCCACCTCATGTATCAACTTTTGATGAAAATACATAATTCTAGTACAAGAAATCTTATAAAATGGGTTAGAATATAGGATTTGAGGTCATATAATTAGTATCGAAATATGGCATTTGAAATCACATCAAAGGTGTGTGAATTTACATAGCCTATGTGAAATCCCACAAGGATCGTGTACCTTGTTATTTATGCTACTGTGCTCCCCTATCAAATGCATGGCATATGTAACACCACATAGGGTTATTATATGTGCTAAAATCTCTGCTTCCTCCTCAAAAAGTTCATGTCCACTCATGCATCAACTCTTGATGAAAATACATAATTCTAGTATAAGAAATCTTATAAAATGGGCTAGGATGTAGGATTTAAGGTCATATAATTAGTATGGAAATATAGTATATCAAGTAAAACTGAGATGACATTAATAGCACCCATAAGTGTGACAGGCACATAAGCTCATGCTTAGTTTTGAAGTAGTTTCTGTATTCCCTTTCTTTTTCCCAACTCCTTTAGTCTTCTATCATTGTTACATCTCCATGTGTTGTTACCCCTTCTATTGTCCTCCTTGGCCACATAGTTTTGCAAATAGCCTCTTTGAATGTCATTCTCGATGGTGTTTTTAAGTTTTTATGCAATTCAGTGTCATGCCTACGTCACGATGATAATGAAAAAACTTATTATGGTCACGCTCTTCCCTCCGAGTTTTAGTAGTAGGGGTTGTTTCCCAAACTCTTATTTTCCACATTAATCAAGATCTCAATTGAAGAAACAATTAATGGGGCATAGAATTCATACTATGGTCATTATAGGTCTAGGCTTATAAAGTTGACCTTTCTTCCCGACTTGTCTTTCATAAGCTTTCATGGCTCCTCATTCTTCTTTTTTTCTCTAAACCTCTGTCCTTCCTTTTTTCTTTCTTCTTTAGCCTTCATATAGTTCTCTGTCTACATGTAATGTGAGACTTTCTGCATGAGCTCAGCTATTATTTCTTGGCACTTCTTGTTTGAGGAAAAGTTCAACTTTTAAGATTGTGAGGCCATAGTCATAGCCTAGATAACCATGCTAGAGTTTGGGTTTCTAATGATGTATAACTTCTCATTGAAACACTTCACAAACTTTTCTAAGGCTTTGACCATTTTCTTACATGTCTCTAAAAGCACAAATGAAAAGGTTTAGGTGATACTTGTAGGGAACTAAGCTTGAAACTGCTGAGCAAGTTAAATGGAGCTATTGATCAAGTTAGGGGGTTGGTTATTGAACTACATCGTAGCTCCATCTTTCAAAGTTGTTAGGAAAATCCTACATTAGTATTCTAAAGATACTTAGGCTAAGTCCATCTATATAGCAAAGTTTTACAAATGGTGGATAGGGTCAACTTTCTCGTTATATAGCTTGATTATGATAGGTTTATATCTCTTCAAAGATAATGCCCCCATATATAGATGGTGGGCAGAAAGTTGTTGAATCCTAAGAAACTTGCATCTCCAAAGTAGTCTACTTAAGGAGATTTCTACTTCCTTGCCTAAGAATGGCTTCCTTCATAGCTTGTTTTTCTTTTTGGGCTTATTGCTCTTCCATTATCCTTCTCAACTCTCATAACACTTTGCTATTTCTCACTAAATACTCTTTAACCTTTCCAACCATTTGGCAAATATTACTCCAATGAGTTTTTTATTTTACTTGCCTATAAGGAAAGGGTGGCTTGTAGGAGTTTCTAGTTCTCCCATTTTTGTGACTTCCATAAAAAGCATCCACTACACTTTCTTCTTCCTTTGAGCACCCTTGATCTGTTTCATCCTCTTCAGAAGGGATGTAGTCTTTATCTATAGAGCTATTATGTGCTTGCCTCCTTCGTTAGCCTGCTTGAACTTAGTTAGCTTGGGATTGCTCTTCCACCATTAATGCAACTTATCTATGGTCAATTGCTTTGCCTTTTTAAGCTCATTCAACTTCGTTGTAACGAAGTCTTTCCCTAACTATTACTAGTTGTTCTTGCATTTTTGTTATGTACTATTATTGTTGGTAGAGTTTCTTAAGGAACTTAACGTTGTTGACCTACCTACTATAAACAAGTTGAATGGGTTTACATCAAAAGTGTTTTCTTTCACTATCTAATAAGGTTAGCTATTTTGACAAGGCCAAAAGTGCCATTTCCTTATGTTTGGGTGGTGACATTACCAAGCGATCTAGCTTCAATGAGGATTAGCAGATCTGGCAAGTTCTGCATGTCTAGGTGGCTCTAGATTGAGGACACAACTTGGTAATAATGCTCTACTTGTGCTTCACTCTAGACTCTAGTATTATAGTCATTGTTTTGGTTGCTGGAACAATTCTTCCTCATTTAGGTAATGGATCTTGAGCGACCAAGAAGTTTAGGCTTTAAGACAAGGAGACCCTTGCCTATCATGCCAAATTGGCATTGAAAGTATAACAAAGAAAGAATGAGGAGGCTTAGCTTAGGCCAGGATCTTTGTTTTACTTAGTTTTTAGAATGAGATATAATGGACTTCCTCCCTTAATTAAAAGGAGTAACCAAGGCTATCTATAACCACTAGTGTATGTTATGTCTATTTGAGATGGTGTGACTATTTCTTAGGGATAGCAACCAAATGCTAAGGTCTTGTTCTTATGTTTTAGGTTTTATGTCTTCATATACTTAGAGATTAGTGCCAATTGTCGCATAGTTTTAAGGTTTTATGATATCTCCTTTGTCTTGTGAGCCTTGGTGAAGTGGGAAGAATGACTTTGAGCCTATGGGATTAGCATGCCAATAATGTTCCCACATGTAAGTTTAGAAGAATTTATTATGATATATAAAAATTCAATAGCTCAACTAATAAGATATAATGTAAAATAGATCTTTTGTAATATAGCATGGGGTGTAATTGAAAAAATATATATTGAAGAAATATTGAAAAACTTTCAATGTTAAAAATTATTCTTATTATTATTATTTTGGTTAAACTGTATCCTATGCATTTACTTACTAAATATATAGCTGAATTATATATAACACCAAGTTTTTGGGATGACTTTTAGTTGTTTTAGAAACTTTGTTATTTAAAATCAAGTGACATTGATATTGTTTGGTCACTTGGATGGAATTACAAACCCATCGATACGAAAAGTATTGGGGTCTAGCCCTTGTTTTTCACCTCCCCAATTGGCACACTTTCATTAAGAATAAGCAGTGTCCTTTAATTTCCTCTAAGTAAATGCCACATCTTTCAAATTATGGCCGCGAGAATCCCACCATGGGAGCAAATTCATTCATTTGGTAGTTAACGGGCATCTTATAAACATGTTACAGCATTTTTAGCTTCATTTGATATCTGTTTATAATTTTATTTCATAAAAACTACTTTTGAGTTAAAGCTATAATAAATTTTTCATTACAAAATAAAAAATAATATGTATATCGAACATAAATATATTATAAAGTATAAAATAAAAAAATAAAACTATTTTTAAGTTAAACGGACCATTCTTTTCATTTCTTTTCATATTTTCTTAAATGATTAACTCATCCTTGAACGGACTATTTTGAATTGTGAACTACTTAATACAGCCTTTGTAGATTCGCATTTAACATTTCTAAATTTAAATGTCTAAAGTCGTACAATGAACCAGAAAAACACTGAATGGCAAATTCATGCCCATTTCTACTGTTAACTGTGGGACCATAGGTTTCTTGGCTTCTTTCTGGGTTCAGCACGCAGATTTTCCAAAGAATCTTCTTGATAGACATTGAGAGAGAATAGAAAGTTATTCATCCTTTACTTATCTATCCAATAAATATCCCTCTCCAAGACATTGTGTTGACTTAACTAAAACAGAAACCTACAAAGCACCACTACATCTGCAAAATACAATTTGGTTCCTTATTAAACTAACATTACAAAGGACACTTCATTTGAAAGACCTAATTTATAAAGTAGGAACGCATGAGAATTTCTCTAACAACATTATTCATATATGTAGGTTATAGAGTTTGAGTTGTTTTGTGAACTCATCTACTAATGGCAGTGCCTGTGGAAGGGTCGGACGTGGAGACCTCCATCAATGTGAATATTTATCATTGTCTTGTATGTGACAACTTTCTTATCATCGTTCAATTCGAAGCGGAAACAGCCTAACAATACTGCAGAGAATATCTTCATCTGTCTATAAGCAAACTCTTTCCCTAGACAAATTCGTGGACCTGCCTGTGCATGAATAAAAATTTATGTTAGACTACCAGACGAGCATGGGAGCCCTTCCTCCCCACTCCCCAAAAAAAAATCAAAAAAAAAAAAAAGAAATAGAAGGAAGGGTAAATTACTTTCCCCTCCCTTAAGGGTGATTTAATTACACAACTCTCTCTTCTAATAAAAAAAATTAATTGTTTTCCTCAACTTTTATTTCAAATTTATTTATTTTGTCTTGAAAACAATAGTCTTATTTATTCTAAAAATTTATTACATTTATAACCACGGTTATATAAATCAAATGTATGTTTACCACATATATTATTGTTGAAATTAAATATTACCAAGTATTGCCCTTTAATTTTAAGATTTTTTATTAAAAAAATTACTGTCTAAATATATTTTTTGGTTTTTCATTTTTTATTGAATTATTTTAAATTTACTAAATTTAGGAACGCAGTTATTTTACAAAATTAAAGGTATTTTGGTTGAAATAAATTTCATTATAGCCTAAACTTTTGGTTTCAATGGAAGGTAGTGTAATTTTTCATAATAGTAGAAACTAAAAGAGGAGAGAGTAATTTACACACAGACAAAAAAATAAAAAATGAAACCAGCAATATCAAAGTAAAATTGTGGTAGTTATCCGCTTGGCACCAGGATAAAAAGTAAGAGATAGGAATGTCGAATGCCCCAAACACATATCTAACCTGGAAAGCTGTAAACTTGAAAGGGCTTTCTGGCTGAAAAATGCTATTCTCATCAAGCCATCTCTCTGGTCTAAATTCCTCTGCATCATCTCCCCATATAAATTTCATCCGACCCATAGCATAAGGTTGGTATGCTACTGTATCTCCGTTATTTACACTATATCCATCTGGCAATGTATCATCAGAAAAGCACATCTTTGCATCCTGTATGAAGAGAAGTTTGAGATTCAAGGTATGTTTGGATTGAGGAGAAAAGATGAGAAGGAAGGAAAGAAACTATTGTTTAAATCTAAATTAAAAAAAAAAAGTGCAGAATTAGAATTTGTACTTTCTTTCCCTCCCCCTCCATTCTTAATCCAAACATACCCTTACAAATTCATTTCACCCATAAGCATGTCAAATGTCCAACACTAACGAAAAAGCTATAAACAAGAACATGAAAGTCAGTAGTCGATATTGTGCACCAAAGTACTCTACAAAAATCTTTTCAAAGGTTTGTCATATAAATATAAAAAAATTTAAGTACGGCAGATATAAGTTGTTGAAAGTGAAATATAGGGTTAAACTTTGTATGGTTGGCAGAACTTAGGGCCTAAAGAAAACCATACACAATTTGGCCCTTGTATCTTCCTTTATTTCTGATACTTAGCAAATAGAATTTAACTACGAAGATCAAATCCTATAGATATGGATTAAGTGATAGCTACAAGAGTTCTAGACAATAAGAAAGTTTAACTCAACACTCCCTCTTAGTTTGTAAAACGTATATAACAAGATTTGACAGGTCTTTTAACATAAGTAAAGGATGTAAACCTAGGAACCAAAAGGCTCATTAATACTTTAACATATATATATATATATATATATAGCAAGAGAGAGAGAGAGAGAATGTAGGAAGGATGATCAAAGTTGCTAATCCTCTTATCTGTGCTCTCCTTTGTTTATTGTGAAAAACATACAGAAGAAACATAACCTAACGAATTGATTAGCCTACTATCCTATAATTTTAGGCTATTAAAGTAAATCAAATAAAACAGAAAAATACAATCAGATTTAATTAAATAAGAGATAAAAAAAGAACAAAAAATAAGGAAAGAAAAACTGAAGCCCATAGGCATAGGTCCACTGGTGCAATTAGCAAAAGCCCAAAGGCATGTGATCATTATGGACAATCATGTGATCACCAAAACTCCCCCTCAAGCTGAAGAATTTAGATTAATCATTCTTTGCTTGTTACTTAGGCTTTCAAGCTTCACCCTTGACATCAACTTTGTCAACAAATCAGCTACTTGAAATTGAGTGGGAGTATGATTCAGATCAAATACTCTAGAGTCAAGTTTCTCTTTGATAAAATGTCTGTCAAGTTCTACATGCTTCATTCTATCATGATGTACTAACTTCTTCATAATGCTTATAGTTGCCAAGCTATCACACATAACTTTTATAGGAGCCTCTATTGGAATTCTCGCCTTCCCAAGAAGTCTCTTTAACCACAATTCCTCGTATACCTTGTGATAATGCTCGATACTTTGCTTCAACACTACTTCTAGCAACCAGATAGTGTTTTTCACCTTTCTATATTATCAAATTTCCTCACACAAATGTATAATACTCAAAAGTAGATCTTCTATCAGCAATGGATCTTGCCCTACTTCTCTTAGTTCCCTTCTTAAAGTACATTCCCTTGCTAGGAGTCATCTTCAAATACCGCAAAATCTAATAAATAGCTTCCATATGTTCCTCGATAGGCTTGTTCATATACTAATTTACAACATTCACTGGAAAGCTGATATCTGGCTGAATATGGGAGAGATAGATGAGTTTCCCAACTAGCCTCTACTACCTCACAATGTCTAGAAGGGGACTTTCTCCCTTGAACCCAGACTTAAAAGTAGTTTCCATAGGAGTTTTAGCTAGTTTACACCCTAATATTTCTATCTCCTCCAATAAATCAAGGGTTTGCTTTCTTTGAGAAACAACAATGTCTTTCTTTGAACGAGCCACTTCCATGCCTAAGAAGTATCTCAAGTCACCAAGAACTTTGATTTCAAAGTTCTGGTGAGAGCTTCTTTCAATGTCCTGATTTCTATTCTATGATCAACTGTAATGACAATATCATACACATAAATGATCAAGATAGCCAATTTACCAACAAGAGAAAATTTAGTAGAGTATGATTAGCCTGTCCCTAAAAGTACCCACAACTTCCAATAGCCTCAATAAACTTATCAAACCTAGCTCTAGGAGACTATTTGAGACCATAAAGCTACTTATGAAGTTTGCAAACCCTTTTCTTATCACCTTCTATTTCAAACCCAAGAGGAACTTCCATACAAACTTCTTCATCCAACTCACCATTCAAGAAAGCATTCTTCATATCACATTGACAAAGAGACCAATCTAGGTTTGCAACTAAGGAAAGAAGAATTTTGATAGTGTTGAATTTAGCCATAGGAACAAAGGTCTCATGGTAGTCCACACCATAAATTTGGATAAAACCTTTAGCTACTAACCTTACCTTATGATGATTAATGCTTCCATTGGCCCTACATTTGATTGTAAAACTCCGTTTGCACCCTACAAGTTTCTGCCTTCAGGAGTTCAATAATCCCCTAGGTCCCATTCTTCTTTAAAGCAGTCACTTCCTCTAGAATAGCCTTTCTCCCTTCAAAGGAATGTTTAAAGGTATTTTCTCACTAGAAATATTAGCACAAAGGCTCTAAAATTTCTTGATAAGTTACCATAAGACACATAATTGCCAATGGGATGAAGAGTACAAGATTAAGTTCCTTTCCTCAATGCAATAGGAACATTTGAATCATCATTACCTAAACTTGGAGTGGATGTTTGGTGCTATACTTGGAGTGTGCTAGGGTCAATATCATTTTCCTTCTTTTCTTCTTGAGTATACCTATAATTTGCCCTACTTTGGAACGTCAACTTCCCTATCAACCTCGAGTAAATGCTATCCTAAACATTCAAGTTCAGATATGAGAGCAGATGCATCACTATGGGTCACAAGTACAGTCGTAATAAGGGTTTCAGGTCCTCTGGTCTTAGCAAAGGCATGGGTTTTATCTTTGTTTGGTGTGCAAGTCTTGGGTAAGATGTAACACCTTACTTTCTAGCTCATACCCATCATGCCTTACATACTCATATACACATGCTAAACATACAAGGGAGGTTATTTGCTCTACCTTATGCTTAATTTCTATGGCATTATGTATGGGTAGATTTCCATTGAAAGTCACATGGACCGGGTGAGCTCTTTCTCTACATCCTCATGCTTAATTTCACTATTAAGACTCATTTTAATCCCAACAACATGCTTTAAACTCATGGAAAGCAAAAAGGGATTTGAGACATACATTTTCGTTCTTGGCAGATTTTGCTTCATTTCTGGGCTAAGTTTGGAAATTCATAACTAAATGCAGAAAAATCGTATCTGCATGATCTCAGTCATTCTAGAAAGCTTAAGACGTCTGCTTCATTCTAAAAATATGTAGAAGTCTCAATATCTCACATATCTTGAGTTTGACATCAAAATCGTTCACTGGTCAGAGGAGGCTCCTTTGCTGTCACAGTTTACTGATATGGACTTTGAAAATGTCTAACTAATTCCACAAAAATCCAGTGCTTGCAAACGATATCTCTATGGAAAGATGTGGATGTTAGCTAGAGGAAAAAAATATCTCCAGATCAGTTTACCAAACCAATTTCCCGGAAACCGATGAAACAGTACTTCGGGTCTGGTTGGGTATCTGATTCTGGGCAGGAACTTCGAAATTGCATATCTTCCTCTCTAGACCTCTAAATGAGGTGCTTCCAGTTCCTACAAGTCACTGTGACCATCTAGCCTCTGTGTATAAAATTTCGTAGCCATTGGACTACGTTTGCCTCTCGGATGACACGATTTCTAAACTGATCAAATGAACAGTGTTTTCTGAAATCCGAATTTCTGATGTCAACTTTGAAAAATCATAGAAAATGCTATAGACCTCCAAATGACATGAACTCTAGCTTCCCAAAAAGCTCTAAACATGATCTAGTTACATGTCAAATTTCAGAACAAGAAGAGGTCATATGGTTAGCTCTTGACATCATGTGCAAAAAGCCACTTTCTTGGCTAAAAATAGGGCTCATGGGATCCAATCTTGGTTCTTCTACCTCTATGACCCTTTGAGCACATAAGAAAGCATCTCTAGGGGCCATCAATCATGACTCAATTGTCTGACAACTTAGATTGGATAAACTCACTACCATATGCCCACTGATGCACCCATATAGTCTATACTAACATTGAGCATTTCACATCAAAATTGCCTCTTCATTCATAATAGGCCTCATTCTCATACATTCGTCATACATGCATTAGCTTACAATCATTCATAAAGGTTACATCATTACTTTACATCACTTGTCTCATGTACAATATATTTACAAAAAATTCCTTTACACTTTTCTGTAGTCTCCCTAGCCTCATGCTTGATGATGGTTCCCATCTCTTACCTCACTTGGTCCACCTGGCATGTTTGGATGGTGGAGAGGGAGGGTGAGATTCGGAGAATCCCAGTAGTTCATCTCTCATTCAATCATACATATATAGCATGCAAACAAGTCTCATTGTGCATGTATGGCATGTTAGCATATAAAATCATGATGAAAGTATTTAAAACATGTGAATTGGCCATGCATAAGAAAAACATTCTCAACATGTGAGTAGGCCATACATAACATTTAGAAGCTTGCTAAGTACTTGGTTTAGCCTCACCCACTCACTTGTGGCTTTTGGACTTGCCTCACCCATTTTTAAGAGGTCCTTGGACTCAACCCTTACTCTTTGGGAGTCAACCTCACTTTTGGGAGACTCTTTACTCTTGTCTCAACCAACTCAAGGGCTTGGCTCATCCTCACCTTGGCTATACGGTTATTGGCTTTTCCATTCCTCAAGCAAACCAAAACGATCATGAAAATCGTCATTTCAATTCATAACATATCATCATGCTAACACACTTCTCATAGCTCATATCATACATACATACAAGTAAGACAATGTAAACACACAATTATGCATGAAAGAAGGTGGAGAGAACTACCTTATTAGCTATTCATTACTTCCTCTTTCACTTGTCTCCTCCCTTGTGGATTTCACTACCACTTCTAGATGGGGGACATTTCTTGAGCCTAACCACACAAAAGCATGGAATTAGTTCCTTGATACTTGATTCTTAAGCTAGGGAATCTCTTCTAGTCAACTCCACTGAGCTTCTCAAACTAGGTTTCTTCCTCTCACTAGAATCCATTAGCTATCCTCTCTCCTTTCTCAACTCTCAAGTTCTTACAAGAGGGAAAGCAAGAAGGAGAAGACTCCATACTTCTAACCTCTCTCAAGAGTGGTTTCCCACTCTCTCTCTTCTGAACCAAACTCAAAACCTAACTATCTTTGCTATCAAAACCGTGGAAAGAGAGGGGAAGGGGAGAAGGGTAACATATGAAGAGAAAAGCCATAAGGATTCTTACCTTTCTTGTCCTTTCTTCTTCTCCTAAGCTTCTCTCTCTCCTTCGCCCTTTTCTCTCTCCTATAGCGTGTTTGAGTCGGTTAGAAAAAGAAAGAAGAGATTTGGAAGCTTTTAAAAAGTCAAATTCTCTTTTTCTCGCTTTTCTAAACCGCTCTCGATATAACGAGCCATTGCCCTCGCTACGGCGAGCTCGTGTCTGTTCCAGACTTCTGCCTTCGCTATGGCGTCGCTACAGCGAGCAACTCCCTGGTTTTTGTATGGAATGCCGCACTCGCTATAGCTAGGAGCATTTTCGCTACGGCGAGAGGGCATTCTCACTATGGCGATGCCATTTCTCGCTATGGCGAGAAGACTATGAAAATTTTCAGCTTTCTTTCATCTTTCTCTTTTCCTTTTCTTGGCTGTTACATAAGGCATAATAGCTATGAATAAAATCCCATTCATCAACACTCTTTCCTTGAATGGGAGTTTTATGAAAGGAAGGTTAAGACTTAAAGATAGTGATATATATGGTGATAAAAAATTGGTTATGAACAGGGGAATAACACTTATAACCCTTATAAGTAGGAGAGTAAGCCAGAAACACACATTTAATAGAGGTAGGGTCAAGTTTGCTCTTGTGATAAATGTAAACTGGTATAGCCAATTATTTTGAGGGTTAAGGAAGTGTTGGAGATCTCAACCTACTAGTTTATTATGTTGCCTATTTCTACTTTACTTTTAACATCTTTTTTCCTTATCTAGAAGCCCATTTTGTGCAACCGAATCAGGGGTAATTAGTTTGTTTTTTACTGTTGCTAACCTTATGGGTATTAAAGACAGCCTTGTTGTCTCTTATCTATATAGCCTTGTACCTCTTCTTTGAATTGCAATAGAGAATTACTTAGTATCTCTGCTCTTTCTCTTCTCTTAACCTCTCCTTTATTTTCCTCATGGTATCAGAGCAAAATGACTAATCCATTGAGATTGATCCTGTTTGGCAAATATTTTTCCCTCACTAACGAGACCTAAGATAGGTCCCATCCTTCCACCATAGCTTTGAACTATATAGAAACTAGGTAGAATAGGTCAACCAACTTGTCCCTCCATCCTAGCAGCCAACACGTTTCAAATCCTTTGTGTATAGGGTTTGGGCAAAATGGCTCGACTAACTCATCTCGTCTTAGTGGTCAACAAGCCTTTGTTTCAACTCCTTTTGGTTCAGGGCCTGATCAGAATGTGTCGAATGGTAGATTTATGAACTCTAGTATACAGACCCTCCATGGATCTTCATTGAACATTGTAAACGAGGCTGCTCCTATTACGATAATAGACCATAGGCTAAATGGCAGCAATTACCTTCAGTGGTCTTTATCAGTGATGATCTATGTTGAAGGGAAAGGTAAAGCTGGCTACTAGACAGGTGAGGTTGGTGAACCTTATTATAGTGATCCCAAATACTTGGTTTAGGATATTGAAAATCATATGATCATGTCTTGGTTAATTAATTTTATGACTCTTGAAGTAAGGGAGGATTTTTTGTTATGTAAAACTGTTGCTGAAATTTGGGAGGGTACTAAGTATACATACTCTTTTTAGAGAAAATGTCAGTGTTTTAATTGAGATAAAAACTATTCTTCATGATCTTAGGCAAGGAGATCTTACTGTTACTCAGTATTATAATGTTTTACAAAAATATTGACAACAACTAGATGTTTATGACACTCACACTTGGTCTTGTCATACTAATGCCTTAGCCTATGGAAAACTTGTTGAAGAGGAACTTGTTTATAAGTTTTTGCTCGAACTAAATCCCATTTTTTGAAGATCTCAGGGGTAGAATCATGAGTACTCGCCCATTACCCAGCCTCCATGATACTGTTTCTGAGGTTAGAAGAGAAGAAGTCGCAAGAAACTCATTGGGGGACCTGCCATTGTTATTGCCACTGATTTCTCAGCCTTTGTAACTCATGGACCTTACGCAATGAATGTGGACAACAAGAGTCAGAAGCAAAATGGATAGAACATCCCTAGTGTAATCATTGCAACAAGCTTGGACACACAAAGTAGAATTGCTAAAAGATTAATGGCAAGCCAACAAACTTTGAAGCCAAATCCACATCTGAAGCTAAGGGGCACATGGTGAGTAGTGAAGATAGACGGCAACCTAAAACTCCTATGTTTGGCAAGGACCAAATCAACTTCATGCAAAAAATGTTCGGAAAAATCAATGGGCACATGGCACAAGTAGGTAATACTTCTAATGCTCTAGCTTATGAAGCTCATGCCAATCCAACTTGGATTGTGGACTTTGGAGCCATGGACCACATGACTGGTAATAAATCTCTACTCAAGAATTTTGTTCCTTATGATCAACATTTAATTGTTAAGATTGAAGAAGAGACCTTTAACAAAGTTGAAGGTAAGAGAACTATCAAACTTTCTAAAGACTTAATTCTACATAATGTTTTATTTATGCCTAAGTTAGCATGCAATCTGATATCTATAAGCAAATTGGTTAAAGAACATAATTGTATAACTAAGTTTAAGGATGATTGTTGCTTTCAAGACCTAGCTTCAAGGAAAATGATTGGACATGCTAAAGAATACTAGGATCTTTATATTGTTCTTCCCAATGAATGTCCTATCAAGAGACATTTTTCTCTTTCAATTCCTTTTAATGAAATAATGTAGTGGCACTTGCGATTGGGTCATCCCAATTTTAAATATCTAAAATTGTTATTCCTAAATTTATTTAATAAAAATAAGGATTTAGCACAATGTGAAGTCTATGAAATCTCTAAACTTTCAAAGAGTCATTATCCTTCTCATCAATACCAACATTTCCAACCATTTGCCCTAATTCATTGTGATGTTTGGAGTTCTTCTAAGATCCCTACTATGTCAATACTAGATGGTTTATCACTTTAATTGATGACCATACTAAGCTCACCTAGCTATATCTCGTGAAAGAGAAAAGTGAAGTGCCCCAAATCATCCAAAACTTTAGTACCATGGTTTATAATTAATTCAAAGTTCAAATCAAAGTCTTTAGAATTGACAATGGCAAAGAATATGTCAACTCTAACCTTAAAACCTTCTTTGACAAATATGGCATTATTCACCAAACCTCCTATGTTAATACCCATCAATAAAATAGGATACATGAAAGAAAAAACCACCATTTGTTAAAGGTTACTCATGTTTAAACACCACCAATGTCCCTAAAAATTTTTTAGGGAAAGTCGTTCTTACTGCCACTTATCTAGTCATCAGTAGGACTCCATCAAAGGTCTTAGACTTTGAAACACCTTATCAATTTTGATCCACCCTACCACACATCTCTTGTCATCATTACCTGTTAGGATCTTTGGGAGTACTGTGTTTGTTCATAATACTCAAGGTGGTAAAGTCAATCCTAAGACTCAAAAATGCATCTTTTTGGGATATTCATCTGTTAAGAAAAGGTACAAATGTTTCTCCCCTACTACCAATCAATATTACATTACCCTTGATGTCACCTTCTTTGAACATTAGCCCTATTATCCCACAACCTCCATTTAGAGGAAGAGTATGCACGATGAATGGAGTTTGTGTTGGAGATTGTACCCTAGGCCAATCATTATATTGCGAACATTGTTTTTATTACGAAATAAGAGTTTTCTTTTTATTACATTATTATATTATTTGCATGTTTATATATAATAATATCCATGGATAAATCATTTTTGAATTATCCAAAATGTCCCAAATCAATCATCCTTGTGGGAACAACGATGAATTAAGATTAATATGATTTTGATTGATTAAATGTTAATCATGTATGATGATATGAATCAAAATCATAGGCGTATATTAGAGAACAGGACGCTAGATAGACCCATCATGAGATAAGCTACATGAATTAGGTCATAAGTTTATCTCATATATTACCATGTCATTGATCCCTTGGACCTGAAATCACCATAGATTCCTATATGAAGGACATTGTACTTTGGCATAGTCTAATGTCACCTTTGACCGGGTGATTATAAAGACTATAATTAGGAATAATGGAATCCATGCAGAGGAAGATGAGTGGTCAAGATAGAATTTATCCCTTTAATTAATAGAGAGATATCTCTGGACCCCTCGATGAGTGTGACTGAGAAATGCATGGTCATGCTCAGATAGAAAGGGTTTTATCTTATATCAGTCTGCTCAAAGATCGAGAAAGCTATGATCGAGCAAGTTGAGGATGACATTTTCATGCCTCATACTCGATCTAGATATCGTGTGACAAAAGGGATATGATAAGGTTATAAGATAGGTTGCATCGGATCACCGATTCCATATGATTTGAGTAGTCACAATGTCTTGCTAGAGGCCGCTTGTGATTTGTGGGTCAAACAATACAGTTGGCCCACTGCCAACATTATATGGGTCTGCAGGGTCGCACACAAGAACGAACCAACTCGAGTTAAAATATCCACATTCATTGAATCAGAAATGTGTCTAAATTCAATGAATATATAGGATGGAGGAATTATTTATATATATATATAATTAAATTCAAAATATTATATATATATATGTATATATATATAAATTAATTTAAATTTAATTCTATCAAATAGATTTAAATTTAAACTAATCTGATAATTTAAATTAAGCTCTAGATATTGTTAGTTTAAATTTAAACTATAAGATATATTTGAATTTAAACTAATAGATATATTTAATTAATTTTGATTAATTAAATATATCTGAAACTCTAGTCTATAAATAGGGATTTCCATATTAGAAAAGACGAGCTAGAGCTGCCTCCAAAATCCTTAGAGAAAGGGACATCGTACAGACGTCATACGAACTGTACGAAATTGTACGGACATGCTGCTAGCACACCGTTTGAGTTGCTGAACCCCGTTTGTGTGGATACCAGTAGAGGGAGCTGATTTGCGGTTAGTTCCTGTGATCCAAACAAAAGTAAACAACAAACTCAATTGATAGAAAAAGGTAATTCTCTGAACCTGTTCGATTTAAGCGATTTTGACGGATCCTTAGTAGGAATTGGGATCAAAATTTTAAACGTTTTCGCTTTGTGCCTCCCATAATTCCCAACAATTTGTTCAAAAATAACCATAATAATGATTGCCCAAGTGCCATTGAGGCTACTCCTCTCATTCCTAAAGCTAAAATTGATCAGAACACCCCTAACAATGATTATAACAATGACAGCCCAAGTGCCACTGAGATTGAGGAACCTATTGAGAAGGAAAAACAAGAAGTCCTCCAAACTTACACTAGAAGGAAGATAATCATTGAAGAGCCCTACATATCTCTTAAACATGCCTAAGAGTCCTGTCCAACACTAGGGGTGTCTACTACTAATGCTTCTACTTTTTGTTGATAGCTTAGATTTGTCCATTGCCTTAAAGAAAGAAGTAAGGAGTTGCACTCAACATGCCATCAACAAGTTTGTTAGCTATGGAAAGCTTTCACCAAAATACAAAGCCTTTGTGACTCAAGTCTCTTCAGAGAAAATTCCTTAGAATATACAAGAAGCTTTCAGCATTGCTAGGTGGAATCAAGCTGTTAAAGAAGAAGTGATGACCTTGGAGAAAAAGGGCACCTGGCAAATCACTAACATCCCTGAAGATAAGAGACCAATTGGTTGTAAATGGGTGTTCACTATAAAATATAACCCTTAAGGGAAGCATAAGTCATCACAAGGCAAAATTGGTGGCAAAAGGGTTCACATAAACTTTTGGTATAGATGACCAAGAGACATTTGCTCTAGTAGCCAAATTCGGTACCATTAAGCTTCCTCTCTCATTGGCTACAAACCTTGATTAACATCTCCATCAATAGGATGTGAAGAGCACCTTCTTACACAAAGATCTTGAGGAGGAGGTCTATATGGATATACCTCTAGGTATACACTTCTCTAGCTACAAGAATAAAGTTTGTAAGTTGAATACGTCTCTATATAGCTTTAAACAATCTCCTAGGGCATGGTTTGAAAGATTCAAGAGGGCCATGAAAGATCATGGCTATATCCAAGGGCAAGCTGATCATATGTTATTCTTGAAATTCTCACCAAAAGGTAAACTAGCTATCCTAATTGTATACATAAATGATATCATTGTTATGGGGGATTTTTTGGAAGAATCATAAGTATAAAAGACTTCCTTGCCTAAAAATTTGAAGTTAAGAACCTTAGGGAATTGAGGAACTTCCTAAGAATGGAGGTAGCTAGATCAAAGAAAGGAATGATGATTTCTCAATGGAAATATACTCTCAATCTTCTAAAGGAATTGGAATGTTCGAGTGCAAATCAGCTGACACTCTTATGAAGACTACCTACAAGACTAACTATAACCAAGGTGGGATACCAATGGATACTAGACACTACCAAAGATTAGTAGGAAAATTGATCTATTTATCACATACTAAATCAAGCATTAGCTTTTTATCAGTATGGTGAGCCAATACATGAACAAGCCCACCAAAGAACACATGGCATCTGCTTATAAAATATTAAGGTACTTGAAGATGACCCCTGGTAGAGGAATCTCTTTTAGGAAGAGTGAGAATAGAAGTTTTGAAGTTTACACTGACATTGATTTGGGTGAGGTCAATAACTGATTGCCACTCAACTTCCAGGTATTGTATTTTTGTTTGGGGTAATGTAATCACTTGGAGGACAAAGAAGTAAGCTGTAGTGGCCAGAAGCAATGCTAAATTTTGAGCACTGGTTCATGGGATATGTGAAGTTTTATGGCTAAAGTGGTTAATGGATGAACTAAGAATACCTATGAAGAAACCTTTGAATGCTTTTTGTGATAACATGGCAATCATTAGCATTACAAAGAACCCAGTACATCATAATAAAATTAAACATGTTGAAATTGACAGACATTTTATCAAAGAAAAGTTAGAAGTTGGAATTCTGGAGCTAAGTCATATTGCAACTCAGTTTGAAGTTGATAATATTCTCACCAAAGTATTCCTTGAGTGAGGTTTGAAAGTCTCATCAACAAGCTAGAAGTGTTAGACATTTACTCTCCAACTTGAAGACGAGTGTTAGAGAACTCAGCTTACTAGTTTATTATGTTGCCCATTTCTACTTTATTTTTAAAGTTTTTAATCCTTCTATAGAAGCTCATTGTGCGGCTAAATTTATGGGTATTAGAGATAACCTTGTTGTCTCTCATCTATATAGCCTTGTACCTCTTCTTCAAATTGTAATAGAGAATTACTCAATATCTCTGCTTTTTCTCTTCTCCTATCCTTGCCTTTATTTTCCTCAAAAAGAAATGGTTTGGGTAACCCAATAAGACTTAGGTAGTTGGTCACAAGGCATAGTAAATTTTAAGGTTTCAAAGGGCAACCTATTTATGAGGTATGTGGTGGTAAGAAAGGCCTCTCCCCAGTAAAATTTAGGCATGTTCGACGCAATCAGGACAGATCATGTGACTTTAAGAGGGTGCCTATTCTTTCTATTAGAGAATTATTCTGTGAAGGGCTATCAACACAACTACTTTGATGTATGATAACCTCTTTACTTAGGTAATCCCCTAGGATACTGTTAGAGAATTTTCTGTCATTATTAGTTCTAAGGACTTGAATCTTGGTATGAAATTGATTGTGAATGATAGAGTGAAAAGTTTTAAAAATGTGAGGTACATCCTTTTTTTCTCTCATAAGATATACTCAAGTGAGTCTTGTGCAATCATTAATAAAAGTAATAAACCATTTTATCCCGCTAATGTTTTTAACCTTTCAGGGTCCCCACACATCACCATAAACTAATGCAAAAAGACTTGGAAGGGAGATGATAATGAGCAGGATAGGAAGATTTGA
Organism: Erythrophleum ivorense; assembly: GCA_026724425.1. NCBI lineage: Eukaryota > Viridiplantae > Streptophyta > Magnoliopsida > Fabales > Fabaceae > Erythrophleum > Erythrophleum ivorense. The sequence continues at coordinate 118,130 of JAIUCV010000529.1, read as the reverse complement.
TATGCTTAGATAACTAACACAATTCACAATCAAAATGTGTAGAAATTTTATTAAATAATTGGATGCATCTTTCTTAAATATTCAAAATTGGAATGACCTAAATAGTAATGTCGTAACATAGCATTATTCAATTCTGTCCTAACAGAAAGAGCCACATTTGTTAGCTTCTCAGCTCCATGGATAAAGTATAGGCCCGCACATTTCTCAACATTGCCAATCATCTTCCTCAACTCTAAGTCCTGAAATTCACAGCTATCAGAGAAGAATTTAGTAGTGCAATTAAGGTCCTTAGCTAATTTGCTTATGGACTACAGATTATAAGCAAGCTTAGGAACAAGGAGAACTTTTTGAAGAATTAAAGAATCAATTAATTCAACTATACTAACTCCCACCACTTTGGAAAGGGAGTGGTCCGCTATTTTCATCACTAATTCTTCTTTAAGAGGAATAAAAAGATCAAGACAAGAAATATTACTAGTCATGCGGTCAGTGGCTCCAGTATCAACCACCGATGTACGATTTTTTTGTACTTGAGAGCTAAGGGCAGTGGAGAAGTCACCTGGTTGTGTAACAATACCCGCACCTACAATCTTCTCAGACAGTATTGAGGAAGTTGGAGTGCTAGAGGTCAATCTCTTTCTACTCCTCCCCCCCCCCCCCCCCCCTCTTTAACTTTAGAGAAAGCTTCTCTTAGAGAGGGTAGAGGATCTAGGCTCATGAGTCTCCCTCTAATCTCTTCAAAACTAGAGTTGAGTCTCAAAAGAAATTTGTAGACCCTTTTTTCTTCTTTTAGACGGTTGTAGCACACTGCATCAACTGCACATGACCACGGAGGGTTCTCATATAAGTCTAACTGCTGCCAATAGTAGACCAGCACATTGCAGTACTAGGTGACAACTACTACCCCTATCAGAAGTCATGGAGGAAGACTTCAATTTCTGCAATAACAGCCTTGTTCATCACAGAGGAATAGCTCTCCTTAGCAGCCACCTACACTGAGTGAGCAGTTGGACATAGCAGAAAAAGTTTTCCAATCTCGGTTGTCATAGAATTGATCAACCAAGATTGCACCATACTATTTTCTGCCTCCCATGCCAAGAACTTTGGACCAAAAACACTGTGTGGTGTAGCAGTTCCTCTAATATAGTCGGTCTCGCCTCTTCCTTTGATCAACAGAACACTCGATGACCATTCAAGGTACCTATGGCCATCAAGATGATGAGAAGTGATATTTACAGGTGAAGACGCAATGGTGGTATGGCAGAAGGTGTTAGACGGAACAGAGGGTGAAGACGTAGAGCTTGTCTGGGTCGTGTGGCTCTATCCTTGACCATCGACGTTTAGTCCAAAACCGAACTGAATCATGGTGCGTCTGAGCCCTTGGGAGGCTCTGCTACCATGTAGAATGTATGAAAGATGATCATGAGTTGCGAATCCTCCAATCTGCGCACTCCTTGTCGTGATAAAACTGAGGTGTACCAACGAAAAATAACCTAACGAACTGATTAGCCTAATATCCCGTGATTTTAGGCTATTAAACTAAATCAAATAGAACAGAAAATATAAAAAAAATTACAATCAACAATCCTCCAAAATTTATTATTATTTTTATACTTAATAATAAATTTTTTAAAATCAGTTATAAATCTTTTAAAATTTGATGATAATTGTAATTCTCAAAAATAATTTTAATTTAGTTTAGGGGATTTCAAAAGTTTAGTTTAGTTCGGTTTTGAGCCTAAACTAAACCGAACCAACCTAATCAATCTAGTATTTTGTTAGATCTTGTCAGTTTTAAATTCTAATTGATCTGGTTCAATTTTTATTCATTTTGATCCGGTTTGGTTCATATTTTTTCTTTTGCCCAAAAATATTTGTTTTAAAAAAAAATTTGTTCCTTATAATATATAGAATTTAACTTCTAATATCTTACATCTCTTAAAATTTTGACCAATAATAACTTTAGAATAATTTATTTTTTTATCTCTTTTTTTTTTTTGCCTAAAAAAATTTCATATATTCACAAAAAAACTTTAAAAAGTGAAAAAAAAAATAAGAGCAATATCTTATATTAAAATAGTATAAATAATTTGTATATTTTTTGAAACACATAAAAAATGTAGCTTTGATACAAGTTTAATTAACAACAGATCTCATTAATCTAAAAAAAATAAAATATTAAATTTTAATTAATTGCAAGTTTAATGGTTCGGTTAACCGAACCAAATATAAAAAAAACCAACAATCGAACCGATTTAATCAATTCTACAATCACAAAAATCAAACCAAATCAATTTTTAATTAATTTCATTCTATTTTTAACAATTTAATTTAATTTAATTTAATTTAATTAATTTAGTTCAATTTTGTTCACCGCACTAGAGCAACTAGCAAAAGCCCAAAGCCGTATATCACTAAAGAAAATCCCGTGATCTCATATATATATATATATATATATATATAAAGCAATCACATAAGAAAGTATGGAGAGCGGTGACGATGAGACGCATATTAAAATAGCCTTACCACTGGAACGGCAGGATACAGTCTGAGAGTTTCAGTGATTGCTGCATGGAGATAATGCATCTTTTCAAGAGCTTCGTCTGTTATGCTAGGCACAATCTCTGTGGGGCTAGAAATTTCTTTTATATTCGTTGCTTCTTTCACTTCTTTTGCAACTTTTTCTTGCACAGCAGGATACTTACATAGCATGTAAACGAACCAAGCAAGGGTAACAGCTGTTGTGTCTTTGCCAGCAATGACAAAGTTAAGAATTATATCTCTTAAGTATGTGGTTTCAAATTCATCCTCTTGCGGAAACCTCGAGAGAATATCTCCAGTTTTACTCTGCATGGTTCATGAAAAAATAAAGATGTATGCAGCATCTAAAATTTCTTCTTAATAAAAAATGTAAAGATATTATAGTAAAATTATTCCTGAACCATCATTTAATAGTTTAGGATGAAATTGTCTATGACATGGTATCGAAACCTCATAAATCAAGTGGTCACGGGTTCGATCGATATAAACTTAATTAACATTAAATTTCAACACAAAGTATGGTGAAATTTTGCTTTGTTTATTGTCACTTAATAACTTTAAGTTAAAATGGTCCTTGATAAGAAACACAACATGACTTATAATTAGTAAACTTACGATAGAATCATCCATTGAAGTCTGCAACTGCTGAATTCTGGTGTTGATTAGCTTAAGCACAAACTCATTTAAAATTTTAATATTCTTTCTTAATTGGGCCTCTGATCAAATATTTAGAAATTTCTTTAACCTCCAGAAGACATCAGCATAACGCAAAACGGTCATTGCACTTGAAGTATCAAAAGCATCAGCAAACTTCTTCCCTTCTTCACTTGACTCACACATGCTGTCTAGGTCAGTTCCAAATGCAACTTGGAAAATTGAATCCAGAGTTGATTTCATAAATAGGTCCTGTATAAATTATCGTAACAAGTCAACATGGAAAACCCAAATAAAGGAAGGTAGTGTGATAGTATATTCCAGAGATTAGAGTTACCCACCTGAATTTCCAATATCTGATTAGAAGTTGCAGCTTCAGACACTATATTTGCTAGTTTTGCTGCATTTTTCCTGAAAATTACTTTACATATGGAAAAAAATTCCAATATGTGATGAGCACAGGCTAAGGATCTATCTTCTAAAAGAAGGGGGAATCAAATCAAATAATTCGTGCACATGTACGGATTTTGAAGGGACACAATTAAATTTGAAAGACATCAGTATTAAGTAGACTAGCTTAAAGAAGCTGGTGGGAAGTTCAGCTGTTTTCTGTCTCAGTGCCCACCAAACCACCATTCCATTATTGTCATAAAATGCAGTCATTGCCGACTGATTTTCTCCCTTTATTATACACAGTTACATACTGTGATAATTTTGAGGGGATAAAAATTGTGATCATTTTAGAAAAGTTTGCACGACAGAAACACATAGTTTGATGTAAGTTTTTGACACTTTGTGATTTACAAAACATATTAAATTTGTTTCACAACCTTAATATCAGCCCAAATGCATTTCTTGTCTAAACAACTTATGAGAGAAACTGTCAAAATTAAGCTGCGAGTTCACTTATTTCTACACAGATCACTCATTTATAATCAATAAGAATTTTACTAAGATGAATAGCCAAAATCAATCAGGTTGTTGGCCTGCCAAACAACAAAATTTAGTTCAAAAAAATTCAGTTTTAGACTCATCTGGAAAATTTCAGCCTAAAGAACAATGAATTTGAAGGATTTAAAAAACCCTAGAAGCCGTTCAAGTATTTTGATCCCATCCACTATGCTGCTAAGGAAACTCAACCAATTACAAACGTTTTAATTCAAAATAATGACTCCATCCAAACAAACTAATTTTAAACTAACTACAAATAAAATAGACTCTACAAATTGCTCCATCTTTAGCATCAGATACACAAATCTACGTCTATTTACAAATTCTAGAAGTAAAACCCAATATGAATCTCAAGACATCCAGCAAATGATAAATTACCTTCCCAAAATTCTCGAAATTGGTTTTGAGAATGTACTCGACATTCACTGGGTCAGCGGTATAAATCTCATTCCGAACAGGGCTCAGCACCCTGTAAGTCCTGTACCTCCCTGCGAGATCAGTCATGTAGTGGTGGAGCCTGTTGAAGTTCAGCAGATGGTTGAAGACGGTGCAAGCAACAGGATGGTACTTCTTCTTCCTTTGGCTTTTGTTCAATTTTCTGGAGAGAAATCGAAGCGCCAAGAGAGTTGAAATTACAGACAAAGCTGCGAAGAAGGGGGGGTCGGAGAGAAAATCCATGGATGTCATGGTGAAATGTTGCAGAAGAAGCAGAACAAGATAATCAACATTTTTCTGGCACTTATATATGTAGAAAATTTGAATGCGTTAGCGGACATTTTCATTATTTATACACTTATTTTAATAAATATTTATTATTATATAACTGTTTAGTACGTTATGTATATTCAAATATTAAATAAATTATATAGATATCCTTAAATTTTATTGATATTATATAAATATTTTTTTTATTTTTAAAATATATTTTTTTAATTTAATTTTAAATATGTTTATTAAAATATCTTTCATTAATCAAAATATATAAATATATATTATATCCAAATATATACAAATAAAAATGAAAAAGAGTACATTTTTTTATAAAATTTAGCAAAAAATGTATTGAGATTAATAAAAAATAATTTTAGTCAAAAAATTTATTAGTGGACTAAAGCATAACACAAAAAAATGTTATGTAATTTTATCAAAACTAAAAAAAATTTATATAATTTACTCTTTAATATTAAATAAATATGGATCCTTTTATGTAACATAGAAAATAAATAAATTTACAATATATATTAAAATTTGAATTAAATATAATTTTTAAAACATAAAATTATTATGTATAATTTAATTAAACTTTAAATAAAGGTAATATAATTTAGTCTAAAAATGAAGAATTTGAATCCTCTAAATTTCTTTCTATAAATTTTAGAGAAAGAAGAGATAAAAGGAGAAGTATGTTAAAAAAAAATTAAATTAAATATACTTCTACTACTTTATATCACTTTCTTTCTTAAACTTACAAAATATTTCAAAAATAGAACTTTAAAGTATTCTTATTTATTGAAAGGAGAAAGAGGAGGAGAAGATTAAGAAAGTGAAGAACCAAATTAAGATAAAAAGTATCTTAGAATGAAATTCTCTAAAGTAACACTCTTTATCTTTCCTCTAAAGTATTTTGTAAAACTTAATTTATTTTTTGAAACTTATATTTTTATTATAAATCCCACCTCCCTCTCTCACATATGTTATTGTGGGGGGACTACATTGCCATCTTCACTACAAATGATCTCAATTCAAATATTCTCTTATTATTAGTAATGTATTCAATCACTTAATCAACTTTAGTAGGCTAAGGCTTTGCCACAATTTATGTGACTAATCCTGAAGTGAAGTACGAAATTTACATGTTGTTCAATCTTTTAGATACGGTGATCATCAAATTCAACAGTACCATCCAATTAGTATATGGTTTGAAAGTAAATAAAGAAAATAGAGAAAAAGTAATTATGAGAGAAGTTGAAAAATATAAATAAAAAAATCAATTGGATAATGCAGTTGAGTCTTTCAATTAAAGAGGATCGTCATGTATGTTGTAGATGTGTTTGAATTTTTAAATTTTTTTAAAGAATTAATAGTATCAACTTAAAAAATAAAAATAAGGAAAACTCATGGATTCTCATAAGTTTTAATTTTATTTTTATTTTTTTACTTTTTTATCAAACCTATTAATTTTTTTAATTATTATTGAATTAAAATTTTTTATTTTATTGATTAAGTTTAATTATTTTATTAATTTGACTTTAATTTTATATTTGGGCCAAATATTAAAATTTATTTGATTTAAATGTTAAAAATTTTAATTTTAGTTTCATTATGCATATGAGCTCGTTATAGAGGCGCAAAAGATAAGATGCTCAGAGGCACAAAATTTTATGGACAAAATAATTAACTTTCTAATAGATGAAATCTACATTTATTGCCTTTGCAAATTTTTATGTTATCTGCCGCATATTGTTGTATTATATATACCAAATGGTTTACTTCAATCCCTTTTCATCCTTGACTAATATTTTTTAATTCTCTTAAAAATTATATTAATAATCTGGCATATATCAACTAAATATCGTATATATATGTATATAATTTTGAATCCGCATAAATATCAAACATTTCTCAACAATTCTCCTTACAAGGGGCATTTCTGCAAACAGGAGATGAAAAGAATGCAATTCAGTCAAGCCAAGTGCCCCCATCAACTTATTATTTAGTAGAAGACATTTTAAAAAATCTTTGGTTCCTAGAAGATATAGGTTTGGGCAATTTTTTTTTTTGGTTGTAGAATATAATTTTAAACCATTTAGTTCTTGAATATGGTTCTTTATAGGAGTCTTTCACTAAATTTTTATGACTCATTTTTCAACCATGTTAAATATTGATAAATTTGCCAATATGTCATGTGAAATGGTTCAATATATCATTAGAGGTTTTCTATTTTGTCTTAATAGAAACTCTCAAATCCAAGCAATTTTTTTGGGCAAAATAAAGTTTGGGCTTGCATTTAGTGTTACTAAAATTAATTTAGATTTTATAGCACTGATTTCAATTTTTGGGATTAACAAAAATTGATGTCAATGATTTTATTCTTTTATATATATATATATATATATATATATAACCTGCACAGATAGCCTACAACCTAAGCAGTCTTAAATTGTCAGTTGCCGTTTTGTTTGATCCCGCAATATATTTCAATTTGCTTTTGTGGCCTTCACGTCAAAATATTCAGCAACTTAAATAGAAAGTCTAATTAACGTATGAAATTATATTACCATTTTATCTTTGAATATATATATATATATATATATAAAGAACATGAAAGTAAATAGGTGGAGATAAATAGAGTAAAATATTATTTTTATATCTTTATTTTTAAAAATAATTTAATAAATAAAATAATAATTATAAAAATATAATAAATATTATATAATTATATATTAAAAAAATTTACCCGCATCCTATCATATTAAATGGGGTGTAGGTCTCTATTGGTCCCAATTTAAATAAAGTTAGTACATCAATTCTAGTTGACAATCTAAGTAAAGTTAGACAAGAGATGTGATATTTTAGATTTGATGGGATTGAATGAAAGATGAAATGAAGCAAAGGTACGACTAACATTAATATATAAATTTTGGGTTGATGGGACATTAATTTTATGTAAATATTATATATATAATTTAGAGTAGACTTGTCATTCAACTCTTATCATATTATTTACATATGATATTTTAGAGAGATAAATTATAAATATATATAAATAATTATTGTATTATATTATAATTATATTTTTTTATTATTTACTATATATTATTATTTATTATATATTTTATAATATAAATATTTTATTTTAATTATATTAGAATTATAAATATTTAGATATCTCTCCTATAATAAAGGGCATGTTATAAGAGGAAAAATTGAGAAAATTGGGAATGTATAAATTCCATTTAAGTGGATATTATTTATTTTTCTCTACTCTCTTTTTTACATTTTATTTTTTTTATTACAAAGGAAACTAAATTACAAAGTGAATGAACCTGTAATAATTAAAAAGATAATAATATCTTCTCTATACTAGTGTTGAAGAAAACTATTTGAATCTTTTGGCACCAACAAAGGATGAAATGAAGCAAAACCACAAGCCAATCTTAGTATATCTTGCTAAAAGTATAGATCTAGCTAAAAGTATAATAAGTTTGCTATTAATTGATTTTAACAAGTCAAGAGCTGATTATGGGCAGTGTAAAAACAAACACCACCAACAGATAGGCTTATAGTTTCGAAATAAGTTCTTGATGAAGAAGAAATGATAAATAATGTTGCATAGCACCAAAGAAAATCTTAATATGAGATTGGCGGAACTGATCTAATCAACCCCATTTGCAAAGGATAATATTTTCAAACCAAGTTCAAATTAAAACATGATGTTTGAGAAGCAAACCAAAAAGACAAACACCAAACCTACTTAGAAAGGTATGGCCTTAAAGTTGAAGGATGATATGACTAGAGATAGCAAGGAGGGACATCTTGACATGCAATTAAAGGTTGATACTAACATGTAAGCCAATGCAACATACAAATAGCAAAATTAGGCCCACGATGAGGATCTTAAAAAAGTTTTCAATTTTGACAAAATCATATAAAATACCATACTAAAATGATAATTGTCATCTAATCATGTTCTTGGTTTTGAACACAACTAGTTTGGGAAATTCAACTTTGTAACCATTGAGAAATATCAATTGACAATATTTGTCCCACGTGTAGTGATAAAGGAGATCCAAACCAAATTGTTATAATGAACCAACACTAAAAAAAACAAATGATTAATAGTCTCTTGAAAAGAATAATAGAAAGAACAACAATCCTCAATTGGAAGATCATGTGCTCGAAGAATGGATGTAAAAGGAAGAGTATGTTGCAATATTTTTAAGGTAAACATGATCACTTGAAATAAGAGTTTCAATTTCTATAAAAATATCCCAACACAGAAACATGAACGAAATAAAAGATGAGTAGCATTTAGTAAAATATGGTATCCATTATCGACTATGTACATATTGATGTAACACGCGTTGGAAAGAGAGAGAAGGAGAAAGGCAAAAGAGTAGGGAGAGATAGAAGAGAGGGAGAAATGTAGAGAGTTGAGGGAGGGAGATTAGAAATTCTCAATACTATTAATCATCAAAAGGTAGTGCATAACAATAGAACTATGGGCTATTTGTAAAGCCCATAGTTAACCCTAAAATAAACTTAAAGAAATAAAATTAAATAGGAAACCTAAACTTAAAGGAAAAGAAACAATCTTAATAGGAAATAAAATCAAATAGTTAATGACTCTAATTAAAACAAAATACGCAAAATTCTAAAATACTTCAAATAAAATCACAAAATCTAAGATTTGTTTCTCTTAGAGTAAATCTTCCCGAATCTTCCATCATTCCCCCCTCAGCGCACGCTTGAAAAGACTCTCTTCTAGAAAGGAAGAAAGCTTATATGAGTCAAGCAAGGTGGGATTAATACAGCGAAACTCGTCATGAATTAACCAAGTAACATCCGAATCAGAACAACCTTGCCAATGAACGAGGTAGCAACAAATGGGACCTTCAGGTGAAAAGACAACCTGATCATTCATGATGGCATCAATGACTTTAGTAGCTAAAGCAATGGGTGGTAGTGGTGGAAGAGGAGCACAAGGAGGCTAGGTACCTACAAAATCATTAGAGAATAATGGGGGAGGCTTAAAAGTGCCCTGGTAAGGAACAAGATCTTCAACACTAAAGACTAGACTAATGGTTATTTCTAGAGGTAATTCAAGTAAATAAGCATTAGGTTCAAGCTTTTTAACAATGCGGAAAGGGTCAAAAGCACATGCATGTAGCTTTTTAAAGGAATTTTTTGGATAACACTCTAGGCGAATCCTAGCCATAACATAATCACGTTCTTAAAAATTTTGAAACTGACGATGAGCATCAGTAGATAACTTACATTGATTATTACTTACCATTAATTGACGCCTAATCTCAACATGTAGCTCATAAAGGCAGTGGGCAAGGGCTTATGTTGACTCAAAGGAATAGGAGGTCAAGGGTAGTGGTATGGGGTTAATAGGTTGTCTGAGGTTATAACCTTGAACAATATGAAAAGGACTTTTGTCAGTGGACCGATTGACTGAGTTATTATATACAAATTCAACTATGAGAAACACCAAATCCTAATTTTCAAGCTTATCCCTAACTAAACTCTGAAGTAGATACTTTAAACTGTGATTGATAACTTTAATTTGTCCATCAGTCTGGGGATGAAAAGTAGAATAAAACTTTAGTTGGGTACCAAACAACTTCCATAAGGTCTTTCAAAAGTAACTCACAAATTTTATATCACGATCAGACACTATGCTGACTGGTAACCCATACAATCACACAATATCCCTAGAGAATAACTTGACAAGATGGAAAGCATTAATAGTCTTACTGTAAGAAATGAAGTGAGCCATCTTAGAAAACCTATCCACAACCACTAAGATAAAAACATGGCCTCAAGCTGTGCATGGCAACCTCAAAATTAAAATCCATGCTAAGGTCCTTCCATAGAGCCTTAAGAATAGGCAAAAGAGTATACAAGCTAGTATTTCGCTTCTAGTCATTTAATATTTGGCAAGGACGATATTAGGCCAAAATCCTAGTTGCATTACATTTGAGAGATGGCTAAAAAAACCTATCATCCATCAAAGCAATGATCTTATTAATACCAAATATCCTACTAAACCTTTAGTACGCAATTCCCAAATGAGAAAATCCCTCAGAGGCGTTTGTGGAATGCATAACTAGGTCCCACGAAAGAGATAACCATTGCTAATGAGGAAGTCGGTATATTCATGATAGTTCTTATTGCTAACCTCATAAAAAATGATCTTAAAATCAATGCATGAAGCATACTCATCCTTTAATCTCTCAAATCCCATAATGCTAACACTTATAGTGTGCACTAGAATAATTCTGTGACTCAAAGCATCTGCCACTTTATTCTCTACTCCTAAGTAGTGTTTGAGAACAAAAGTGAATTGTTGAATGAATTCCACTCGTTGGGCATGTCTTGAGTTCAAGTGCCATTGAGAGTTAAAAAATTTAAAACTTGATGGTCCAAATACAACACATACTATTGAGAAAGAATATAATACTTCCAATGCTTTAGAGATTTAATAATGACATAAAACTTTTTGTCATATGTCAAATACTTCTGTTTAACATCATTGAGCTTCTCACTAAAAAATGCTACTGGATGACTTTCTTGACTGAGAACACCTTCAATTCTAATTACAAAAGCAACACAATTAACCTTAAAGAACTTAGCAAAATTTGGCAATGATAAGATAGAGGCCTTATTGAGCTTCTTTTTTATGGTTTGAAAAGCTTGGGAACATGCAAGAGTCCAACTAAACTTATCTTTTTTTAGACAATTTATAATAGGAGACATAATGGAGCTGAAATCCTAGACAAAACATTTATAGAAGGATGTTAATCCATGAGGATGCTAATCCATGAAAACTATGTACTTCTTGAAGTGTCTTAGGTTCAAGCCATTCTTGAATGGTGTGGACTTTCTCATAATCTACAATTAAACCTTACTCAAAGACTATAAATTCAAAGAAAACAACCTGCTTTTGAAGGAAGGAACACTTGGGGAGATTGATATAGAATTTCTCCTACCTTACGATAAGGAAAACTTTTCGCAGGTAGTCTAGGTGCTCTTTTATAGATTTGTTGAAGACCAAGATGTCATCAAAGTATACCACCAAAAAACTTACCCAAGTAGGGTCAAAATATATGGGTCATGACCCTCATAAAGGTACTTAGAACATTTGACAAACCAAAGGGTATGACTAACCACTTGTACAACCCATCCTACATCTTAAACGTAGTTTTTTATTCATTTTTAAGTTTAATCCTTCTTTGATAGTAACTACTATGAAGGTCAATCTTTGAAAACCAATAAAATGTAGAAACCAAATCAAGCATATCCTTAAGCTGTGGAATCGAAAACCTGTACTTGATGGTGATCTTATTAATGACTTTACTATCTACACACATTCTCTAAGAGCCATCTTTTTTTAAAGTTAATTATGCTGGCATTGCATAAGAATTAAGGCTGTGTTGAATGTTATCTTTCTCCAATAGACCATTAAACTGCCTATTGAGCTCCTCTCTATCCTTTGAGTTTTTCCTATAATGCAGTAAATTAGGAAGTTGCAAACCTAGGATGAAGTCAATTGCATGTTGAATATCTCTTATAGGCCATAGCTCATATGGAAGCTCATTCGAAGTGATATCTTGAAACTTCTTCAAAAATTTGGACACTTCTTTTAGCATCTCAAACACTATAGTTGAAACATAAGCAATCCATTGTGCGATCTTGGCTACCACAATGAACACAACTATAACCTTCTTACTTTTCCGCACAAATTATTTTTCCGTCAAAAGATACAAACTTTGACTTTTTGATCTTACACCTTTTAACTTAATTGCACTCTTATTCTCAATCTCAGGCTTAGCAAGGTGTAATAAGATCGTCTTACCATGATTAGTGACATTGTAGTCATATAGCCACAGATGTCTTAACAAGATGTGGGTGATGTCCATAAGGAGAACATCACAAAGAATTTCTTTATAATCTCCCTGCTAAAGAGGAACTCAACATTGTTAAGTAACAAGTAGTGACATTTTATCGACCCATACAACTAGGAAAGGCTTAGGATAGGACTCTAGTTTGAGGCTAAGTCTAGCTACTTCATGACTGGATATGACATTTCTTAAGCTAACCCCATCAATGACTAACTTGAATGACTTGTCTCCATATTTCACAACAATATGAGAGATGCTAGTCCTCTTTCATAAGTCCTTCGATGAAGGGATAGATAAGATACACCTTATCACGCCAAGGTGTCTAAAATCTTATCCATAGTCATCCATAATAAAATCTTCATCCACATCTATGAGACACTAAATAGGATCTACCACAACATTAGAATCATCTACTTCATCCACATCATCTGATTGGTGGTCAATAATTAAAGTACAGTGTAGGCACTTTAATGCAATATGCCTCTTAGAGTGACACTAGGAGCATTCGATAGAAAAGCCACTAGGTGGGGAGCTAGAACCTATAAATTTAGTATGGTTAGAAGTACTGCCCTTAACATCAGAAGTCTGATTGGGAGCCTAAGTGTTTGTCTTTAGGGATGCTCCTATGGAGTGCTCAGGAGGAGGAAAGCACTAGGTCTATCAAAATTCTGTGCTTTAAGCAGTAGCATGTCTAGGAGGTGGATACCAAGATAAAGCTTACACCTCTAAAGCTTTATGGTAAACTTCTTCCAAGGAGTTAAGGACATTCAACTTAAGCTTTTCATATATGTCTAACCATAAACCATTAATTAACCTTGTAATTGTTACCCACAGTTCTTTTTGTATGCCACACTTAATCAAGAGGTCAAATATAGTGGAAGTCTGCCTCAATTGAGTAACTGATTGTATATGTAGTGTTTGTAGTATGATGGGATATATTTTTTCTTTTAACTTAGCTGCATTATAGCGCAAGTTTGTATCAAATGTTGACATAAATGTTGTAGGTTCATTTGAACATTTTGCCAATACTTCATAGCAAACCCTACAAGTTTCATCTTTGTAAATTGAACACACTGAATATTACTCATACCGTACCACTCAAAATAATTTTCCATGTTAGTCAACCAATTCAGAAATGTAGTTGGGTTTAACCTTTCATCAAACTCAAGGACCTCGACCTTAACTTTTTTTGTGATGTCATCGTGGTATTTTCTTCTTAAGTCTTCCCAAACTTGCCCATAAGGTGACTTATACTATCTACAATAGTGTCCAATTGTATCTTGATTATCCCACTGGTCATCAACATACTCGAGTTGAAAATTAGACATTTTGCAAGGATGTGGCCTACTATTTCTTGCACTTTGGTTACCATTGAATGGAATCTTATATTCATATCTTGCATTTGATTCCACCTTATCCAAGGGATTCCTAAGTATACCTTTCGCATTTTTACCTATGTTATATCTATTCAATGCCTAAATTACATCCATGACCTCTTTAGACCTGTGGTTGTTTTCCTTACGACTACGGCCCATTTGGTTTATGAGTTTCTTTTGAGTCTTGTCTAATTATTCAAGGCGAGCCTCAAGATTGGTGTGGCACTCAGTCATGGTGGTTTGTAGGTTGGTAAGTTCATGGTCAAAATGGTCTTGCTTATCAAGTAGGTCCCAGATGGTCATGCAAACAAATAAAGGATAAAGTAAAAGCAAATGCAAGTTAATATTGAATGGGCAACAAGTTAAAAGTAATAATCAATATAAATTAAGAGAACACTAAAATTTCAATTTTTCAATTTTTTTAACTAAACGAGCATTATCATGAAATTAAGAAACAAAAGCGAATTTAAAGGAAAAGATGACAAAGACAATAATCAAGGCATAGGAAATAAATTGACGCTAAGCAAAGCCAAATGTAAGGCCAAACAAAGGCGTAAATCAAGGCTTAGCACAAGAAAGAAAAGAGAAGAAAAAAAGATGGTAGAATAACCTTTGTTAAAAAACCACAATCATAAATAATAAAAAGAGGGTCGAAGAGCCTTACCAACATGACTTAAAAGGCCAAAAATAATATTTTACCCTAAATTATACTTTTTAATGATGATTTTTAGGTCTAGGAAGGGCTAAAATGGAAGAAACTGCGCAAAATAGGGCTGAAAACACAAAACAAACAGTTGCAGGCTGTCTTTAATGCATGTTGGCGTGGGATGGCGGCCCACAATGAGTCTTGGTCGACAAGCCATGTTCAACGTGGCGATTTGATGTTGAGAAAGGTAATTTTTAGTACAAATAGTATTTGTTCTATTTTTCTAGTGAATGTTTGGATGTTTTTTGGCGACGGGAGAAATTTTGAACACTCACTAGATCAGCTCTGATACCAGATTGATGTAACACACATAGGGAAGAAAAGGAAGGAGAAAGAGAAGAGAGTAGGGAGAGATAAAAGAAGGGGAGAAATTTAGAGAATTGAGGGAAGGGGACTAGAAATTCTCAATATTATTAATCATCAAAAGGCAATACATAACAATAAAACTAGGGGTTATTTGTAAAGCCCATAGCTAACTCTAAAATAAGCTTCAGGAAATAAAATTAAATAGGAAACCTAAACTTAAGGGAAAAGAAACAACCTTTATAGAAAATAAAATCAAATAGTTAATGACTCTAATTAAAACAAAATATGCAAAATCCTAAAATACTTAAGATAAAATCACAAAATCTAAGATTTGTTTCTCCTAGAGTAAATCTTCCTAAATCTTTCATCACATATCTAATCTATTATTAGACCATAATAATTTACTTAGTTGACCTATGACTGAAAATGACAATTAAGAGATATGCCAAATGAAAGGTACAGAATACATTTGAGCAAAGCCAGAGAATTCCAAGTGCCATAATTATGCAAAATAAGGTCACTAGTCATTGTATATGGCACCTATGAGCTTGACAGCATATACCACAAAAAATAGTTGGATAAATAAATATGAGAGTTATCTCCCATTTGCCTTCTAAGATTATTGCAAATAAGGAAACTTGCTTTTCAAATTCCTTGCCACATCCAAGTTGTCATCGAATGAGGATTTAGAGTCCTAGAGTGGTGATGTAGTTTGTGTTCTTCTTAGTTTTGCTATGTTATTGCCTGTTTATGAGAAGCTTGCGTTGTAGTTGGTGTTCTTTATTGATGTAAGGTGTTCTAGCTATTTTTAAAATTGAAGATGCTTCAATTACAATATCTTGCTAAGGTTTATAAGTGGTCTAGTAGGAGCTTGTCAAGCCATATTTCCTATTCTTCTAGAAATAGCATGGCCAAGATGGTAACATGCCTCATATGCCTTGATAAGGTCTATATGTTCAACTTGATAGCTCCATGCTACGACATTTAGTTAGAATATTTTATAATTTAATTATATTTGAAATATACTAAATAAAGAAATATTAACACATTTCATATTCTATTATTGGATATTTTAATATTAAAATATTTCATATTATTTGAATTTTAAAGTTTAAATATTCTTATTAGTAACTTGAAAATCAATAAATTAGTTTTTTTAGATAGTACAATTAGTAGGTGAGTAGATTTAATGGTAAGTTGTTTTCTAATCAACTAAATATTTTGTTTTCTTTGATAGGACGAGAAAATGTATTATTAATTAACTAATTTTGACAAAGAGGTTTTTTGATAAGAGAGATTCTTCTAAGATCACCATCACTAAAATCTCCTCACTTATCAAAAGAAGCTTCTAACAACTCCTCTTCTCTTCCTTTGCTATTGCTAATTTTAGATTGTGAAGTCAACCTTTAGGATTATTGCATCAAATTCATTTAGTATAGTTGGAGGTATTTATATTTTTACATTTCCATTGTAGAATCTCAATTCATAATATATAAGATTATTGTATGTTTAATTTGTAAAAAATTCACCTTGAATATATATAGAATTGTTTTACTTTTGATATCAAAGCCTAATTCTAATTATATATGCTTGCTAGTTGTTTTTTATGAATCCTATTTTTATGGAAGTAGATGAATTTAGGGAATTTCCTGTATAGGATTTAATTTTTGAAATCATTACATTCAAATATGTTGAATGGGATTTTTGATGCACAAATATATGTTTTTGATTGATATTATTATATTTGAATGTGCACCTCTATTTAGTTAAATCTATATAAAATTGTCATGATGGATATTATTCATATATATATATATATATATAGATGAAAGAACATGAAATCATCTACATATTTGAACCTGAAATGTTTATCTTTAAACCATGCATAAAAGCGTGTGCATATTTGCAACTCTCTTACACATTTTGCCTATTCAATTTTAGACATTTGCAAACAAAAATTTTAGAATAGGCATTGGCCCTTTGTGGTAAGAGGCTGTGAGCTACTAGACTATTTTTTGGACAGAATGTGCAATTTTGGGTAAAAACATTTTTTTAGGCCTCTTAAGGCCATTTTTGAGCTTTTATTAGCCATTTTAGGTACAAAATTACATTTGGTCTATTACTTTGGACCTTGTTTATAATTTATTTTAAACCCTATGGGTTAGTTTAATTTAAGTTTTGATCTATAATTAATTTTTGGACCAAATTAAATTAAAAAAATTATTATTAAATGCTAATTAATCTGTCTAAATTGTGAAAAAATTATTTTAGGTAATTTCAACTCATTAGAAATTTCACAAAATTATTATTTGTTCTATTTAATTTGTGTAAATTTTAGAAAAATTTATTTTAGGCAATTATGACACATTTTAGATCTTGTAAAATTAATTTGGAGTTATTTAATTTTGTCTAAATTATATCAAATTATTTTATGGAATTTTTTTAGCACATTCAAGGCATAAATATAAAGGGAGAAATTTTAATTATTTAATCACAAATAGTTTAGTTAATTAATTAATTAAATATATTATCATTAGGATAAAATTAATTAGTGCATATTTCTAGATATTTAGTTACACATAATAAACATAGATATTTTGTGATTAGCATATATAAGTTAAAAGTAACATCAACATTTTTTGTAATTATATACATGCATTCTTGATTTGTTCTTATGAATATAGAGATTATATATGGATTTAAAATATCAATTCTAATTATATAGGGTCAATTTTGGTAGATTTGGGAATAAAAAAAATTAATTTAAGTCCCATTTAATTTAGCCTAAATTATGGAAATATTATTATGTTGGACAATTTTAGCACATTTTAAGATGAAAATTAATTGAAGTGTCACTTAAATTTTTTGTCCTATTTTGAAAAAATGTTTTTTACGTAATATGGCACATTCATAATTTTGTGAACATTATTTTTGTGCCATTTAATTTTGTCCAAATTATGAAAAATTATTATGGACAAGTTTGGCACATTATACTAAAAGAATTTTAATTAATTAGTCACATCTAGTTTAGTTGTTCAATTAATTATATAATTCTTATCATGTAAAAACTAATTGGTGCACTTATAGGGCATTTTTAATACACATAATAGACCTAGACATTTTGTGATTAGTATATATAAATTCAAGAATAGTCATAATATATTTATAATTGCATGTATAAATTATGAATATAAAATTACATATGGATTTAGAAGATTCAATTTTCATTAAATATGTAATTATAATATATCTTAACTCATAGGTAGATAATTATAATTTCTTACTTAATTATGATGAGATGAAAATTGTTTTATGTTTTTTAAGTGGCCCTCAAGTATTAGAAAACATGATTACATTCTAGTTTCATCATAAATTATACATAAGTATATGTTATGGTCAAGCTTTTGCCTAGAGAGATTTTAGTGATATAAAATTTATATTTAGTATGTCTTACATTGGAAAGTATACATTTAAAATGTAATGATTGATTGTCTTATATTATGTTTGTGTTAGTATGATTAAAGTTAAATCCTAAATTTGTAGCAATATTATCTCTTTAATTATTGAAATTGTTGGAAAAGAAAATTTTGATTAAGGACTATTATAAAGCATATAAAGAGGCAATCATCTTTTAGAATGACCTTAACTATACTTTATGATCAAAAGAGCCTTTTGTACCCATTAATACTAGCATAAGAGTTGAGAGTGATTCTATCAACTTAGCATAATGTTTATTAGATCCCATTTAAGGGCTAGATATCTTGGGTTCATATCCAAATGTAAGAAGGTCAGGGACCATTTATAAACTAAAGATGAAATTTAGAAGTCATCATAGAAGTTACTAGCTATTACATCAATGGTCAATTAGTAAACTAGCAATAAGAGAGTGTAAAAGCACATAATACAAATATGAGACATAGCTACAAAGCTCAAGTCTTTTGAGATATAGATCTTTATTTTATTCTTGGTACAAATGATCCTTAATTAGCTACCTTATCAATATGAGCCATTATAGATTTCTTACAAATACATGTAAGGTAAGGTGGGGAATAAATATCTTATTGGACATGTATGTACAAGAAAACAATATGCTCATTTAGAAGATAATAGGGCCTTACATGATGTTTGCTTAGTTACTAGCTTCAAGAAAGGAGGCCATAAAGGAAGTGCCATATATATAATGATTGCCCTAAAAGGAAGGGCTTAACCAAAGAAGAAATGATATACTCTTATTTCTGGTGTGTAATCTCATTTGGTTTTAACTTGTCATGAGTGAGAATTCTTCTAAAGTATAGCGTAGGACATTGAGAAAGTCAAAGGGTTTATGAAGGATGTGGTTCTTAAATCCTTAAACCCTACTGACTCAGATTCATGTGTGGATTGTGTTAAAGCATTAGCATACCAACATGCCACTGGAAGGAGCTAGAAGAATTTTTGAGTTGTTAGAGAATATACACACCAATATCTATTGTCTTAATTTATGTCCTAATAGTAAAAAAATATTTCATTCCCTTTATTAATGACTTTTCACACTACACGTATATCTACTTACTTTGTAATTATAGTGAGGCACTTGATACTTTTAAGGTGTATAAAGCAAAGACAGAAAAATAATCTAGAAAGCATATTAATATAGTAAGGTTAGATAAAGGAGATGAATATTTTGACAGGTGTACATGTGATGGACACACACTTTATTGGAAACCCAATTTGATTTATACACATGTATAGGGTCATTCTACAGAGATAAGAAGGTATAGTCCACATAAAAGGAAGTTAGACCCTAAGACTTTCGTTGTATATTGACTAAATAGAGAAGTCTAAGAGATATAAATTATACTCTCCTTCACATTAAATGAGATCTATATAATCTTGTGATGCTAACTTCTTAAGAATGACATAATTAGTTAGAGTGATCAACCACATAACCTAGTTAATGAGGATGATCACATATAACAAAACTACCTTGACTAATTATGGCAGAACATTGGTTTTATGTAACACTTATCTAGTTAAAGTGAATGTAAAATATAATGAAGTTCCAAAAATCCCATTCGGTCATGTTGGAAACTAGGAGTATCAACATCTAAATAATCCTATTAATTCTTGATGAGGCACCTCATACTGAACTAAAGGCACCTTAAAGTAATGATAAAAGATACTCTTATTGAGCAACATCAACCTCAACAATAGATTGAATTGACAAGATCAATGAGGGTTAGTAAATGGGCAATTCTTACATTAATGTATAATGTATCTTATGGAATTTGACTAGAACATAAATATTAAAAATAATCCTATAACATTTTCATAAACAATAAGCGGTATAGATTTCAAATTGTATCATGATGTTATGATATATGAGATGGAATCTGTAGCAAATAACAATGTTTAGGAACTTGTATAGTTACCTAGTGAGGCCAAGACTATTGACTGTAAATGAGTCTTTAAGACCAAAAGGATTCACTAGGTAACATTGAGTGTTACAAGGTAAGATTGATTATCAAGAGTTTCACTCAAAATGAGGGAATTGACTATACAAAAACATTCCCTCTTGTATTAAAGAAAAATTCTATTTATATCTTCAAGACTTTAATAACCCATTTTGACTTGGAATAATAACAAATTAATGTGAAAATGACTCTCTTCAATTGTATGCAAAAGGAATAAGTGCACTTTCAAACCTAAGCAAGTCTCACAACAGTGGTGATTAAAATCCCATGATAAAATCACATTTTGATTTTGTTGAAAATATCCTGGATCAATATATATACTACAAGGTTAATGGGAGTAAAGTCACTTATTAGTTACAAATGTTGATAACATATTACTTATATCTAGCAACTTGGAGGTCACTACATGAGGTAAAATAACTATCGTTTAGGAACAATGACATGAAGGACATGGGTGAGGTATCCTACATTATAGATAGGAGGATCTATATAAAGACAAGTCTCAAGGTGTCTTAGGACTATCATAAATAATCCTATTAATTCTTGATGAGGCACCTCATACTGAACTAAAGGCACCTTAAAGTAATGATAAAAGATACTTTTATTGAGCAACATCAACCTCAACAATAGATTGAATTGACAAGATCAATGAGGGTTAGTAAATGGGCAATTCTTACATTAATGTATAATGTATCTTATGGAATTTGACTAGAACATAAATATTAAAAATAATCCTATAACATTTTCATAAACAATAAGCGGTATAGATTTCAAATTGTATCATGATGTTATGATATATGAGATGGAATCTGTAGCAAATAACAATGTTTAGGAACTTGTATAGTTACCTAGTGAGGCCAAGACTATTGACTGTAAATGAGTCTTTAAGACCAAAAGGATTCACTAGGTAACATTGAGTGTTACAAGGTAAGATTGATTATCAAGAGTTTCACTCAAAATGAGGGAATTGACTATACAAAAACATTCCCTCTTGTATTAAAGAAAAATTCTATTTATATCTTCAAGACTTTAATAACCCATTTTGACTTGGAATAATAACAAATTAATGTGAAAATGACTCTCTTCAATTGTATGCAAAAGGAATAAGTGCACTTTCAAACCTAAGCAAGTCTCACAACAGTGGTGATTAAAATCCCATGATAAAATCACATTTTGATTTTGTTGAAAATATCCTGGATCAATATATATACTACAAGGTTAATGGGAGTAAAGTCACTTATTAGTTACAAATGTTGATAACATATTACTTATATCTAGCAACTTGGAGGTCACTACATGAGGTAAAATAACTATCGTTTAGGAACAATGACATGAAGGACATGGGTGAGGTATCCTACATTATAGATAGGAGGATCTATATAAAGACAAGTCTCAAGGTGTCTTAGGACTATCATAAATAATCCTATTAATTCTTGATGAGGCACCTCATACTGAACTAAAGGCACCTTAAAGTAATGATAAAAGATACTCTTATTGAGCAACATCAACCTCAACAATAGATTGAATTGACAAGATCAATGAGGGTTAGTAAATGGGCAATTCTTACATTAATGTATAATGTATCTTATGGAATTTGACTAGAACATAAATATTAAAAATAATCCTATAACATTTTCATAAACAATAAGCGGTATAGATTTCAAATTGTATCATGATGTTATGATATATGAGATGGAATCTGTAGCAAATAACAATGTTTAGGAACTTGTATAGTTACCTAGTGAGGCCAAGACTATTGACTGTAAATGAGTCTTTAAGACCAAAAGGATTCACTAGGTAACATTGAGTGCTACAAGGTAAGATTGATTATCAAGAGTTTCACTCAAAATGAGGGAATTGACTATACAAAAACATTCCCTCTTGTATTAAAGAAAAATTCTATTTATATCTTCAAGACTTTAATAACCCATTTTGACTTGGAATAATAACAAATTAATGTGAAAATGACTCTCTTCAATTGTATGCAAAAGGAATAAGTGCACTTTCAAACCTAAGCAAGTCTCACAACAGTGGTGATTAAAATCCCATGATAAAATCACATTTTGATTTTGTTGAAAATATCCTGGATCAATATATATACTACAAGGTTAATGGGAGTAAAGTCACTTATTAGTTACAAATGTTGATAACATATTACTTATATCTAGCAACTTGGAGGTCACTACATGAGGTAAAATAACTATCATTTAGGAACAATGACATGAAGGACATGGGTGAGGTATCCTACATTATAGATAGGAGGATCTATATAAAGACAAGTCTCAAGGTGTCTTAGGACTATCATAAAAAGTTCATATTAATTAAGTGCTTGAACATTTCTTCATAAAAGGTTATTCACTAAATGTGACCCCATTGTGAAAAGAGCAATTTATTTTGTTTCTATTTCCTAAATATGATATTAGAAAGAGAAAAGATGTAGAATGTTCCTTCTATTTTTATAACTTTTACTGAAAAAATGTTAGAAAGATACCAATGTCATTCTAGCTTGGATCATTAAGTTAAAGGCTACAATGATTGTTATGAAGTACATTTGAAATACGTTGGTTACATAAATTCAAGCATGGCAAGATGTGTTGACTTTAAAAGAGTTAACATCACAACACATCTTCATACTTGCTAAATAAGCCATATCATGGAAGAGTGTAAGAATATTAAGTGATCTTTGGTTATTACATCCATTATGAAGGGTAAGTTGATATCCTACTTGAGGCAAGTTCAAAAGGTACTTTGATTAAAGCGTTTTATCACCAAGTTTCAAATTGTGAATTCATTTAAAGCCTATTAAGGGGCATTATGGTCATAAAAGGGCAAGTACTCATAAAATATATAAGAAATAAAGATCTATTAACTAACAACATGTATTTAAAGGAGTTTAAGGATCATGTGTTTCAAATGAGACTTAGATCACAATGTGTTATTGTTGATCTAGTTGAGGTACATTTAAGAAATAAAATTTGAATTATAGTTTATTATCTCTATATATATTTATATACAATATTAGTGAGCCGAACAAACATTTAAGTTTGGAATTGAATAGATATATAAGGTTTATTCATAAAGATTATTGTTCTATAAAGTTTTAAACATATTGCATGTGATATATAAAAGGTAATATCCATTTTTAAAGGACTTATCGCTATAATTCTTTTAATATGTGTTTAATTTATCCATAACAGGCTATCTAACAAATTTTATTCAACCAAGTGGAAGAATATTGAAATATTTTATAATTTAATTATATTTGGAATATTTAAATAAGAATATTAAAATATTCTGTCTTTTATTAATAGATATTTTAATATTAATATATTCTATATTATTTGAATTTTAAATTTCAAATATTTTGATTACTAGCCTAAAAAGTAAGGAATTAGTTTTTCTAAATACTACAATTAGTAATGAGTAAGTTTAGTGGTTGATTTTTTAAATGACTATATATTTTTTTTAATAGGAAGAAACAACATATAAATTGACTTATTTTGACTGAGAAATTTCTTAACAAAAGAGACTCCTCCAAGATCATTATTATTAAAGATTCTCACTTATTAGAAGAAGTTTCTGACAACTTTTCTTCTCTTACTTTGTTATTGTTAATTTTAGGACATGAAGTCAAAATTTTGAATTACTGCATCAAATTCATCTAGTATGGCTAGAGATAAATATATTTTTATGTTTCCATTGTAAATCACAATTCATGATATATGACATTATTGTGTGCTTAACTTGTAAATAATTCATCTAATATATATAGAATTGCCTTACACCTTCAATGCATCAATGGAGTCAATGTTTGTTAAGAGTTTCAATGAATAGGAGAGAACTTTCGATGGAAACATTACAGCACGTTCTTAAGGATGCCTAGAAGCTTAATGAAATAGTAGAATGAATGAATATCCCCATAACCTTCCACAAGAATGAATGGCAGCTATGAAACTTTTGTAACCTCTTTCCAAGTTGTAATTCCTAATAATGTGCCACTTATAACTCCCAAAACTTCCATTCTAGCTTTAATTTTGCTTTAAATTCTTGTCTCTTACTATGGCCTCTAGGATCAATATAAATAGGCCTACTTGCTTTGCAATTGGAGAGAGGAACAATGAGAGAAATTTCTTTTTCATTTGAGAGTGTTTTTTTCTCTCTTTCTTTGAGTTCTGAACCAGTTTTGGTATCAAAGCAAAGTTCCAGAGATAGGGAACCACTTAGGAAAAAACCTGGAATTGGAGTTCACACAGTTGTCGACAAAGGAGGGCACTGTTACCTTTGAAACTCCTATTTCCAGTCATTTTTCAACCAAACGGACGTCATCATTGTGCTCAAGAGGTCGGAAAACCCTAAAAAGGAATCACCCTCCTCTGTAAAATGTCCTCATGTGCTGACACTAGCAGTTGCCTAAAGACCATGCGCTGCACACGCATCCACGTGCCGACACGCACCTGCTGAAGGTTGAAGATGACCATGTTATCTGCCATGTGTCAAGCCATCGACACATCATCCATTCAACACCTGCCATGTGTCAAAAGGTCGCCACGTCAATAACAATATTCATCTTGTTACGTCATCTGCCACGCAATATTTGAGGTGTCTAGTCAGTGACACATCATCCATTTAGAACTTGCCACGTGTACCTTCCTGCCACGTTATCTGCCCAGTCAACAAAAATTTGACAAAATTACACTTTGACCCCAAAATTTTCATATAATTCCATTTTGGCCCTAATATTTTTCCATAATTTCACTTTAGCCCCATTTTCCAAAATTTCATTTTGACCCCTAATATTTCTAAACTTACATTTTTTGCCCTAAACTTTTTGAAATTACACTTTTATCCTCAACTTTTGGGAAATTATAGTTTCAACCTTATATCTTTGAAATTTTTACTTTAACCCCTGAGCTTTTTGAAGTTGTAGTTTAGCCCATAACTTCTCAAAATGCCTCTAAGATGCCGATCTATGCATGAAGTTGAAATTGAAGAATTAAGACATCGAGTTGAAGTATTGTAGGGGATTGTAAATCTCCAACAAGCACAATTGGAGGTATAGAGAGAAGCAAAAGGAAATGAATCTGACTATAGCACTTCTTCATCTGCTGGCAACCGGTGTGCTCGGGGACAGACATTTACAGTTGTGACATCAAGGTGGAAATCCTTGACTTTGAAGGGAAACTCTAACTAGATGATTTTGTAGATTGGCTACAAATGGTGGAACGAGTCTTTGAATTCAAGGAGGTACTTGAGAAACAAAAGGTCAAGATCATGGCTATCAAGCTGAAAAAGCATGCATCAATATGGTGGGAGAACTTAAAGAAGAAGCGAGAACAAGAAGGGAAAAGCAAAATTCGAACGAGGGAGAAGATGCGTCGCGAACTCTCCTAGAAATTCCTGATAGAACACTACTACTAAGATAATTTCATCCAGTTACAAAATCTTCGACAAAAGACTCTATCTGTGGAAGAATATACTAGAGAGTTTGAAAAACTCATGATGAAATGTGATATTCAGGAGAAGGAGGAGCAGACTATAGCTCGCTATATTAGAGGATTAAACACAAGTATTGCTCACCAGGTTTAACTTTAATAGTATTGACTTTAGATGATGTTATTCGTCTAGCTATCCATATCGAGAAGCAAACAAACAGAAGGTCCTCATTTCAACCTTCTTCATTGGCCAAGGATTTTTCTAGCTCCTATAAAGCATAAGCTAAGCAACCAAGCACTTCTAATAAGCCTTCACCAAAAGCTACCAAGGAATCCAATGCTAAAGCAATCAAGTGTTTCAAATGCCAAAGATTCGATCACATAGCTTCTGAGTGCCCCAACTGCAAGGTTGTTACAAACATTGAAGGGGAAGCCTATGAAGCATGTAAAGAAGAAGATGAAGAGATAGCATTTGAAAAGACTGAGCTAGTGTATGATGAAGAATTTGTATCTGCAGACCATGGAAAATCACTGGTGGTTAGGCGAAACTTGCACATAGCACAAGCAAAATAAGAACCTTGGCTATGCCACAACATTTTCCACACCCAATGCACTACCCAAGGAAAAGTTTGTGATGTCATCATTTATAATGAAAGCTATGAGAATGTAGTGTCTAACTACATGGTGGAAAAGTTAAAGTTCTCGACTCAGAATCACCCACGTCCCTACAAGCTATAGTGTCTTAACAAAAGAAGTGAGGTAAAGGTTTCTAAACATTGCCTTATTGGTTTTTCAATTAGTAACAAATTTCAGGATGAAGTTTAGTGCGATGTTGCACTGATGGATGCTTGTCACCTTCTTCTAGGAAGGCCATGGCAATATGATCATTGTGTTCTCTATGATAGTATGCAAATATTTATTCCTTCATGAAAGATAGAGTGAAGATAAAACTAGCACCATTGCCACCTAACGAGTGTAGCCAAAGCAAAAGGGAAGCCAAGCCATTGGTGTCCTTAGTTGCCAATGAGTAGTTCAAGGTGTCCAAATCAAAAGCTCAAGTTTTGAGTTTGGTTCTTGTGCTTGAATCAAACAATGAAGCCACCACTCCATTTGAGGTTCAATAGTTGCTAGTTGAGTTTCTAGATGTGATACCAGATGACATTCCGCCTTGATTGTTGCCTATGCAAGACATCTAGCATGCAATAGACTTTGTTCTAGGAGCTGTCATTCCCAATAAGCCTACCTATAAGATGAGTCCCCAAAAACATGTAGAGGTCCATCGGCAAGTTGAAGAGTTACTGAAAAAAGGATTGATTCGGGAAAGCATCAACCACTGTGCTATACCTATACTTCTAATACCTAAGAAGGACGGTAGTTGGAGAATGTGTATTGACTATCAAGCAGTTAACAAGATCACTATTAAGTATCTATTTTCGATACCCATACTTGATGATATGCTAGACCAGTTGCATGGTGCCGTTGTTCTCTCCAAAATTGACCTCCGCAGTGAAGACCATCAGATTAAAATTCAACCAGGAGATGAATGGAAGACTGCCTTCAAGACTCGAGATAGCCTATACGAGTGTATAGTGATGCCTTTTAGGCTAACTAACGCCCATAGCACATTTATGTGCCTGATGAATTAGGTACTTCGTCCTTTCATTGGCAAATTTGTTGTTGTTTACTTTGATGACATTCTTGTTTACAGCAAGAACCAAGAAGAGCACTTATGACAGGTCTTGCAAGCTTTGCGGGAACAAAAACTTTATGCCAATTTAAAGAAATGCACTTTATTAACCATTGAAGTTGTTTTCCTGGGTTATATCATCACCGCTGAAGGTGTTCGAGTTGACCCAAGCAAGATTAAAGCCATTAACAACTAGCCAACCCCGAAGTCTGTCTAAGATGTCAGAAGCTTCCATGGATTAGCTTCCTTCTACAGGAGGTTCATTCGTAATTTCAATGCCATTGCTACGCCACTCACAAATTTCCTTAAGGGAGATAAATTTTAATGGATAAAACAAGCTCAAAAAAGTTTTGGAGAATTGAATAAGCGTTTGACCAAAGCACCCGTGCTAGTCCTTTTAAATTTTGACCAAGTGTTCAAGGTTAGTTGTGACGCCT
This sequence comes from Erythrophleum ivorense, assembly GCA_026724425.1. NCBI lineage: Eukaryota > Viridiplantae > Streptophyta > Magnoliopsida > Fabales > Fabaceae > Erythrophleum > Erythrophleum ivorense. The sequence goes on along the minus strand of JAIUCV010000529.1, from coordinate 89,957 downwards.
CCAACACTGGAATTGGTGTTGTGCTAAGCCAAGAAGGTCATTTAATTGCCTTTTTCAGTGAAAAATTTAATAATGCCAAGATCAAATATTCTACTTATGATAAGGAGTTTTATGCAGTTGTTCGAGCCTTGCAACATTAGAGTCATTATTTGTTGAATAAGGAATTTATCCTTTATTCAGACCATGAGGCCTTAAAGCATTTGAATTCCTAACAAAAGATCAACTGTAGACTTGCCTCTTGGAGTGAGACCTTGCAAACTTATCCATTTCTGCTTAAGCACAAGGCTGGGACCTTGAATTCAGTAGCCGATGCCCTTAGTCGTTGACATGCTTTGCTATCTACCATTTAGGCCAAAGTTATTGGCTTTGAGACTATCAAGGAGTTGTACCAAGATGATCTTGATTTCCATGAAGCGTGGAGTACCATCGAAGCTCAACCTTTGCAGAAATACTACAGGCATGAAGGGTTCATTTTTAGGGAAAGGCCCTATGCATTCCTCAATGTTCTTTATGAGAGGCAATTATCTGGGAAGCCCATAATGGAGGATTGGCAGGTCACTTTGGCCAAGATAAAACAGTGGCCTTAGTTAAAGAAAATTTCTATTGGCCAAGGCTTGAACGAGATGTTAACAGACACATACAGAAATGTCGAACCTGTCATTTGGCTAAGTCTAAAAACCAAAATACTGGATTATATATGCCACTTCCTGTGCCAGCATCTCTTTGGAAGGACGTGAGCATGGACTTTGTCCTTGGATTACCCTGGACACAGAGACAAAACAACTCCATCATGGTTGTTGTAGATTATTTCTCAAAGATGGCACATTTTATCCCATGCTTAAAGACTAATGATGCTGTCCAAGTTGCAGATTTGTATTTTAAAGAGATTGTATGTCTCCATAGAATTCCTAAGACTATCACTTCTGATCGCGATGTCAAGTTCCTTAGCCACTTTTGGAGGACTCTGTGGAACAAGATGGGAACTAAGCTTCAATTCAACCGTGCTCACCATCCCCAAACAGACGGTCAAACTGAAGTCGTTAATAGAATCTTGGGAAACTTACTCCGAAGCTTTGTTGGAAAGAATCTGAAGCAGTGGGACCTTAGCCTTGCTCAAGTTGAATTTTCCTATAACAACTCAGTTAACCAAGCAATTGGAAAGTGTCCGTTTAAAGTTGTTTATGGCACTCATCCTCTTAGTCCATTAGACTTTACTCCTTTAGTTGATAAGCAGCAATATAGTTGTGATGCAAATCAAAGGGCCAAGGAAATTAAAAAGTTGCATGAGCAAGTTCGTGAATGAATCCAAAAGCAGAACTTAAGATACAAGACTCACCGTGATGAGCATCGGAGATAGCAAACTTTTAATATGGCAGATCTAGTTTGGATACATTTGAGGAAAGAATGTTTTCCCAAGCAACCAAATGCTAAGCTATCACCAAGAGCTTATGGTCCATTCAAGGTTATGCAAAAGATCAACAATAATGCCTACAAGATGGAACTACCAGGTGCTTATGGAGTCTCTGCCACCTTCAATGTTGCTGATCTATCTCTGTACTTGGATGATGATGCCGAGCTTGACTTGAGGGTGAGTCCCATCCAACTTAGGGAGGATGAAATGGCAGAATGAATGAATATCTCCATAACCTTCCATAAGAATGAATGGCAGCCATGAAACTTCCGTAACCTATTTCCAAGTTGTAATTCCTAATAATGTGCCACTTATAACTCCCATTCTAGTTTTAATTTCGCTTTAAATTCTTGTCTCTTACTATGACCTCTAGGATCAATATAAATAGGCTTACTTGCTTTGCATTTGGAGAGAGAAATAATCAGAGAAATTTCTTTTTCATTTGAGAGTGTTTTTCCTCTCTTTCTTGAGTTCTGAACCACTTAAAGGTGATTTTATTGTTATTGGCAGGGATAGAAACTACTATATGATTGGCTTTGATGATAAGGAAGATCAAAATTATGTGTACGCAATGGGTCCTTGGGTAATCAAGAATTCTTTTCTGGTCAAGTATAAGTGGAGGCCGAATTTGGTGCTTTAGAAGTAAAAAATTCTTTAAATTCCCATCTGGGTCTAGACATGGGGATTATCTTTGGAATATTTTAATGAAGATGTTGCAACCATTCTAGGCAATATGTTAGCGGACTTCCATTGCTTTGATCATATGCATGGCTCTACTTTTAATATTCGTTTATGTGACTCAAAGTTTTAGTTGATCTGAGTCTTCCTTTGATTATGAATTTTGGAGTCAAATTAGATAATGGTCATCAAATTTGGGTTGAGTGTCATTGTGAACATTTGTTTAAGATCTACTAGCACTGTGGTAGGATGGGTCACATCAACTAGGACTATAATTGGAATCTCCCCAACGTGTCACAAGCAATTCGAGTGCAAGAACACTGAGATTTTGAACGTTATAGGGTCTCGTTTGCTAAGGATTTTAGGTACCAATCTGTTACTAAGATGTCAGCTGCTTTTTATAGGAAGTTTCAATTGCGAAAGACAACTAAAATCCGATGGTGTGAATAGTCTTATGGTGGTTTTTATCATGTTATTGATATTACAACTTTTTCCCTTTCTGATGCTGATGTTTTACGCTAATGCCTATCTAATTATCTAGCTATGTCTGAGGAATCCGAGGCTTCAAATTCTTCTGGGTCCCTTATGTGTGAATCAGACCCAGAGGAGCCTGAAGAAACTCCACCATCTCCAATGTACATTGGAGACGAGTTGGAGAGGGTGCCGACGTCTCATGCAGTTGGTTAGGTTGCTAGACTCGTGGGTCATATTGCCGGAGCCATGAACTCACTACCTTATAATCTGGATATTCCCATGTCAGATCTGAAGAAACTCCACCATCTCCAATGTAGATTGGAGACGAGTTGGAGAGGATGCCTACATCTCATGCAGTTGGTGAGGTTGCTTGACACGTGGGTCATGTTGCTGAAGCCATGAACTCATTTCTTTATAATCTGGATGTCTCCATGTCAGATCTGGATATTTAGGAGGTTTGCACTAATTTAGAATCTCAACTGGAGTGTGAGGATGTAGCCATATTGAATGACCGGTCAGTGTTATTGGATATTTATCAGACGTCCTCGTTAATACTGCTAGATGGTTCGGTGCATGCTTCATCTCCTAGTTCCTTGCAGCCCAACCAGAGGTGTTTTTTCAACTTGTATATTCTCCATATTTTGTAAAACTACTTCTTTGGGCTGGTCAATGATTCATCTAAATCAAAGTAATTATCCAGCCTTCTCAAATTGGGGTGTTGACACGTATCACTTGGGATGTGAGTTTGGTTTCTTCATGAAGTCACAGCCTGGGTTTAATTTTGAATGGACTGTTTTTCATTTAAATTTCAAGCCTACTGCCTCTCTCTCTTAGGGTTCGAAGACTCTCATTTAACTTCTTGATGGGCCAAATTTCATGCCAATCTTACCTTTTAGTTCCCTCTTGTTTTTAAGTATTTGCTAAATTGATAACAATAAAATGAATTTAACATTAAATATATATATTCATAACAAGTTTTTTTATAAAAAAAAATTAGGCACAATAAATTCATAAAAATACATCATTTTTTTCAATTCAAGTGTCATATATAAATAAGAACTTGTTTTTTCAAATTATATATATAAAGAATTTAATTGTAATTAGAGAATAAAAATTGAAATATAAAATGCATACATTTTATTTTTGTAGTCTATCATAATAAAAGTTTACAATCATATCTTGGAAGAAACAACAATTAATCTTTTCTCTTAAAATCTTAAAATGTACACACAAATTGTTATAATAAAACACATTATTATCATTCCTTCTGTGAATGTATTCTCTTTACATTTTATGTACTACGTAAGTTGTGATAATTATTAGAAGAATGAATGGCAACTTTAGAAAGTACAAGTGGTAACTAAATAATAATAATAATTTTTATATTTTTATCCAGTGCTTGTAATAAACAAAAAACACCTTTGTAACTATAAAAAATAAGAGTGGTAAATTTGAAAATCATGAGTGATAACTAAGTAATAGTAAATTTTATATTTTATTTAGATATTGTAATAAACTAAAGATACCTTTGTAACTTTAGCATAACCTTTGTGTTGTAATTTTAGGAAATAAAAATAGTAACTTTAGAAAATGAGAATAGCAACCTTAGGAAACTAAGTTATTTTCATTCTTGCAAGAGAGATGTTTTGTCCTTTAAGCCTTTGGAAAAGCTTTAATTTCAAAGATCTTTCAATGTCATTTTTCCTTCTTAATATAGTAGATCCATCTTTTCCTACTAAATCTCTTTCATGATTTTCTTAAGTGTTGATGTTTTCTTTTTTATTTTTGTGCCAAAAAATAATTAATCACACATTATTTATACCTTCGTGCTCTTCCCAGTTACCTATGCTCTATTGTAATCCTAATTCTCAAATCATTTTTTTATTTAATAAATTAAACTAACCGTTTTAAAATTATATTTGATTTTTTTTCAAAAAATTATATTCAATTCCTCTTATATATATATAACATTTTCTTCAATTTATTTTTTATAAAAAGCTAACACTTGTACAATATAAAATTATAATTTTATTCTTAATATGACTAGTAAAATTGAAGTTAAACTCAAATATGAAACTATAATTTTATTATTAATATAAAAGTAAATATAATTGTTATGAGTCTTTCTAGCTCTATGTATTTAGATTAGCCAACTCATTTTTAAAAGATCTAAAAAACTTAATAGCTATTATTTATTGAGTCTTATATAAAGTATTAACATATTAAATTGTCCAAGTTTTGCATTTACTCTTTTTCCCTAGTAAGTAAAATCTTTTACTACCTTTTCTTTTTTTTTTATTCTCCATTTATCGTCTCCCTTCCGGTCTGCAACTCATATTTTAGAGTAGATTGCTACAACCTTTTTAGTTTTCTTCTATCCCTACTTTCATGCTTTTAGTTCAAATGTTTGCTTTTTCCTCCATTATTTCATTCCTTCTTTTGACCTATTTGTTCTTTCAAATTTCAAAAAACCCCTTGTTCTTTCTTTGCCTGTATTCTCGTTCACCATTTTTTTTAATCGTTCTAGCAAAATTTGAAGAAAGCAATTGTACCTCACAATTTAAGTGGCTCTTGTTAAAGAAAGCATCACAAGTTCTCTATCTGCATTTCACAAGCAAGAGTAGGTTTGAGCAATATTTGTTGTATTTTGCAACCATGTTTTTTTTTAATTTTGTAGGACTTACCAATCTCATACATCCATTCAGATTTTCTAACTAGATCCTTTTTTAGGCTAGTTTGTTGTATCAAGTGAAGATGGATGTTTTAAATAGTTTTATTTTTCCTAACACATATATCACAAAGACCAAACCAAGTAGAGTTTTAGTTTTGGCATTAGTCATGAATAGTGTTACACCCGAAAATGTGACTGCATGGCACCTAAACGAAATCAAAATTAAAGGTAGTAGAGTCGCCACCAAAATTTTAATTTTTAAAAGGTAAAACTTTGAAAAAACATTTTTATAAGAAAAACAAAAATGATCTATGAACCGGATACGAATTCGGGAGTCGATTGTGAGTGGGGAAGGTGTTAGGCACCCCACAACACCCTAAGTTAGTTATGCAAAATTAATATGGTCTTTAATTTATTTTGATTCTTCCTAACAAATCATATGCAAAATAAGAAATTAAAGGAAATAAAATGGAAAGTAAGAAAGAAATTAAAGAAATAAAATTAAAACAAAATAAAAGGAAAGAAATTAAGGAAATGGAAATTGAAAAGAAAACTTTATTTACAAAAGCGGACTTGACCTAAGATTAGAGTTTAGGGCCTACATACCCTCTAGAAGGGATCAAAGTCCACGTAGTTCGAACCAGTCAAAAATTATTTTTTTGTTTGTGGTTGTTTTGTTTTGTTCTTTGTTTTGTTTTTATATTTTTTTAATTTTTAATTTTTTTTGTTTTCATTTTTTTGATGAAAAGATAAAAAGAAATAAAAATTACTTTTCCCTTTAACAAATAAAACGAATTTAGAATTGATTGATGTGTTTTAGTTTGCTAAAAATAAAGTTAATTTTATTTCTTTGCTCCTCTTTCATTTTTATCCTTTTTTTCTCTTTTTTTTTCTTTTAGAATATTACTGATTCTTGTTTTTTATTTTTGTCTTAATTTTTGCTAATTTTGGTTTTTTTTAATTTCTTTGTTTTGATTTTTTTTATTTTCCAAAGTTCTCTTTTATTGTTTTTATTTATCTTTTCTACACTTTTTTAATTTTTGTTTTTAAATTCTTTATTTTTTTTTCCACTGATTTTGAATTAATTGCCTTAGATTTTCCTTTTTAAAACTTTTTGATTAATCTTGATTGTTGATTTGATTTTTAGATATGTTACTTAATTTTTTTATTGAGAGGTTTTTCTTTTATTTTCTTTCTTTTTTTTTCCTTTTTTGATTTTTTGATTTTGAATTAATTACTTAATCTTTTTTATGTTTTCTCATTTTTTGATTTCGGTTTTTGTACTTTTGACTTTTCTTTTTAGTTCTTGAATCTTTTAGTTTTTTTTTTTTACCTTTCTAAAAGCAAGTTCTCCTTTCCTTTCTTTTCTTCCCCTTCTTTTTTTTAGAATTTCGACATTTGAAATAAGATTTGGAGTTGGAAGAAAAAAAAAATTTTTGATATCTTTTGCTTGTTTTTTTAAATTTCTTGCTTCCTTATTCTAAAACCTCTCTCTTTTTATTTGAAAAGAGAATCCTTTTATTTTTTAATATCATTTTTTTGTTGTTTTTTTTAATCTTCTTTAAGAAATTTCCTTTTTTTTACTCACAATTTTGTTATATCCTTTTATTGGTAATCAACCCCATTTATTGTAGGTCATTGGAATTCAAAATTTATTAAAACGTAATTATAAAACTCAATAAGGATTAAGGAGGTTTATTACCACACATACCCTTGAATTGATTCATATGCATCTAAGGGGACAAGAAATCCCACACGACAATTTTAAAAATGAAGTGAAATAAAACTAATAAAATAAAATAAAATAAAATGGTTCGAGGTCAAATATTAGTCCAAAATTCAAACCAAAAATTAACTTAAATTCCATACGAGATCTGCATCTTTATTTTAGCTTCAATCAATCACGTTTTCAAAGATCATAATGGGTCAAGGAGACGAACAGCGATTGCATCCAACTTTCCTATATTGAATATTGAATCAAACCATCTCGGGATTATCAAATCATCAAACACATGTTCAAATTACGATCACATGTTCAAATCATTTTTTTAATTTTAATTTTTTATTTATTTTTGAAACTAAGACAAAGGTCAAATCGTGCAAGGTTTGACGCAAAAATCATGAACAGAAATTTGGTCACGTGATTTGATATAAAAAAAATCCATGTGTAGAAAATTGGTCACATGCAGCACTTTATCGTTCAACATAAAATCATGAGTTGTGTAGCCATTAAATACAAAATCCTTATATAGAAGTATAGTCAAATAGAATCTAAAACTGTGCAATTGCAAGATACAGACCTTATGCAAGAACTCATCCATGCACAGTGCACTTATATGCAAAACAGAATAATAATAAAAAAACATGCGACAACATGACACAGCATTTTGTGTAAAGCTCATTCATGTGCATTACACCTTCTTTGCGAAATAGAATCGAAGACTAGGTGATAGTAAAGTATAGAATTTAACGTAAGGGCTCACACGATACGCAGCATTTACAAACACAAAACTAGAACTAGAGGCTTCATAACAGTAAAACATAGAGTCTTACGCGAAAATTCACACATAATCCAGTATGCAAAGCGAAAATCCCATGAACCAAACTCGTCTAAACCGGTGGATCTCTTTAACAATACCGCTATTTCTAAGAACTCAAAATGCAAAGATTACGTTGCTACATAGTCCACCATCCTTTTACTATAAAAAAAATCAAACTAAGACTTTCATAGAAAATAATAACTCAAAATACAGGTCCATCCGTTGCACAGTAACAGTAATTGAAGGATCGAAGCTACATAAGTATGGCCCTAATAGATTCAACAGATCAAATTATTGACATAGCAACCTCCATTAATGGAAATATAACAGTCAAAAGCTTATGCCTATTTCAAACTCTTCTCAAGCATTCCATCGAGCATCTACTGAGCATACTTAAGGACATGTACAGAACTCGGCTTTTTGGACTCCATCCGTAGCTACCCAGTGCAAGGATGCTACTTAATCACCTAGTCCCATTTCAGACCATCAACAATCACAAGGAGATTTCATTGATAGAGACAGTAAACCAGATATCGTGACTTACTTGTAGGGATTTCAAAGGAAGGACAGGCTCTTCTTCTGCGTTCACTTCTCGGTCTCTGCCTTCACTCTTGATTCTTGCCTCTCGAGTCTTGCTTCTCTCAATCTTTCGCTCCTCTCTGCCTCATGCTCTCTACCTCTCCCTCACACGTTTCTGGTACACACCCTCTCTGTCGAAATTCCTCCTCTTCCTTTCTCTTTTTCCATCTTGCCTTTTCGTCTCAAGCTCCCCCCTTTTTATATCAGGCCTGAGACCATCTTTCCATCCCTTCTACTGCTCTATTTCGCTTTGATGCTTCCTTCCCCTTCCTCGATTCGTGTCTCCATCCTTCCCTTCTGTTTTCACGTTACCCTTTCCTTCTTTCGATGGCAAAAAGGACATGAGAGGAAGGTCAAATCCTCGAGCTTTATTGCCTACTTTGCTTTCTCAGACTCTCTGCCTTTGGACGCCTTTTTCCCAATTTTGTGTTTCTCTCAGACGCTAGGCCTGTGCGTGTCTCTACTTTGACTTGCCTTGCGACAGAAAGGGCGAATGGTAGAGTGAGTGGGCCTGGGGATCCCATGGGTTAAGGGAATTAGGTTTCTAATTTTGGTTTTTTCTCAATTTGGGCTAGAAGATATAAGCCTCTTTTTTTTTGGGCTTTCGATTTTGGTTTTACATATTGGGCCCAAAAGAACAAGTCTTTGGGCTAACAAACAAGATATCGGGGCTTTAGTTTTTTTTTTGTCTTTTCTTTTTTTATTTTTATTTATTTATTTATTTATTTATTTTTAATTTTGGATTCCTTAATTTGATTTTCATTTTTTCATTTTTTCATTTTTCATTTTTCATTTTTAGGATTGCGTTGCTTAGGTTTTTTTGCATTTGAAAGGACAAAAATGAATATCTCCTCTCTCTCTTTCTCTCTCTCTCTCTTTACATATATTTATTTTTGGTGATTTTCCTTTTTCCTTTCCTCCCTGTTTTGCCATTTTGATTTTGTTATCATTATTTCATTTTTCATTTTTAAGATTGCGTTGTTTAGGTTTTTTGCATTTGGAAGGACAAAAATGAATATCTTCTCTCTCTCTCTCTCTCTCTCTCTCTCTCTCTCTTACATATATTTATTTTTAGTGATTTTTATTTTTCCTTTCCTCCCTGTTTTTCCATTTTGATTTTGTTATCATTATTTCTATTATTTAGTTATTATTATTTTTGAAGTCTGTCTAGAAAAAATACGATATTCACAAATAGTCTTTAGTCAATTTAATGATCAAGGTAGTAAAATGAAAGACAGTGAGAATGGAGATCAAATAGTAGAATAGTAAAGAAAAGCCTCCTTGAGTAATATTTTTACATTTTCTTCAGTAAGAAATGAAACATTTAACTGAGTTTTAGAAACACTAAGGTTAGGGAGGAAAAAAAAAAGAGCAATGCTTGATGTTCTTCTAATACATAAGTAAGCTTCAAATGTTACGCTTTTCATGATTAGCCTACCTAGGAATTGCATAGAGAGGAAGACCCTTGTCAATGTGAACGGTAAACATGGTCTTGTAAGTCACATTTCTTTTTTCATCTGCTAATTTAAATATAAAGAAACGAAGAAGAGCCATAGAAACTATTTTCATTTGTCTATAAGCAAAGTCCTTCCCTAAGAAGATACAAGGACCAGCCTGCAAACATCATAAAGTATGAGTGGTAGAAGTCTTATATAGGAAAAAGTGTTAGCTATATATAATGTACCAATTATTTGTAGTAGAACTGATAAAAATTCATTGAAGCAGGTGTTTCAAGTTTTACTTCTACTAACACGTATTTTTGTGAGTTTTTATTAATTTTTTGCATTAACTGTGAAAGGATGTACCCAAGAATTTCTCTATAGCTTACAAAAATCATGGAAAGGTAGTGACAATGGGAAACTAACATGGAAAGCTATAAATTTGAATGGAGATTTAGGTTGAAATGTTCCATCTTTAAGCCATCTTTCAAGTTGAAATTCCTCGGCATAATTTCCCCAAATATAAGGCATCCTGCCCATGGCATAGGCCAAGTAGTATACTAGATCACCTTTGTTTAGTCTGTAGCCATCAGGAAGAATGTCAAGAGCTTTTGCTGTCCTCCTATTCTTGTATCACAACAAAGACAAATTCATCAACATATACCTCATACATGTTGTTTAGGTAGAAAAGCATGGTAGATAAGTATAGTCAATTGAAACAAAAGTCAAGGTAGGAAATTTACAAGCATTGATAGATTATGCAGGTTAGTAGCTTAAAAGCATTGACGTTGACAAGTGCAACTCGATACAACAAAATCTAATTATTTAGATATTTGAAGTGTTGTATCGTATTTGATATGAGGGTCAAACATGCTTAGAATATGACATGATTCCTTTTCTAAATTGGTGGTGCAGCATAGGTTACTAATCTTAGTTATGTTAGGCAAGCAATAGCTTATTGGTGCAACTAAAACATATACATAAAAAGGAATCAAATGAACAAAAGGAACACTTGCCCTTGACAATGCCTGTATGAGGGGAATAAGGTGTCTATGATATGTAATTAAGAATTAAGTTAGTTCTCAGCCAATTTATATAACTCACAATAAGGACTGTCGGGTACAACCTTAATGTTTCAGTCAAAGCTACATGAAGATAAAGCATTCTCTCAACGAAAGCATATGTTATATGGGCTACAAACTCATCTATCTTAGGTACACTTTCCTGAGTACAAGTAACCTCTTTCACTTCTTAGGTAATATTTTCCTATATAAGAGGGTACTTGTAGAGTATGTAAAAGAACCATGACATAGTGTTTGCACTTGTATCTTTGCCAACGATCATAAAGTTCAAAATTATATCCCTCAGATACTGATCAGTCATATTTTTTAGGTCCCTCTTGCTCTCCAGCAAAACCTCTAAAGTATGTCCTCTTTATCATCCTAAAATCACCAATAATTTTAACATGCGATCAATGAAGAAATTGAAATTACAGGATTTGAGAAAACTATCTTTAGAAAAGAGAAAAAACCTTCGAGTTCAACCTAAAAGCTAATGAAAAAAAAGAGTAAGTTGTAACATCCCAAAAAGTATTAGTGACTTTAAAAAGGATATAAGATTAAATATTATACCTAAAAAGTAGGGTATAGGATAGGTTAAGGGAAAATTCAAATTTTCAGCTATTTAAAAATTTATTAAAATATATATAATTTAAAGAGCCAAAGATTTAAAAGTAAAAAAAAAACTAATAAGATATATATCTTTAGTTAATTTTAAAATATTTCAAATTATCCGAAAGTTAACTTAAAGTTAGTTTTAATAGCTAATAGAATTTTAAAATATAATAATAATAAAAACTAATAAGATATATTTAGTTAATTTTAAAATATTTCAAATTATCCGAGAGTTAACTTAAAGTTAGTTTTAATAGTCAATAGAATTTTAAAATATAATAATAATAATAAACTAATAAGATATATATCATTAGTTAATTTTAAAATATTTCAAATTATTCGAGAAATAACTCAAAGTTAGTTTTAATAGCCAATAGAATTTTAAAATATAATAATAATAAAAACTAATAAGATATATATATCTTTAATAATATAATTATGAAAAACCTAAACCTATTCCTTATTTTTCACTCCTCTATCCGTCTGCTCTCTCCCACGCCGTCAGAAGCCTTTCTTCAAGTAATTTCAACTTGTTCTTTCAATCCTTCTTCGAACCTACATCTCCACACCAGGTACGAGAGTAGCTTTTGTTTTTTGTCTCATATGACTATATATATATATATATGTATATATATAAACACACCCCACGCACCATTCAATTAAAGTGATATGTAATATGCACCTTTTCGTCCTTTTGTGGATTAAATATATATATAGGTATATATACAACCTTCATCCCTTATATATATATATATATATATATATGTAATTATAATATATATAATTATATATTTCTATACAGAAACGCATCCTTTCATCCCTTTATTTTTCTGAAATAAATATACACATATATATTTAATTATATATATTTGTAGGTATGTATATAATATGAATTTATAAATATAAATTTAATTCGTATATATATATACGTAAATTATAAATTTTAGATGAGAAAATTAAGATTTAGGAATTTGAGAACTTTTATAAATTTAAGTTAATATAAAATTGACTACTCTAATGAATTAATTAAAGTATAAAGAAATATGGATTTAAAAGAGAATTTTAAGTTCTCTATGATAGCTTTTAAATTTCTAAAGTAGTTTTAGGATAACCTTAGAGTAGTTTAAGATAATAGATAAGTAGTTATGAATTATATATTGATATTTTTGTATATGTGTGACTTTTGTAGATTTTCATTAAGAACTCTTACTGCTTTGATTTTCTTGCCGTGTGACTACTTAGCCAAAAGAGAACAGGTAATTTGAAATTTTTTCCATATGTGTGCAAACTGGTTTATTGTTGTAATTTTAATTAAATAAATAAGTTTATCTTGTTGAGCGTGGTACAGGTAAATAAGATGTATGGGATTATGAAATGGTAAAAGTAAATGATTGTGGAATTAATAGAATTGTTAGAATCCTGTTAAGCATGCTTATAGATATAATAAAATTCTGACGTAGTATTTCATTTTTAAGCATACTTGTGAGCTTAAATTATTGATGTGAAATTTTAGAGTATTATATTTCTTTCAAGCATGCTTGTCAGTCTTATTTGATATACTATATGAGGTTCTTTATTTTTCAAGTATGCTCGTATGAATTTTGGATAAATATGACATACATAAATGATGGGTTAAGGAGATGTTGGTGAGATATATATAATACGATGACCATGTGGTTTGCCTCTACCTCGCGCACAGTAGTTGGCTTTTTGTAGAGCCCCATTTCTCAATACTTACCTGGCTGGGTTTGTAAAGAGGGAACGTGGGACAGTAACACCTCCTGGTTTAGTCTTTTAAGGAGGGGAGCCATAGTCTGGGCTTGGGCTCTATACCTTTGGTCGGGTACATCTCAAATACTGGAGTAGCTTTGGTCGATCCAATGTGTGGGCCAGATCATGGATAAGCCTGTGGCTTCAGTCAGCTGTATAAGGCTGGACGGAGCAATAAGGGAGGTTACACATATTGCATTTTATCATGTTGTGCATATAACTATTTTGAATTATACCTTATGATCTTTTATATTAATAATTAATAATAGTGATGTTGGATTTGTATTGAGACCTATTGTATGTTAATTGGACATGATTGTTAGTTTGTATACACATGATAAGACTCTGGGTTACTGAGACGTTAGTGCTCACCCCATTCTCTTAACATTTTCAGGTGAAGGACTGAATAGGAGGCAAGGGAAGTTACCAGAAGAGTGAGCTATTGGCTCTTGTATTCTTCGAGCTCATGCTGGGTTAATATTTATTTTTTGCCATGACCATAGGACACTGTTATTTGGTTTTATTGTTTTTGGACCTTAAAACATTGTTTAGCTAGCATTTTGATACTTATAGACCTTTGAATTTAATTTCCTAAAATATTCTAATATATGCTCGAGATGTGGACTGTGAGTCCCTATATTTTGAATTGAATAAAATGGGTGGAGCCCTTATTGTTATATAATAACTTGAGCAGGTATTATTGATAGGGTTGAGCCCTTTTAAGTGAGTATTAACTAGAGTGAGACGAAGTCTCAAGCATTTATAACTGTATAGGTACTTGGCATATATTTAGGGGACGGAGTCCCTAACCCAATGATTATTAGAATAGGTGTTACATAAGTTATCCATGTATAATTTGGCCCCAATGTTGAATTTAGTGTCTTAAAAGTTGCACATAAGACCATATTCAAATCGAATAAAAACAAGATTGAGGGCACACATGATGCAAGTTATTGGATTCACAGAATCTTGTTGAATTACCAAAAGTTCTCTTTTGGTTTTGATTAGAACATGCACAAAATCATCAATTATTTTAACATTCTTCTTGAGGGCAGCTTCAGATCTAATGTTAAGAAACCTCTTAAGCTTTCAGAAAGGATCCACATAACGCCGATAAACAAAAGTATTTGAATCATCAAAGGCCTTCATGAATGTGCTTCCCTCTTCGCTTGTTCCCTCCAAGCAATGCAATTCCACTCCAAATCGAACTTTGAATATGGAATCCAAAGTGCATCTCATTAGCACATCTTACGAAAGATGACAGCGGGAAAATAAATAAATAAACCATAAAACCAACTTCTTTCCCTCATACTTCTTCTGCACCCAATTTGATTCTTACTCTAACCAATTAAAAAAATTTTAAAAAAAACTTAACTAGGTTATGCATGAAACTTGCAACTAATTAATTTTAATCACAGGGCAATACTCTTGAAGAGAAAGTAAAAGGAATTTGGGCCCTAACCTAAATAAAACCTCTCAAGCGCAATAAAATACTATTCATTTACTTGAATTGAATTTTTTTTTGAAAAAAAAAAGAACAATTGAGTTTTACAAATTTTTACAGACTAAAATTTCTTAAAACTTATTAGATTATATATTTTTTAATTGAAAAATGAATTAAACTCATACACACACATATACAGAATAATAATGAGTAAATTACATTAATGTCTATACTAAATGTCTCTTTTGTTTCAAAATTATCATTTAACTCCTTTTTATATTTGATACATAATGTAAAAACTTTCTTCTATTCTTTTTTTTTTGGCAATGAAGTTAATTTTTTGTGCAATATGTGTTCTTTACCAATAAAATAAAATAAAATTGTGTATTTAATTTTTTATTTTCATATTAAAAATAAAATCATAGTCTCCTATTGTATATAAAATTAATTTCTTTAATAAAAAATAAAAATAAATTAGATAAAAGGATTTTGTAAGGTATGTCAAATGTTAACCGCATATCACTAACTTAAGTGGAACTCAGGATTATTTAATCAATAAATAGAAACCCATGAAACCGACTTCTTTCCTCCATACTTTCTGTACCTTATCAGATTCGCACTCCATCTAACGAATCAAATGCAGACCTTAACCTGACTTTACACTAATACATACAGAACTAGCAATGGAGAATGATTAATGAGGTTCCCTAAGGTACATTTCAGCTTAGAATACTAATTTCAGAGGCTACCCAGAGTTTCCCATTTCAAATCACATTCGATCACTTACTTGCATATCAAATATCAGATCCGCATTGGAAGATTCTGAAATAACCCTAACCAATTTGGCAGCATTCCTTCTGAAAACAGAGCAACTGAAATCTCTAAGAAACCTAGTCGAGAATTCAAAGCTCGCAAGCTTCCTCTGCTGCCTCCATTTCTCAGAATCGACAGCAAAAATCCCTTCCCCCAAAAGATCGGCCACCATGCGGTGATTCTGCTTGCCTCTCGGATACGGTTCCCAATGGGTCTTCAGAATGTGCTCGATGTTTCACGAATCTGCTCTGAACAACTTGCTTTTTCCCGGAGCAAGAAGCCTGAAAGTTGGGTGGGTCTTGGCGATTTGGGTATGGTAGTCGTAGATGGAGTTGAAGTGGAAGAGTTGGTTGAAGACTGTGCCTTTCACAGGTGGGTATTTTGGGTCTCCGATGGATTTTCCGGCGAAGATGGTGAGTGTGAGGAAAGAGAAGACCAAGAACAGACCCAGAAAGGAAAAAGCTACGAAAAAAGGAGAGTGTAGAGGATGTCCATGTTTGTGTTGTGTAAGTTTTGTGTGAGAGAGAGTGTAGAGGATGTCCATGTTTGTGTTGTGTAAGTTTTGTGTGAGAGAGAGTGTGAGTGTGTGCGCACGGCAAATTGCATGGAATCGGATTCTCTGCGGAGATAAATCAGCTGCACCTGCACCTCCTTGCTCCTGCTTCAACGACGCCGTTTTCCTTTATTAATTTCAGGCGTTCTAAAACGTCAGACACACGCCATGTATTGCAATGCCCAAATGCACTGTTTCATGTTTAATGAAACGATGTGCTTTCATCTGTTGATTTGAGAACGCATCTGGACCATTAACTGTAAACAAATCTAAGCCGTTCCTTCCAATGCCCCAAAACCATGCGTTTGATATTACCTTTTAGCTTCAGTATCAGTGCAGAAAAAAAACTCTTCATCCTTGTTCTCAGTAGCTGTGCATTTTGTGCGGGAAAACCATATTTTGGCTTAAAAGAAGCTCATAGGTAATGTATGGTTCTAGATAAAGTAAGATCATCCATTGTTACTTTTCTTGTTCGCTACAATATGCAGTCATTACATTTATATATGAAATCATATCAGTTGGTTTCTGATTATTGAGGGAGAGACGTTCTTGATGACGTAGGATGGAAAAAATTGAAAAATATATACATATTTTGAAAAAAAATTAGTTTTGGGAAATATTATATATATAAAAATCATGAACCAATATTTTGGAACAAATATTATTTATTTTCTGAATAATGTTCTACAGACAAAATTGAAATATAAATACAAACCAAGTTTAAAAGTTTCAAATATACATTCATACACACACATGTATATATATAGTGTGTCTCTTCTACTGTAGACTAATTTTATTCATAGCAACCATAAATTTAATATTACATGATTTGCATTTTTATTTGAGTGAGAGATCAAAAAAGTGGTTGACATGAAGCATCAAGCAGAAAGAATGTCAACTTGAATTTTTGAAAGTTTAACTATGAGATTAATTTTTTGGTTTGCCTCATTATTTTTTTTAATCTTTAGAAATAATGTGAACTTAAATTACTTTGTCTTAATTTTTTTTTCAGGAACCATTTTATGGAAGGTGATTTGATTCCTAAAGTTGGGTTAGAATTTGATAGCCTCGATGAAGCATGGAAGTATTGGGTTAATTACAGCGGGAGAATAAGATTTGGAGTTAGAAAATATAATGGAAGCAAGAGTGCAAAAGATGGTTCCATAACTTCATACAGATATGTATGTTGCAAAGAGGGTTTACGCAGACTAGACAAAAGAGATTTTAAGACAACCAATCCTCGACCGAAGACTAGGACCAATTGTAAAGCGAGAATGGCAGTTAAACGTGTGAATGGAAAATATAGAATAAATGAATTTGTGGAAGAGCATAATCACCCACTCCATCTTCTAGAGACGGTCCACATGCTAGCATCTCAACGAAAATTAAATGATGTCCAGGCCCACGAGATTGAGTTAGCAGAGGAATCTGGACTTCAACAGAAAGAAACTTTTCAGTTGATGAGTACACATGTTAGAGGAAGAAGTAATCTTGGCTACACCCGTGAAGATGCAAAAAATTATCTCAAGTCTAAAAGACAACGAAATATGGTATATGGAGAAGCTGGCTATCTCCTACGATATTTTCAACAACAATTATCTGAAAATCCTTCATTTTATCATGCTTATCAAATGGACATGGAAGAACAAATAACAAATGTCTTTTGGGCTGACGCAAGAATGTTGCTTGACTATGCCTATTTTGGTGATATGATGGTTTTAGACACAACTTATAGTACCAATCGGGATCATAGACCACTTGCAATATTTTCGGGTTTCAACCACTATAGAGGAGTAATAATTTTTGGGGCTGCATTACTTTATGATGAAACCATAGAGTCATTTAAGTGGCTAATTGAATCTTTCTTGGAGGCACACCAAAAGAAAAAGCCTCTCACCATTTTTACCGATCAAGATCAAGCAATGATAAGAGCGTTGTCTGAGATCATTCCAGAGCCAAAACATGGATTATGCTCGTGGCATTTAATGCAAAATGGCACTAAGCATCTTGGCAACTTGATGAAGGAAGGCTCAAATTTTTTTAGGGATTTCAAAAGGTGCATGTTCGAATATGTGGAGGAAGAACAATTTGAGAAGGCATGGAGTGAATTGTTATATGATTATAAGGTACATGAGAACACATGGTTCAGGTCACTTTACACTATCAAGGAGAAATGGGCTGCTTGTCATATGAAGAAAACTCTAACACTTGGCATGAGGAGTACATAAGTGGCTGAAAGTGTAAATGCAGATGTTAAGAGTTGCACAAGACCCGACTTAGACATTAACCAGTTCTTTAAGCAATTTGAACGGATTGTAGAAGATAAGCAATACAATGAGTTAAAACGTGATTATGAGTCTCAACAAAAATTACCTAGGTTGATTGTCCAGAGTGCACCCATGCTACGACAGCTAGCTCAAATGTATACACCCCCTATCTTTGATTTGTTCCAACGAGAATGGGATAAATTTGCTGCTGCTTGCATTAAACATAAAAATGAGGGTGGGCCAGTGTTTGTATATATTGTTGGGATGGTTGATGAAGGAGGAGAATGGAAAGTTTCTTATCATCCCACGTTTGGGTCAATTATTTGTAGTTGTCAAAAGTTTGAAACCTGGGGTATATTATGTTGTCATGCTTTGAAGGTGTATGATGTGCTTGATGTGAAAAAACTTCCTGATCAATATATTCTAAATAGATGGACAAGAGAAGCACGAAGTGGCGTGATACATGATATTAGAGGAAATGAAGTTGAAGCAGATCCTAGATTACAGAGTACACAACGATATAGACAACTTTGTCCTATGCTAATAAGATTAGCAACAAACGCAGCTGATTGTCCGGAGGCATTTGCATTAGTGTATAAAGGTGTGCAAGAATTGAGTAACCAAGTTGCAAAACTACATTCACAACAATAAGTTCCAAACAACAACGGCAATGCTTCCACAACATTACCAATTCAGTGTGTTTCACAAGACATAAGATTCAAGAAACGAGATGGGTATTAGGAGGAAAAAGAGATTGAAGAGTTGTCTTGAGCATCAACCAAAGAGAAAAAGAGCAAGAACATCTTCCATTGTCACAACATCACAAAGTCAACAATTGATGGTATAAACATTGTATGATTAGTATTGAAAAAGAATCAAAGTTGCCTTCTTAGTCTTGTTCTTATATTTTGTTTAATATTTTAGGATAAGCAATTACACTATGAAGTGTCTTGCTTAGCACCTCCAATACCGTACGCTTGCCCTGACACAAATAAGGGTGAACTTACTTATACTGGAATGTTAATGGTATGCACTATCAACTTTTTCATATATATATATATATATTATGTTATTAGATAATTAGTGCTTATGCATTGATTCTTTTAAAACATAGGCACCATTTGATTGTCCCATACCGTCCCTTGAAGCATTGGAGTTCAATGAAGACATATCAAAAGGTCCGTGATCATAAATAAATGCTAGCTTTATAAGAGAAGAAAGAAAAGAATCACTTTTATTTAAATCAATAATCTCATTACATTCAATCATAGTATCCCTATTCTTACTTATTACACTCAATTACAATATCTCTATTCTTACTCATTACATTCAATTACATGCAACAATTTCATTACATAGTACAAGTTCTTGCTCTTGTTCATTGCTTCATTTGGCTTCATATTCTTTGTCTTCATTATGTTGCTTGTCATATTCTTGTTCATTCTTGAGCATTACATTCTTGAACCATTGAATTTTGTTGTCTGTAAATACAGGTTCAGATTTTAGACCTACAGGAAGCCATTGAAAAATTCAGACCCATCATATCAACTTTCATACAGGTTCAAGTGCTTAACTGTGATAATTCCATTGCTCTCTTTGTAATCAGATAACACACCACACTTCATGTAAATCAAATAGTTATGTGGAGAATTCCACTGCCCTATTCTTTTTGTGAATCAGCATCATGTATCAAATTTAATATTTTGTATGGTTTGGCTACCAATTGGGGTATATTTTGTATGGTTTGGCTACCAATTGGGGTATATTTTGTATGGTTTGGCTACCAATTTGCATGAAGTATTATGTTCAATCCTTTATGCTAACAAGTAGAACCTTTCTTTTTCACATGCTAACTAGTGAAAGCCAAAACAAGTTGCAATTCTATACTGCATCATCATTTACTAGGCATATACTGTAAGTGACTTCAATTTTCACTACAGACAAGTTTAAGTCCACTTTTGTTTTCCCCAAAAAGCCAACATTCGTAAATGAATCCAGATTTCTTAATAATACATCTTATATAAATGAATCAGCTTTCAATTTAATCAGCAGAGAAAATAATGCATCTTATATAAATGAATCTAGATTTCTCAAGAGGAAAGATTGACCAGCAGCTCTCCAAACTGTGGGAAAGAGGCACTTAATCTTACTAGTCAACTCATTTGCTCCTTTGTATGAAATTTCTTTAATTTCAAGGAAACCAAACTCCTACACAAGAAAAAGTTAATGTTCTTGGTCAGTAGTAAACTAGTAATATACTGTTTTAGGAGCCAAAAGTACGCAGGAAGAGTAAGGAAAGTTCAAAGTAGTAGTAAACTAGTAGTAATTTATTTGCATTTGTCCTTATAGCATGCTTGTTTTCTTCTTTTTTAATTTAAAAGTTCAGGTGGGGGGTTTATACAATTGCTATTACTATACATTTAGGACTTTCAAAGCAGGGAAAGAAGCAGATGAGACAGAATTCCTATTGATTAGTTTTACCTATCAAACTCAAATACTAATGATGTCTCGTTTAATAAAGTCCATTTCCCTGTTTAATATAGACAGAATTCATGCACTAACTTAATACAAGAATGCAACGTTCATATAGACAACACCTACTGATTCATTGATGTAGCGATAAAGTATGCCAAGTTATGAGTCCTGAGGGAAAAACACTAACAAATTCATGCTACCAATGCACGAATAAGCAGGATCCCAGCTACCATTCATCGATTTTAATGAAGGTAAACGACTAAAAGAGAATTAAGACAAAGGAGCACAGCAAATACCTAAATGATGAGAGAGCCCAAGGGACGTTTGAAAGTAAGATTCACAGCAATCCAGTCTTGTCTTCAAGTCGAATAGCTAGAGCTTCCAGATCCGACCTCTGCCATGGAGTTAGATGTGAGCAATTGAATTTCCTTGATGAAGGAAGGACAGCCTCTTGTCGTCGCACTGCCTCGCTTCTGCGTAATGCTTCTGACCAACGAGAGATCTGACCTCTACCATGGAGTTGGATGTGAGCAATTGAATTTCCTTGATGAAGGAAGGACAGCCTCTTCTCGTCGCATTGCCCCGCCTCTGTATAATGCTTCTGACCAGTGAAAGATCTGACCTTTGCCATGGAGTTGGATGTGAGCAATTGAATTTCTTTCATTCCAAACACACAGCCTCTTCTCATCGCACTGCCTCGCCTCTGCGCAATGCTTCTGACCAACGAGAAAGATGATATTGAAGGAATGGCCACGATTGATTCAAACAAACGGCCCAGATGCATTTTAGAATGGCTGGAATTAATAAAGGAAAACGACGTCGTTGAAGCAGGAGCAGGGAGGTGCAGCTGACTTATCTTCGCAGAGAATCCGAACGCAAATTGCATTGCATGCATATATTTTGAGAAGAAGGAATGGCATGTGTGCCTGAAAAGAAGGGGTTGGCAAGTGCCACATGTGACTTGTAGGCTGCAGTCACATTTCTCGACGTCAACACGCAGGCTGCAGTCAACTTGTACGCAGTCAATTTTACAAAATAGTAAATATTATGACTTTCTGTCCTAGGAATCAAATTTTTTAATCATTTAATTTTACAATCAATTTTGGGATTTTTTTTTAATAGCTATTCAGATTGAATACATTCAGCTACAGGATTTGCAACAAATGTAGTAAACTTTGGTTTCATCAAAGCAAGGCACATCTTGATAATGTTGGATTTGGATATTGGCCCAAGTCAATTGGATTGGGCTTAATAGGCCTATCCAAACCACTTTGATGTACTTAAGTTTTTTTATAATAAATTGTACAATTTTTTCTTTAATTTTATTAAATTTGCGCAAATTTATTTTTTATTTTAAAATATACATAAATCTCTACTAAAATAAAATAAAAATTATACTACACTTTAATCTAATTTTAATTTCTTTTAAAAATACCTTTTATTAACTTATATATATTGTTAAATTTAATGAAAACAAATTCTGCTTTTTTTTTAGTTTTTTTGTGCCTATTTAAATATAATATATGTTTGTATATTTAAATTAATAGATGGTATTTTTGTTAAAAAATTAAAATTAAATTAGATTATATATTTTAAAAATAAAAAGAATATTTGTTTAATTTCAACAGAATATAAGAGTGGTTGATGTTTACTCTTTTTTTTGTGACTATAATGAATAATCAATTAAAAAAATCATGCATAATCACCCATCCTGAGATTTTTATATCATGTCATGATGCTCTCCTCACATTTTTAAAACCAATAAACATGGTTATATGATCACTAGCAATAACTAATCTATCGAAAAAAAAAAACATTTTGCCGACAATCCTTTATTTGTGAATAGCCTAAAAGTTGTAAGATGGGTTAACTCTCATTACTTGCAAGTAGATTGTTTATAGCGCATGACATCCATACCAAAAAAAAAAAAAAAAAAAAGAGTCCAGCACCCTGTTTGGAAGGCTAGCAGTATTGTCCAGTTTGAGCAGTAAAGAAGCCGAATGCTTCATTACTTCGCTTTTACAAGACCCATGATTTACCCAGCCAACCCCTATAGAGAGCTCGGATACACCCTAGGGGTATGCCTTGGACTGGCAAGCAGGATGCAAGTAAACATTTTGAAATGCAAGGGATAGAGGACTGGGAAGAGAGAGATGAAAATAGATATTGTGGCCATAATGATATATGAACCACTGCCGTATTTTCTGTAACTATGAGTTGGCTTAAACTAGGAATTGAAGAGCCCAAGTTGTGTTCTAAACAAAGAAAGATGTTATTGTCAATTCAGATTTTTTCAATTAAGCTGTTTGTTTATTGCTCAATTGTAGAGATTTAGACAATTTAAATTATATATATTCTTAATTCATTTTTACAATTCTTTTAAAGAAATCATAGCATAAAATAGAAATCATTTTTAACCACGAATTTAAAAAAAATAATTGAGACTAAAAAAAAAAAGAGAACACTTGAAATCTAATCCAAGTCCCCGCAATTGAGCAATGGAGAGATAACTCAATTGAAAAGATTCGAATGGTGCTACTGGTGTTCTTGCAATTTGGCTCCATATCCATTATTTGCTACAGAGGAATTTAATGGTGGATTTAAGAGGTATTATGTGTTGGGAAAATCGATTTTGAATAGAGAAATTGGGAGTGAGGAGTGTATCAGAGACAGGAAAGGCGAATATGACATTTCACAATGTCTGGAAAATTGAATAGGCTCATGCAATGTATGTTTTGACTGCATCTGTTGGAGAATATAGATGATTTTAAAGATGGGGATGGGGTAGTTATTACATCGTGGCTTATATATCTGGAGTTAATTATGATTTTTAATAGATTGAAGGAACACTATAATTAAAAATAAAAATTAGAACAGATCATTATAATTTCTTTTTAAACAAATATTCATCAATGCAATAAATTTTTAAAGCTATTAAACTAACAAAGCGTACTTCGAATAGGTACTTGTATTAAAGTGAATTACAATATACACAATTTAATGTGATAATTTCTATAAATATCCACATAATAAGATCAAAAAGTTATATATATATATTTAGTTCCCATTTAATTAATCTATATTGGCATTTCAATTGATATCTTAACTAAACTCAATCTTTAATGTTGGATAGCATCACTTGTCAATATATCCCTCAACTCAAAATCAAAAGAAATATGATTATACGTTCATTTTACCCAATTTATCAAATAAAACCCTAACTCTTTAGGTCCCTCATAATGATAAATAAAATTGTATAAGCTAATATTGTCAAACCTTTTGGAACATTTACCACACACAAGCTTATACCACCAATCCACTATTATTATTACTGTTGTGCTACCATTATTGCCAATTTGTTGCTGTCACTATTGTTAGTGTTATGTAGTCACCATTATTATTACTATTAATATTGTCACTGACAACACTATTTCTTACTATTATTGTCATTGTTGCTATTGCCATCATTATAGTTATTATTATTGTTGCTATCATTGTTATCATCACCATTATCATTATTATTGCCATTATTACCTCAGTAATATATTAATATTAATCACATAAATTGAATATTATTTAATCTTATTAGTGAGAATATAAGAATATTGTTATACTACTCTACATAATTATACATTGATGCAACAAATACTTAACAATAAAATTTTATTCGATCGATAATATATATAATAATATCCAAGTATTACTTATATTATCATGCTTTATCTTGTACGACACACCAAACATGATTCACCATTACATACATAAACTAGAAAATATATAATGATAAAACATATAATTCACCCTTCTATTAAGAATCACCATTCAAAAACATCGAGGTGAAAAACTAGAGATGCCCTTCATAAATGGTGCATTACTTTGCTTCACATATTAACACTTTCTTCAAAACCTTGGTACTGCACATAGAGGGAGAACCTTGTCAATGTGAAGTGTTAACATGGTATGGTAACTCACATTCCTTGTTCCTCGTCCAATTTGAATATGAAGAAGCGAAGAAGATTCATTGATACTATTTTCATTTGTCTGTTAGCAAAGTCCTTCCCAAGGCACATACCAGTCCAGCTTGCAAATTATAGCCAAAAAAAAAATTAATACCAGAATGGGTGAAAATTGTTAGCAATGAAGAAAATTGGAGAGGGATAATGATACAAACATGGAAAGAGATGAGATTCAAGTTGAAAAACTCCATTGTTGAGCCTTCGTTCAGGGCGAAACTCCTCAGCATCCTCACCCCAAATGTAGGGCATGCGGCCTAAAGCATAGGCCCCGTAGTTCACTCCAT
This sequence comes from Erythrophleum ivorense, assembly GCA_026724425.1. Lineage (NCBI taxonomy): Eukaryota > Viridiplantae > Streptophyta > Magnoliopsida > Fabales > Fabaceae > Erythrophleum > Erythrophleum ivorense. The sequence goes on along the minus strand of JAIUCV010000529.1, from coordinate 64,870 downwards.
CACCCTTTTTCAATTTATAGCCATCAGGGAGGATGTCATCTATTTCTGTAGTCCTCCCATCCTTGAGTCATAAACCAAACATAAATAGTTAAAAACATTAAAATGTACATCATACACAGCAAGTTAGTAACACAGTGTTGTCTAAGCAAAGTATGATCGCAAGTCGGGTTTTGGGGTTTATTTTACATAGAGATTTGTTAGGCTTCAGGCTCAAACTTTTTTGAAGTTGACAAAACTCAGGACCACAGCCTGACCCATGATCAGCTTTCATCGTGGCATGTGAGAATAGTGACACATAAAACGAAAGCCAAGGCAATTTGCTTTACAGCTAAAGGAAATGAGCCAAAAACAGCTCATTCCATAAGCACTTATTTCGACAAGTTATCCAAAATGGGATGTTTCAACAAACTCAGTTGCCCTCAACAAGAATCAAATTAGTTAGTGCATCTGACATAACTAAGGAATATAGAGCACAAAAGGCATTAGCAGCCTCTGATAAAACCTTGTAGAAAACATCCAACAACGGAGATTACTTAATGCGGCCTAGAATATAAACCCAAGATAGTTTTGAAAATGAAATTGTAGGGGACATCCTTAAGTAATATGGAGAAACTATTATTATGCAATCTCTAATTTACATAAAAGCAATTATTTCTGATAAGACCCAGCAAAATAGTATGACAAAACATAGGTGGAGTTCCTTATGTGTTTATTATCAGGTTCTCTAATAGAAACATAACATATAGACATATTTTATAACTTAACATTACATCATTGATGTTGAGGGAACAAAATTTCTTCACATGTCATATATTAAGGAACTTGATGATAAACACGTAAAAATTGAACCTAAGTATTTTCAATGAAAAAAAAATTATTTCTAGAACAAGCAAGGTCAAAGGAGATTATAATATTGTATTCTGTATGGTTTAAAGCTATAGAAACTGGAACTGCAGGGTACAACCTTAAGGTCTCTGTCAGTGTTTCATGAAGATAATGCATTTTCTCGAGGGTGGCTTCTGTTATATTGGCCGCAAACTCTTCTATGTTGGGTTCACTTTCTTGGTTACAAGTGATGTCTCTCACTTCTTGTGCAATCTTCCCTTAAACGAGAGGGTGTTTGCAGAGCATGTAGAAGAACTATGATAGAGTATTTCCAGTTGTGTCTTTGCCAGCAACCATGAAGTGCAAAATTATATCTCTCAGATATTGATCATTCATAGTCGTTGGATCCTTCTTGCTCTCCATCAGAAACCTAGAAAGTATGTCCTCTTTATCAATCTGAAAATCACCAAAAAATAGAAATTCAAATTTCATCATTGGTTCAGTGAATTCTTAATAGCAACACCTGAGAAAATCATATCCAAGAAGACTAATAGTAGTTTCATCCTGCTTTGGAAGAGGAAAAACTGCTTATTTTTTTAAAAGGCTTTTTAATTTTTTAAATGTGTTTAACCAAAACATAAAATTGTTTTTAAATTACAGAATATTTTTTTTTGTGAGAGAAGCAAAAAAGTTGGAGCTTTTCGTTAAAGCAGAAATTAAATTTCTTTTGGACAACACCACCCTAAATTAAAAATTGCAAATATCATCCAAACTTATCTTCAAAATATGTCAATTTTAGCAATTTGACTGTAATAGATAGTTTTTTTTTAATACTAGCTAAATATTAATGAAATTGATAAATGCTTTTATCAAGTGATTTAGCTCAACACTGAGTGATTTCTTGTCACAGTGCATTTTGATAAACCAATTCGAATATAATAATAATAATAATAAATAGTTAAAAGAAATTGAAAGCACAACCAAACATACACTAAATTATAACTACAACCAAATGCTATAAAAGGAACTGCATGTGCATTAATGCATCTGTGATCAACTCACATAATCTTCATGAATAGCCATGTGTTCTCTTTCGATCCTTATCACTCGATGAACGAAATCATCAATTACTTTCACATTTTTCTTGAGGGTACCTTCACAACCAATGTTGAGATATCTCTTGAGCTGCCAGAAAGGATCCACATAGCGCCAAGAAATTGGAGCATTTGAATCATCAAAGGCCTTCAAGAATTCAATACCCTCTCTGCTTGTTCCTTCTAAGCAATTCAGTTCCACTCCAAACCCATCTTTGAATATGGAGTCCAACGTGCATCTCATTAGCACATCCTGTAGAGGGAACAAATACTTTATCATCTTGCTATGAATTCTAAAATGACATAACGTGATGTTTGCAATTTGAAAAAAAAAAAAACCAGCATAGAAGCAAAACAACTTTTAACTCCGATTTTAAAAGAGTACTAATATTAATCCCTTTACTTTTAACTACTTAGAATCTTTTTATCAAAATATTATACTTGAGTTGAATTTCATCTCCCTTGTATATGGTCCATTAATTTGCCGTGGTTTTTATCAATATATATGATAAAAACATGTCCAACTTAAAGCTGATATTGCTGCCTTGTCATCTTTCAAACACATCAATTAAAATTAACTCCGAAAGCACCACCAATTACTCGTTCTTAAAGAGATGAAATTGAATTTACAAACAAGATTTGGAGGACTAGAAGTCAATTTAAAACCAGACAAACAAAAGAGACGTGATAATGATTCATGACCAAAATTTGGTGGTAGTAGTACTATATTTCAACCTTCGACTCCACACTTCTAAACTGTAAAATTTGGAAGAGTAAAGTGTAAGTGGATAAAGAGAAATGAGTTTTTATCTTCAAACCTTATACTTCTTACTTTTACTCCTAATTTGCATAGGCTCATCAATCGTGTGTTTCGCGCTTCGAAATTTACGGTATAACTTTCAAGTACTTCAAAGGATCCCAATCCTCAAGGACCTGATAGTGAAATAGTGGGTTTGAATTGATAATACATTCACTCAAAATATGTTGTCAGAAAACAGAGCAATAAAACCCACACTAAAGTTTCAACTAAAATGTAGAAGCCAATTGCCATTTCTCCTAAGCAGAACCACATAAAATTTCCTGTAAAATAATCAAACACTTACCTGCATATCAAAAACCACACTTACTTGGAAAATCCTGAAATAACTCTAACCAATTTGGCGGAGTTCGTTCTGAAAGCAGAGCAGCTGAAATCCCTAAGAACCCTTGTGGAAAACTCATAGCTCGCGAGCTTCCTCTGCTGCTTCCACATCTCGCCATTGACGGCGAAAATCCCCCGACCAAAAAGATGACTCATAATATCCTCATCATGCTTGCCCTTCGAGTACTTCCTGAACTGGGTTTTCAGAACGTGCTCGATATTTCGCGTATCAGTGGTATACAATTTGCTCATTACCGGACGGTGCCTTTCGTCTGGTGGTCGAAGAGTGTATTGAAGTAGAAGAGCTGGTGGAAAACGGTGCCTTTCACGGGGGCGTATTTTGGGTCTCCGATGGACTTTCCGACGAACAGAGAGACAATGAGGAGAAAAGAGAAGGTCAAGAAGAGACCCAGAAACGAGAAGGCTATGAAGGTCAAAAGGGTGAAATAGATTTCCATTTCTGGGTTTGGGGCTTTCAGATACTGATGATTTTGTGAAAGACAAGAAAGGTGCTTAGAGAGAGTGAGTGAGAGATTTTGGTTTATTTGTAGGGACAAGCAGACAAACGCCGATGCGTTCCGCCGGAGCAGTGAAGTAGTGTGGGGGCTCTCTGTCTAGCAAAGTGCATGAAACTTTTGTTGGAGTAGTGATCCCTGGCACGGTTGAAATTTTCGTTTACCAAGGGCACATGTCGTATCTAAATGAAAACTGAAGGAGAAATTTCGGAAAAAATTCCACTTAACTACCACAACTTAAAAAAAGATTTATTAAAGAATTTTAAAAGTCAAAAATTTTCTAAAAGAATAAAAAGAGTTACCATTGACGTTTAAGAAAAGTTATCATTTATTTTTTTAAATTATAATATAATTTTTTAGATATTATAAGAAATTTTTTCTAATGATAATTTTAGAGAATATAAGTAAAAAGTTTAAGAAGTACTAATTATAACTTTAATTCTATAACAGAATTTTGAATTTTAAGGTTCCTTTGTGGTTATTTTTACAAACTTACAAACTTATAGTCTTTATATAATTTTTTAAAGATTTTGTGTAATATTTATTACTTAATCATATTTATTTTTTATTATCTTTTAAAAATAAATCACAAAAATTATTTTCAATCTATAAAATTATTTTTATTTTCATTTTTATTCATAAATTTTTATATACCAAATCATATCTAAAATTAGTCTAAAATGTGGTACCTTGAAACAAAAAAGACACACAAAACTAATGTCATGGGCGCAATCTCTCTCTCCCCCCCCCCCCCCTTCACTCATTACGATTGAAATATCAAAATATTTAATATCAAATTGACGTGCCATCATGAAAACTTAAAATTAAGAATCAAGTCACATATTCGCAATAATTGTAGAGTTTTGTTATAATATAAGAAGAGGTATTTGAGTTACAATACGGTATCGCAAATGAGCATAGAATTAAAGCATTTTCAGGATATGGTTTTGGTATTTCAAAGGCAAAACAAAAATTTCTTTTATAATGATAATCAGCTATTCGTTTACTTTAATATTTTTTTCTAAAATCAAAATTATTTAGTTATTAACATGATATTATTATTATTTATTAATTGAGCTTGCAGCTATAACGGAGGTATTTAAGTAGTATTGAATCTTAAAATTTCCCAAAACCAAAAGAGAATTTTAATTTAATTCAACAATATATTTTGCATAGAGTAATATTATTTAAATTAAAAATACATCCGTTTGGCATAAAGAACTGAAATTAGAATGCAGATTTATAATTCCAATTCCAATTTCATTAAAATTAAAATTAATTTAGAATTTTAAAATTTATGTTTGGGTCATGCAAAGAATTAAAACATAAAATTATAATTCAAATTCAAATTCAATTTCATTGATTGGATGAGTGATAAGTATTGAAAAATAATTAGCTTGAGTGGAAAATGGTGGTGATAGTGGCGATGGAGGCCGGAGCAGTCATATAATTTTGATTAAGGAATTGTAATTTCCAAGAGGTAAAAAAATAGAATTGAGTTTTACTAGTTATTTTCCAATTATATGAAACTGAGGTATGAAATTAAATTCTAATTCCAAAAGATGAACCAAACCAAAAAGTAAAATAAAATTAGTAGGTCTAATTCCAATTTCAAACGTCAATTTTTGATGCCAAATAAGGCCTGAAATTTTTAAGACAAAATTTTATTTTGGTCTCTATAGAATACTTAATTTCTTGAAATATTTTTCAAAATAAATTTATAATTTTTAAATTATTCCAAATAATTTTAGGAGAATTTTGATAACACTAGATCTCTTAATGCTAGCATGGATAAGCATCTACACAACAATTGTTTTTTTAAATTACAGTTAAGGATTTTAAATTGAAAATATTTATATTGAATGATTTTAGATTTTAAATTTATTTTAAAGAATTCAAGAATAAAAAATTTTAACCTGAAATCTTAAATTATAATTTTTTTACATACTTTAAATTTTTGGTTACTAGATCCTTAAAAATAATTTTAAAATATGAAGTTTTTTTTTAATCCTTGGTTGTAAGTTTTTTTTCTTATACTCTCTTTCTTCAACCTCCTTTCTCTTTCTCTCTTCCCTATCTATTTCTTGCCAAAACTCTCCATGGCCACATCCATCAACATGACCAAAGGTTTAGATCCATCGCAAATGAAAAACCTTAGAAGTTTTAGTTGTATTGATGTGCAATAGGATTTTTTAATTGCTTTACCGTAATGGCAATTTTAGAGAGAATCCCCTAATAGTTACAGCTCTTATTGCATTAATCATCAACGGACTTTGTGCATGAACAACACTTGAAGTTAGCAATTTTCACTTTGGGAAGCTTTTAGATTGGGTGGCCACAGGAAAGCCCTCTTAGTATTCTTACATTTAAATTGGGTAAGTGAAGTCTACTTGCTTAGCCTCAATTTATTTCCAATATATCTTTCTTCAACTATATTTTATATTGTGAAGAATTTGCTTCAATTAGAGAAGGAATAAGAGTGAAAGGACCCTTTATTTTGTAGACATTGTACAGTGCTGTGCATGGTATACACAGGTATTTTCAATTTTTCTTTTAAATATAGCTAGATTTTTATATAAGTAAGATCTCTAATGTTTTATAAATTTTAAAGCACAAGGTTTCTAACCATTTAAAACATTTCATTTTGGCAAGACCAGATTGTATAGAGAAAATGCTCAAAAGAATATACTCTTTAGGCTATTCATCCTTATTACTATTATAGTTTAAAAGAATCCAAAAATTAAAGTTGAATTGGATTCTTAAAATGAATTTTGATTTTTTTTTAATTTCTTTTTCAATTTAGGAAGCTCTGTTTCTTCTACTTCCTTTTGAAAGTTAAGGTTCCTAAAAATAGATATACCTATGAAATCAATTTAAACTAGAAATCTTAATCAAATCAAAGTTTTCTTAAGTTCCTATTTCACAAAGACTATAGATTAAGGAAGCTAAAAGTTTAGTAATGAGAGAAAATCACACAAGATTTATAATAGTTTAAATCAATGTGATCTTACATTCACTTTCCAAATACACAGCAAGGGAAGTTTAATAACCAAAAGAGATTTAAGTAGATTACAATAAGGCAACCCTTATACCAAGGCTTAGTTTCCTTGCTTTTATAGCTTATTCAACAAGGCAATCTTATAGGCTCAATACAAGTGTTTTTATAGCCTTATTGATGCAACTTTTACATGTACTAACAAGTGCATTAGTTCACAAGTAATATGAGGATTATGAGTAAGGATCGTCGATCCCACGATGAATGAAATTACCTATATCTTATGAGATTTTCAATTTATTTGTTAGTCATATGCTACAAACACTAATTCATGTTAGTATCCTAAGTTATCTTAGTTACAAGGAACTAAAATCATAAACTAAGAAACTCCAAATATATACTAAAGACTTAACCAAAAGACTAAAAGCGAAAGACACAAAAGAATCAAATTAGGTTAGATATTAATGTAAGATACCACAAATTACACATAAAGTATCATAAATATCATGGTATCTTATATCAAAGCATCTCATATCATAATGAATATACGTAACATTCGGAATCCTTAGATCGGGCTAAACCCTAAGATTGGGGTTAAGGTTAAGATATAAGGGCCAAAAACTTACTTAGAATAAGAAATAAGGGTCATGACTGATTCAAAGTATTAAAAGAAAAGTCCTAGACTAGCTGCAATACAAAAAGGGAAAAATAGTAATTTTTAGGAAAAGTGTGGTATCTGGTATTTTAATTGAACTCAATCCTAATGTAATATAACATAAGGTATAATAAGAGTAGATAAACAACTGAGACAATAAGAAATGGGGTTATAAGATCACTTATAATGTGAACATGGCGCCAGAGTGGCTACATGTAGTTAAATGGCATACAAATGGCAAAATTGTAACTTTGAACAAAATTTTAAAAATCAAGGAAAAAGGTTTTTAATGCTAAAATAAAATTCATTAGGGGTTTCAGGGGTCTTGAAAACTATAGGAATAGTTAGAATTGGTTTAAACCCTTTTTGCATAAAAAACGAGATAAACAGTGATATGATCTAAGCTGAGCTATTTTTCACTATTTTAACCTACTGAGACCTTAAAAAATGATGTTCTATGTGAAAGAGTATTCAAAGTTTTGCAAAGACTAGTGAGATCCTACAAAGCTTGTAAAATGAGCCCAAACAAAGCAAAACTATACTTAAGGGCATAATGGTTATTTTAAAAAATTATAAAGAGGCTTCCTTAATAAGCCTCCTTCTTCCTCAGTCCATTTGGATGAAAAATCTACAACTCCAAGATCAGCCATGGACGTGCTTCTTAAAGGAGGAGAGAGACAAAATTTGAGGCCCCATTTAGGTAAGTAAACATGTTTTATTCATCTGGTTGCAATTAGGAATGTTTATCTACACTAAATTGGCTTTCTAATAGAGATTTTATTTTCTTGAAAAGAGGTAGTTTAGGTTGACCCCATAAGAAAAGGAGCTTCTTTTAAGATTCTATCGATGAAAAAGATCTATACAAAGAGTGCTCTGTATTAATGTAAGGTTTCATGAATTTTATTTGAAAATTTTTGAGTTTCTAGCCTCAAGGATTTTTGACCTAGTGATAAAGACTTTGAAATTGATGACATTTTGATATTCTTTTGATCCATTTAAATGTTCTAAGGTGCAAGGATTATGAATCTGAGCTTAGTTGCACTTGAATCTATGAAAACTCCAAGTTAGGGCACATAAAACACCCATTCAACCATGTAGGGAATGAAGAGCCTGAGGAGTTGTTTTATTGATTCTAAGGTTTTGGATAGACTAGAAATGAATTATGGACACTAATAGAAGCATTTAGAAGCTATATTTTGAAAGTTGAATATCTAGGGTTCAAGATTGCCTAACGTGAGATAATGTTGTTCTATGCATGTCTAAGCATGCTTGTGATAGCTTTAATGAGTTCCATTTAAGTCATATAGATCATAAATAATGAGAATTGGAAGCCTAAAAGTTGAATGTGGTAAGATGCACATTGAAGTCTAAGTTGGCATAATGGGTTTCAAAGAGGCCATAGGTAAAAACTAGGCCAAATGAATAGTAATAGCCATATGAATAGTAAAATAGAAAATTGTGGCTTGAATTATGAATTTAAGAGGCTCAAGTTTACTTAGAAATCATGGCTAGTGAAATTCCTAATTATAAGCCTAAATGAAGGACAACTAGAGGGGAGTTGAGTTCGGAAGGAATTTTACTAATCTTAGGCCAGTAAATGTGTTGGAAATGACATAAACGATGATGAAAAGCCACCTAGAAAATGTGCATAGAGGATGTGTCACATAGAGGACTTTAAGTGTGTAATATCTGGTTCTTTTAAACTGAACTAGAACTAGTATAATAATGAAAGAGGGCCCCAAGGTAAAGTGAATTAAAAATAATTAAGGATAGAATATTAATTAGAACATTTATTAACGAGGTTATGAAGTCACTAGCAACTCGAAGTCAGAGCCGACATGGCTAAACAAATTAAATTGATTTAGTAGTGGCAAAATTATAATTTTGAGTAATATTTCACTAATCTTATGCCACTAAATGTGGTGGAAATAAGCATAAACAATGATGAAAAGCTACTTAGAAAATGTGTATAGAGGAAGTGTCACATAGAGGGCTTTAAGTGTGTAATATCCAGTTCTTTTAAACTAAACTAAAACTAGTATGATAATGAAAGAGGACCCAAAGATAAAGTGAATTAAGAACAATTAAGAGTAGAATATTAATTAAAATATCTAGATATAGGGTTATAAAGTTACTAATGGCCAAAAATTGAAGTCAAAGTGGCCAAACATATTAAATTGATTTAACAGTGATAAAATCATAATTTTGAGCAAAATTTTAAAAATTCAAAGAAGAGAGTTTTAAATGCCAAATTAAGGTTACTAGGGCTAGTTAAATCTCTTACAATGTATGGTTTAAGATATTGGTTGGTCGTAACTTTGATTGTGCTTTTCCAAATTGTTTTAAATCTTAAAAATTTCAAAATAAATATTTTTAATAAATTAGAGAGCCTTAATTTTATAATGAAAAAGACGATTTTCGAAAAGGACAGAAGATGAGTTCAAATGGAAGGATTAAACTACAGGGACGTAAATAAAATTATGAAATTATTTTAAAATATCCTTCCTTCTTTTATATAAGGTTACGACATTTTATTCTCCTTCAAAACTAACCAGAAGTAGTTGCAAAAGAGGTGTGCAAGAGAGGGAAGAAAGAGAAGGAAGAAAAGGCAATAAGGGTAAGAATCTATGCGTATTTTCACCTCATGCTAGTTACCAAATTTCTTCTCCCTTAAGACTTTTCTATTGATGGTTTGGGTTTTTTTGGAAAAAGCATTATAATGGCTAAAAACTTAAGGAAAGAGGGAATTTGGAGCAACTAATTGTAGCATTACAATCTCTATTTGACAAGTATTCAAACAAGGTGTAATATAAATTAGAAAGTTTGCTCTTCCTTTGAGTTCCATACCCTTCTTGCTTCAGCCTAGAGAGAGAAAACAAAGAGGGAATTTAAGTTTGGTTAAAACTTAATAGAAATAAGGGTTTTAAAGTGAGAAGATTAAGATTATGCAAAAAAAAAAAAGTCATAGAGCTCAAGCTTGGACAGCTAGGGTTTTAGTTGCACCGTGGAAGTTATGGAATCCTAGGAAGATGTTTTAAGCCATCCAAGACTAAACTTGAACCAGAAAAGAGCCAAGGCTATGCCATATGTATCAAATTCTAGAAGAGAATGACAAAAACTCCATTTAGGTTTCTAAGGGTGCTAGTCTTGACCAAGCTCTAGAAGTAGTACCTAGGAAGTGCTCTCATGAGTTTTAAGGTTTTAAGAGGTCTAAATGTGACCAATAAACACTAATAGAACTATTGGAATGAATTTATAAACTTTATTTTGAAAGATGAAATTTTAGGTTCAAAAGGGTTTAAAGAAGTAACTTAGTATTTGACTTGTCAAAATTTGCATATGATAGCCCTTAATGAGTCCCATTAGAGTTATATGGATTATATCAAATGAGATTTTGAAGCTTAAAATGTAAATTATAAGAGTTGCCACTTAAAGGACCTAAAATAGTTTAAAGTTGCATGTTAGGTTTCAATAAGCTTAGGTGTCAATAATATGAGCTATAATGGATCTTAATGAGTTATCTTGCCTTGTAAATTGATATATGTAGACCAAGCTAGTCTAAGTTTAGTTATTTGTGGGTGTTAAGCTAAGGAAGATTAAAGAAAAGATAAGGACTAAGTGGGTTAGTTGTAACTTAAAGCTTCTAAATCGATAAGATAGTTATCTCTCCCTATCTTGCATGGATTTGAGTATATGAATGGGTTGAGATACTTGTATGTTTAATTATACATGATTGCATAAGTTATGCTTTGAAATGGCTTTTATCATGAGTTTTATGTATATATGATGCTATGTTTCACTCTTAGCTATCTATGGTAGGGAATTGAGCATTGTAACTCTTTTTTAGCCCAAAGTTGAGTTTAGTTGAGCTAATCTAATATGTTTTGATATCGTGCCTTGATGGGAATTGAAGTTTCATGCAAAACTTTATGTTTGAGCTATTTGATGTACATGATCTATATGCTTGTATTTTTCATTGCATTCATTATATGTATTGATATAAATTGAGATTTACTATTGAGATTCTCCCAAGAATCTCACCTTGTTCATCTTCCACTAACCATGATAGGATCTTCAAGTAAGGAGAAGGAAATTGAGAAGAAATAGAGTTTTAGGATAGCTATTAAAGAGCCTTAATGTGTATATGAGTATGATGTATAATTTGAGACAAGCTAGTTGTAAACCATGTTATATTTCGTGAAGTATTGTATTATGTAAATGTGAGATGATGAACACATGCTACTTAGATGCAAAAGCTTGTAATATGAATATGTTTTATTACTTGGATGATATAAGATACTTTAATGTATGCTATGGAATCAAGGGAATTGCATACATGATACAATCCATGATGGTATGAAATAGCATACTAGTGGTTCCATGTGACTATTTGGGTGTTAGATGCTGAATTTCTATAATGAGCCATATTTCATGTAATGGTTTCTATGGAAATGAAGAATGAATGAATTGAAACTTTCCCAAAACAAGAAATTGCAATTTAGAAGCCAAATGGACTATTTTGGAATTAAATTTTGGTCCAAATGAGTCATAAATTGCATCCTTATCTTTGACAACCCAAATAATGTAGTTTGGATAAAATTTGGTGGACACCTAGAGAATTTATAGAGCTTTCCAATAAGCCAAAGATAGTATTGTTTTGAACTCTATAGAATATTTGGCGAATTTTTGAATCTATTCCAAAATTATGAAATTATGCATTTATTGTTTATACTGTTGTGGCCTCGGTCTTCATGTCTTTTCAAAGGCCAAATGGATTCATTTTTACTTGATATTTTTATAGCATAAAGTTCATATTATAAACTTTCTAAACACTTAATTTATTTAAATTGGAGTTATATAACCTAAGTTGTAAATTTTTGAAATTTGGCCATATTATGTCTAAAGAGGCTAAATTGAGATATATAATGCCTCCATACTTATAGGTCTTGGATGATGATCATGTGGGTTAAAACAAATGTGTTTATGGAGTTTGTGGATTGAAATGGCAAGAAAATCACATTTGGATTTCTAAAGGCTCATTTGACATAGAAACGGGCTATATACCATTGCTAAAAGTTTTGCAACGGTTGTAATTTTCTTATCTTATGAAGGAAATGACGTGAAATAGTTATTTAAAGCATGTTATGACAAAGTGCACTTTAAATGGCTTAATTCATAGTTTAAGAGTTATAGAAGTAAAGTTAAGCAAGTATGAGTCATGATTGATGATGTTGTGCTCAATCTTGATGTTATAGGCCAAATTAATAGGCACCACTCCGCATGGAAGTAGTGAGGTCGAGTCAGAGCCAATGAGATGATCAAGTTTAAGTAAGTAGTTTTGGAATTGGGTTAAGCGTATTCCAAGTAACTTACTTTTCCTTCTTTGCATGTATTTAGATGTATTTGAGTTGAAATGCATTGTGTGTATTGATTGCTTTATGACTTGCTTGAGTTTATTCTTGAATTGGTTATATTAGTATGAGTTTTATGCATATATGAGATATGTTTTTGGCTCTTAGCAAGAGTGGCAAGAAATTGAATGTAGTAATCCTTCTCTAGCTTAGAGATGAGCTTAGATAGTGCATTTTATCCTATGGCTAGACAAGTTCAGATGTTTTATGCCAATTTATGGTAATATGTTGTTGTATGTGTAAATGACCAGGCATGCTTGCATTTTGTTATTGAATTGTTTATTGTGGGCATTGGTACAGTTGAGTATTGTTACTAAGATTCTTCCTAGAATTTCACCCTTTGTCTCTTACTAACTATGCAAGGAGAAAGAGAAAGAGATAGGTTCTTGAAGCCAAGTTGTAGCTAGAATTCATACACTTGTATATATTCTTTTTTATGTACATTTGGATGTAATGCATTAGTAGTTTGTATAAGAGTATTGAGCTATGAATGTATGACCATTGGGCATATGTATAAGACATGGGAACATGTTTTGAGATATGAAAATCCATGAAGTTGCATGCATATATCTAAGTGAAATGGTGATTTTTAGATGCAAGGCAACTTTCACATAATAAACCATTCATAGATGATACATCTATGATTTAAAATTTGCTCATGGTAAGAGATGACATAATAGAGTTTAATTGGACTACTTTAAAACCAACAATTTGTTCAAATGAGTTATAAAATGTCCCTTTACCCATAACTATCTTAATGACCGAATTTGATGTTGAAAGCTAGTGAGCACTTAGAAGACATTTAGAGTTTTCTATAAAGCTAAAGTTTGCATTTTATAGAGCTCTATATAATATTTGATGAATTTTTAAAGTTGATTCCAAAAAGCTATTATGACAATTATTGTTCATATTGTATCATATTTGATTTTTGTAGAATTTGGGGATCAAATAGATTCAATTTGACTTAAAATTTTTGCAATAGAAAATCTTACATCATAAGCTTTAAATGGTATCTAATTTGCTTTAACGGAATTGTGTAACTCAAGTTATGAGTTTTTGAAATTTATACTACAATATGTAATCATGGCTAGAATGGACAATTTGTTTCTTTTTTATATATGGAAGCTATATACATGCTTAATTGGTTGAGACTAGACATTTGAATATGAATTATGAATTAGAATTGGGAAAAATACTATTTCTAGGCATTGGAAATCCATTTGATATGTTTAGTATCTGATTTTTTGTTGTTAAACGTTGTGTAATAAATATTTTTACATAAATAGGCATTCCATTATACCAATAAATAAGACAGAGAAGGTTGTTATAGTATATCATGATATTTGAGATATCAATATACTAAATAGCTACTTAAATTTGCCATAAACACATTTATAAATTATTTTTCTTTCCAAGAAGCTAAACATCAACCTTTTTTTACCTAGGTTCCATTTTTAAATTCCAAGCCACCAATGAAAAAACCTTGTTTGAATTTGAAAGGCATAAGCCTTGAAGTTTCATTATGGACTCCAAACTACAAGTCAAGCACCTATGAAGTTTATCATACATATATATATACATACACTACAAAATATATAAATACATATATAGACTATGAAGTTTATCTTATATACATGCATATACACACTATAAGATATACACTGCTAAAGCATCTAATTTCACCTTTTATTAAGAGCTATCAATCTGAAACATCAAGGTGAAACACTTGAGAAGTAACGATAATCCTCATGGTGCATGACTTTGCTTCACACATTAACACATTTCAAGATCACACAAAACTTAGGTACAAATTTTATGTGTATACTATTAGCTTTTCCACTAAAAACATGACAAGTGTCTTTTTTAATAGTTCAATAACATATGATTGAGTCTTTCAAAAATCTATCTTCATATATCATATTTTTATTTGAAAACTTGATAAATAACACCTAAAAACCTTCACCTAAATTTAGTCCTTCAAGACCTTGGTATTGCACGTATAGGGAGACCCTTGTCAATGTGAAGCGTAAACATGGTCTTATAAGTCACTTTCCTTGTCTCATTGTCCAATTTGAATATGAAGAAGCGAAGAAGAGCCATTGATACTATTTTCATCTGCCTGTAAGCAAAGTCCTTCCCTAAACAGATACGAGGTCCAGCCTGCAAATGATCAAAGCAAAAACTGAATACTAGAATAGGTGAAAATTCTCAGCAATGAAGCAAATTGAAGAAAGACAATTATACAAACATGGAAAGCTATGAACTTGAATGGGGATTCAGGTTGAAAAATTCCATCTTTTAGCCATCTTTCAGGGCGAAACTCTTCAGCGTCATCGCCCCAAATGTAGGACATGCGGCCCATGGCATAAGCCATGTAGTAAACTCCATCTCCTTTTTTCAGTCTGTAGCCATCAGGGAGGATGTCAGCTATTTCTGCACTTCTCCCATCCTCGAGTCACGAACCAAACATAGTAACGTCAAAATTTACATCATGTAGTGTTGTTTATGAAAGTCTAATAGCAGGTCAAGTTTTGGGCTTTATTTTATATATAAGCTTATTGGGTTTGGGACTTAGGATTTTTTTAAAAAGGAAAATTTTTAATTTAATATTCTAAATTAAAGATATTTATATTAAACAAATTTAAGTTTTGAAATTATTCTAAAAGAGCCTAAAACAAAAAATTTTAACTTGAAATTATAAATTATAATTTTTTTACATAGTCTAAATTTTTATTTTAAGATTCATGAAAATAATTTTAAAATTTAAAATTTGTTAGTGTAAATAATTTTAACTTGAAGCTTTGAATTATAATATTTTCTTTTTAAAAATTGACAAAAGTGAGCCTCACAGCCCGACCCATAGTTAGCTTCTGTCATGACAATTGATAACAGAGTAACGCAAAATGAAAGTCAATGAGGCAATTTGCTTACAGGGTACACCTAAGCAATGTGGGGTAATTTGTTATTCAGCAATCCCAAGTTTATTAAAAGCACTTTTTTCACTTTTTTTAGCAAGTCATCCAAATGGTAAATTCCAAAAAGAATTAAAAAATTCATTTTGTCGAAGTCTTCGTAAAATGTGATACTAATAATACCCAATATAAAACGACCTGTAGAACAAGGAAGCCAAGGGAGACTAGAACTTACTACAGGAACTACAGGGTAAAGCCTTAAGGTCTCTGTCAGTGCTCCATGAAGATAATGCATTTTGTCAAGGGTGGCTTCTGTTATATCGGCCACAAACTCATCTATGTTGGGTTCACTTTCCTGGGTACAAGTGACATCTCTCACTTCTTGTGCAATCTTCTCTTGTACAAGAGGGTGCTTGCAGAGCATGTAGAAGAACCATGATAGAGTGTTTGCACTTGTGTCTTTCCCAGCAATCATGAAGTTCAGAATTATGTCCCTCAAATATTGATCATTCATAGTTTTTGGATCCTTCTTGCTCTCCATCAGAAACCTAGAAAGTATGTCTTCTTTATCATTCTGAAATCCACCCACAAAAAAGAAAAAAAAAATTCACGTTTCATTATCAGTTCAGAAAATTTTCAATAACAAAGACCTCGGAAAAACATATATAGCGATGGGAAGACTAAGCATGCTTGGTCTAGTTGTGGAAGAATAAAAAAATAAAGTTGCTCATTTTTTCAAAGAAAGTAATTTTTAAAAATTTTTTGCATGTGTTTGGTTAAGTAATAAAACTATTTATAATTAAGTGACAGCAGACTTTATTATTATTATTTTGCTATGAGGAGGAAACATAAAATTAGAACATTGTTTTAGAAATACAGCAACAACAAAAATTAATTTTTTAAAAACAAAACTACTGTTACTTGAAATCGTAAATGACAATATTTTCGTGAACAAGATGCGTTACACTATTTTATTAGGTTCCAAATGCGCATAATCTATTACTAGCCAAGTTAATTCCTTAATTTTTTTGAAATTAAATAATTTCATTTATAACAAATTTCTTCAAAGTAGTGTTCTAGTGCTTATCTACTTTTATAATCCTACATTTAAAACTTTGGTATATATTATTTATTATCAATGACATATTTAGTGTATTTTAATTTGTTAAGAAATTAAAAACTTAATTAAAATGGATCAAAATGAATGTTCAAAATTAATTCTCCATCCAAAAAATTATTAACTACAAAAAAAATAAATAAAATATTAGTAATTTGATAATAAAAAAATATTTTTTTTACTTGATTAGCCACACACTCCTTCAATAACTAAACAATGTTTTTTGAAAAATTTATTATAAGAATAGGCAGTTTAAAAAGAAAAACAAAACAAAAATTCGAAGCAGGACCTAACCATGCATTAAGAGATCGTTTGGTCCACCTTTGGAAGAAAAAACTTGCTCATTTGTTTTAGAAAATATATTTTTATAATTTTTAAATGTGTTTAAACAAGATATAAAATTAAATTAAAATTACATTAAAATATATTTTTTTAATCTTACAAGAGAAGAACAAAATTAGGGCTCTCTTATCAAGCAAAAATTATTTCCGGCGGACAAACAGGCACTCACTCAAAATTAAAATTTACAAATATTGTCCTACCTTATTTTTTAAAAATAATTATTTTTTGAAATATTGAATAAACATTAATGTTGTTAATAGTTTTTTTTTTAAATTATAGTTCCGTTAGAGAGACTAATTTTTTTTAAAAAGGGAAAGACTGAAATGACACTCAAACAATGAGAAACTGAAAGAACTGCATCTAGATTAATGCACATGTGATCAACTTACATAATCTTGCAGCATTGCCAAATGTTGTCTTTTGGTCTTAATCACTCGATGCACGAAATCATCAATCAATTTCACATTCTTCTTGAGGGTAGCTTCAGCGCCAATGTTGAGGTATCTCTTGATCTTCCAGAATGGATCCACATAGCGCCAATAAACCAAAGCATTTGACTCATCAAAGGCCTTCATAAATTCAGTCCCTTCTTTACTTGATCCTTCTAAGCAATTCAGTTCCACTCCAAAACCAACTTTGAATATGGAGTCCAAAGTGCATCTCATTAATATATCCTAGAAAAAGAACAAACACGCCTATATGTCTTGCTATGTATACTAAGAAAATATAGTGTGATGTTAGCAATTAAAAAAGAACAAATATAAAAGCAAATCTTCTACTTTTAAATCCTTCTAGTTTTTAAAAATATATGCTCTTCTATTAATTCGATTATTACAATTTATTATCGCTTCAATATGGTTGTACTTGAGTTCAATTTAATCCCCCATATATGGTCCATATATAGACATCGATATTTGCTGTGGATTTTATCATGTATGACCAAAAAAAAAAATCTTCAACTTAGAGCGGATATAATTGTCTTGCCTTGTCATGTTTCAAAAGTATCAATTACAATTCATCCAAAAGCACCAAAATATGTTCAAAGAGCTATGAAAATGAATTTATTAACAAATTTTGGAGCAACATTTGATTCAACAGAAATTTTAGTATGATTAAAGTTTTTGTTTTACATATATTTATTTTAATTAACTATTTATATATTTTACTATTATATTTTAATAATATTTTTGTCCTCTAACTTTAATTAAAATTTTAAATTAATCCCTTAAGCTTAAAACATATCAAATTAGTCATTTAATTTCATCCCATAAAAATCCTTTTTTAATATTTCTATAAATTAACTAAATAGTGTTACTATTAGCAACATAGATTAAGAATGTGAGTTTGTTCTTGGCTTAGTGCCCAACCCAATTTTATACTAAGTTTTTTTAAGGTCTAGTGCCTAACCGTAATCAAGGATGGCCCAACCTTGTGAGGTTGTCCAGGGCAGATTAGTCAAGCTTGATTAGGATTTTATTTTACTTTTTAATTTTAAAAGATTTAGAAATTTTGAATACTTATCTCTTTGTTATTTGATCATTTGGAACATATGATTACTTATTTTAATATGTCTTTGTAAGATTTTTACAAAAGAAATTAAAAAATTAAGTTTAGAACAGAAAATAAAAAGAAAACACATATGCAGAGAGTAAAACTTCAAAAACTAATAACTCAAAACTTGGTAATTTGTTTGGGACTTTTTGTTATTTGGAATAATTTTTTAAGATGAAGGTGATACAAATGGCAAAGGCAATATATAGTTTATTTTCCCATGAAATGTATCTATTTTAAGATTTTTACTTTTAGCTCTAAAAATAGACATTTTTCATCTCATCTTTTTTTATTTAAATATGATAATCATACTTAAAAAAATTATTTAAACCCCCTCAATTTTTATAATTTACAAAATATGTTTATAATTTTTTGGTCAAAATTACAAAATAATACCACAACTGCAGAGAAGCCTTTCTCCATCACCACTGCTCATGCTCAAGTTCCCATCATTTTTCTCTCGTCCTTTTTTCTTCTCCCTCTAGCTCTGGCTATGTGTTTTTTTCTCTCTAAAAGGCGTTCAAGCAAGAGAATAGCACAAGAAGCAATACCCCTCTTCACTTTCGATCTCAATTGCTCGTTGTCTATTCCTCTATTTTGATATTCTCTTGCTGGATATTAATACTTGGGTTCATTATTAATTTATTATGGGATGAAATAAAAGATAAAGAACTAATTTAAAGCACTTCAAATTTAAAACTTTAATTTATTCATGTGATTGTTTGGCTCTAAAAGGTATTTTATAAACTGAAATCTATCTCAAAATTTTTCAATAGAACCTTAAGTCAAAAGAGGGAAAAAAAAAAAAGAAAAGAAAAAGACTCAAAACATGTCATAAGAGAATCAGAGGAATAAAAAACCACACTTACCACTACGCGTTTCAACTTCAAACATCTCTTCCCTCATGTATGAAGAGAAGAGAGGAAAAAGAAGAAGGGGGGGCGGCGGGAGAAGACCGCACTAAAGTGAAGTTTCAACTTATAAAACACAAACAAGGAAGCCAATTCTGGTTTCTCTCTCTTTCCAGGAAAATATCTTAAGTTTAATGAAAGACTTACTTGCATATCAAAAACCACACCCTTCTGAGAAAACCCCGAGACAAGTCGAACCAATTTGGCAGCGTTGGTTCTGAAAGCAGAGCAACTAAAATCCCTAAGAACTCTGGTGGAGAACTCAAAGCTTGCCAGCTTCCTCTGCTGCCTCCACATCTTTCCATCCACCGCGAAAATCCCCTGTCCGAACAGATCCCTCAGAACCTCTTGATTATACTTCCCCTTGGAGTAGTCCTGGAAACGCCACTTCAGAACGTGCTCCACGTTCCGCGTATCGGTGGTGTACAGCTCGCTCATTCCCGGACCCAGAAGTCGAAAGGTCCGTAGGGTTCTGGCCGTCTCCGTCTGGTAGTCGTAGAGCGTGTTGAAGTGGAAGAGCAGGTGGAACAAGGTGCCCTGCACCGGCGCGTATCTGGGGTCTCCGATGGATTTTCCGGCGAAAAGGGAGATGGCGAGGAGCGCAGAGAAGGTTAAGAAGGGAGCGAGAAAGGAGAGGGACATGAAGGTCAAAAGCCAAAAGAGGATGGCCATAGTTTTTGCGTTTGTGTTTGTGAAAGACAAGATAATGGTTTAAATGGATGTTTGCAAGAGGGAGAGAGAGAGTTTTGGTGTTTTGTTGATGGTGAAAGGATGGAAAAGAGGACAGGGAAGCAGAAAAAGTGAGTGGCTGTAAATTATGGGAAGCCGATCGTCTGAAGTGGGAAGTGGTGAAGTGTCTCTGAAGTGTGAATTCAACGATCCAAAATGCGCCACATGGAAGCACAATGGTCCAAAATCCAACCGTCCATATAGCATAGCAAAACGCATCATTTACCGTCCATATATCAGCCAAAAAATCCAAAGAAAATACTCAAATGCCTCTGTTTCTTAATGCCAAAGCTGTCTCCTTTGTGTCCTGACGGTAATAGCCTATGTTTCTCTTCTGTTGGCTTCTTCCAAGGAGAATCCCCTACAACAAGTGCAGCTACCTTGCATAAACACGAGATCTTCTCTTTCTGGTAAAATTTTCTTTACGTGACCCATGGATTAAATTCATATTTGGAGAGTCCAATAATACATGCTTCATCTGCTTGTTCATGGAATAGTTTTTCTTATGGTGACTAAAATGCAACGAGAGATGAACTGGAAGCTATAATTCAAAGGAAACAATCTGAATTAAAGAGAACAATTGCCAAAAATATAACCAAAAGGAAACATTCAGAATTTACATTCAAAATGTACAAAAAAGGATTTTCTATTCATCACTTTTACATTCAAAATTTTTTTATCATGCAACCAAAAAAAAGAAAGGCAAGTTTTGTATATCCTAAATAAATGTTTAAACTTAGAAGAAATTTGTGTCGAATGTAAAATCTACTTCCATTTGATCTTTCTTTGCCACTGGTGCTCGAGCTTAGCACCATTTAGAGAATAAAAAAAGAGGGAACGCGCTCAGATTGAAGATGAAGGCAGGGCTCCCCTGTTTTACTGGAAAAACGAAGATCTTGGCCATTCATCTCATCAATGGATCTGTCTATGTGCCACACGGCTCGTTCTATATCATCCAATCTTTCAACGGCCTAGATTATAACGTGTCAGTTGCCAGATGACAAAATGCACCATTTCATTTAATGAAATGGTACATTTTGCTATGCTATATGGACGGTTGGATTTTGGACCGCTGTGCTTCCACGTGGTGCATTCTTAGTCATTGGATTTCGCACTTCAGAGAAACTTCACCGCTTCTCCACTTCAGATGATCCGCTTCCGTAAATTATGTTAGGAGAGAATATATATGTATATAGTGGGTGGCTGATAATATCAATGCAACTTATAATTATTTGTCTGGATGGTTCATCTAATTATAATTATGACAAAATATAGATTCATTTTTTGTATTTTTATTTTTAAATATTTTAATAAAAATATAACAATTTAGTGATTTGCATTAACACATCCAACTCACCTTAGTGTTAAAAGATTGAAAAATTGTACTTTTTTAAATTTTTATTAAGAGATTTAATCTTTTTTAGTAAAATGCTTAGGTAGAGCCAAATATAGTGAACGTAGTTTTGGATGTTTAGATTTTTCTCATCGTATAAGTAGTATTTTTTTTAAGAATTAGATTGTTATTTAAGATTAAAAAATTATCCAACAAGTATTTGGATATTTCTCATTTCATCTTTTGGTAGTGAGAAAATTATATATTTAGTAAAACTGATCAATGCATTTCTTTGGTTCAATACTTTATATATACACATTCTTGCCACCTTATCACCACTAAGAAGCTGTCGTGTGGTATAACAGAAAAGAAAAGAAAAAGTTCATGTGATCAAATAATAGCTAATTTCCCTAACGAACTGTTGAAACAAATTACTGTGCTATCATCTTTTGCATGTGAGTGAATAACGGAAGCTTGCTGCATCTAGCTTGCCTTAACATTCCCCCGCAAACTTGAGGGTGTTACCAACACTCCAAATTTGTTCCTCAGTTCCCAAAACCGAGAATGAGATAATGCCTTTGTCAAACAATCTGCAATTTGCTCAGACGATAGAACATAGTTGATAACAAGTTGTTTGGCTAACACCCTATCTCAAACATAGTGTACATCCAACTCAATGTGTTTAGTGCGAGCATGATATACTGGATTAGATGCAAGGGCTGTTGGACTCATATTGTCACACCAGGCTATAGGAGGTTGCTGAATAGGGTATCCTATTTCACTTGATAGTGATTCGATCCATGCAAGTTCAATGCTGCTAGTGCCTTGTATTCGGACTCTGTACTTGATTGAGCAACCACCTTTTGCTTCTTAGAAGACCATGATACTAATGAGTCACCAAAAAATACACAAGAACCTGCTACTGATTTTCGATCATCTTGAGAGGTTGCCCAATCCGCATCAGAGTAACTAATGAGAGTTAGAAAATTTGAAGGCTTAATATGTAACCCATGAGATAGAGTCCCTTTTAAATATCTAAAAATCTGTTTCACAGCTTGGCAATGAACACTTGTTGGATTGCTAAGAAATTGACTGAGTTTGTTGACAGCAAAGCTGATATTTGGCCTTATGTTTGTGACATATTGAAGTGCACCTATTGCTTGTCAGTATAGACTCGGATTCTGCATCTGCTCTCCTTCTTGTGTAGATAGATTTTTGTTAGCTACCATAGGAGTTAGGCAAGATGTCACATTATCTAAGCCAAACCTTCTTAATAAGTCAATAACATACTTTTCCTGACTTAGATACAGTAAAATAGTGTCTCTGTAAACCTGTATGCCAAGGATATAATGGAGATCCCCAAGGTCTTTGAGAGAAAATATTGCATCAAGATTTTGAATAAAACTTTCCAAACTCTATGAATTGTTTCTAGTAACAAGAATATCATCTACGTATATTAAAACAAAGATGATTTGTCCACCTTCTGTGAAGAAAAATAGGGAGTTGTCAGCTTTGGAATTCTTGAAAACCCATTGAAGTAACGTAGCTTTCAACTTATCAAACCAACTTTGGGCGCTTGTTTCAATCCATATAAAGCTTTATTAAGCTTGCACACATGGTTTGGTTTGTCTGGATCTTAAAAACCCTCAGGTTGATTCATGAACACATTTTCTTGAAGTTCTCCAGTCAAGAATGCATTATTAATATCCAGTTGTCTTATTTTCCAATCCAATGACACTGCAAATGTGAGTATCATCCTTACCGTTGCAATTTTTACTACTGGACTGAATGTCTCGCTATAATCTATGTCGGGATCTTATTGAAACCCTTTTGCCACTAGCCTTGCCTTATGTTGTTGCACTGACCCATCGGGATTATATTTCAGCTTGAAAACCCATTTGCAATCCACTAAGTTTCCTTGTCTTGCAAATGGAACCAAGGTCCAAGTATCATTTCGAATCAAGGCATAGTACTCATCACACATTGCTTGCTTCCATTCTGGAACTTGT
Organism: Erythrophleum ivorense; assembly: GCA_026724425.1. Lineage (NCBI taxonomy): Eukaryota > Viridiplantae > Streptophyta > Magnoliopsida > Fabales > Fabaceae > Erythrophleum > Erythrophleum ivorense. The sequence goes on along the minus strand of JAIUCV010000529.1, from coordinate 41,330 downwards.
AGAGCCTGTTGAATAGTCACTGGTTTTGTTTCTGTAGTGACCTTTATGAATGTGGTAACTCCAGTAAATGGTACTTTGCATTTGATAATACTGCTTTTACTTATGGTCATCATTGGATGTAGCTGTGGTTGTTAATTGGAGGATTTGACCAATTTCTCAGCATGTTTAGAATTTGATGTGTCTTCAATGAGGTGTTCAATATATGTTGTTGCTGATCTTGACTGGTGAGAATTTTTTTTAGAAACTACTTCTTTGTTAACCTACGAGCCAGTGGAACTAGTGTTGGGACATAAGGAATCACTAAAATGGTCAGGGTCAGTTCTTGAACGTAAAGAGGTATTTGCATGTGAACATTCTAAATTTTCAACAATTTGTTCTGATGGTATTTGAAAGAAAACAATAGGAGAAATGTCATTATAAACCTCTTGTCTTATATTCAGAAATCCTGAGGCAAATGGAAAATCATCCTCATTGAAGATAACGTGCCTAGATATGAATACCCTACTAGTTGGACTAAGGCATTTGAAACCTTTAAAGGAATTGCTGTATCCCAAGAAAACACACTTTGTGGTGTGAAATTGCAGCTTGTGTTGGTTGTAGGACCATAGACAGGGATAGCACGCACAACCGAATGTCTTCAATGCTAGATATTCAGGATGTTGTTTGTTTAATTTGAAGAAAGATGATACTCCACCAAGTGTAAGAGTTGGTAGCCTATTAATTAGAAATGTAGCAATTTGAAATGCTTCCCACCAAAATCTAAGTGACATTTTGTCCTGTGCTAATAGAGTTAAACCGAGCTCTACAATATGGCAGTGTTTCCTTTTTGCTCTTCTATTCTGAGGTGATATATGAGAGCAAGAATGTTTGAAATGGATTCCAGAGGTTTGAGCTAGTTTTTTAAAGCTTCTATATTCTCCTCCATTGTCACTTTGGAGAATCTTGATCTTATTATCAAGCTAGTTTTCTGCTATGTTCTTGAACTGAGTAAATGCTGCCAATGCTTCACTTTTGGTTTTTAATGGATATATCCAACTATACCTGCTGTAATCATCAAGGAATAATATGTAATATTTGAAACCATTAGTTGATGCAATAGGTGATAGCCCCTAAGGATCAGTATGTACTAGCTCTAATGGTTTTGAGGCATGTGATTGTGAGACTTTGAATGGTAGAGAGTGCATTTTGCCATACTGACAAGCTTCACAAAATTCTATTTCTTCATTTATATTAAATTTCACATTACAATCAGATAGGACTTGATGGAGAACACAATTTGATGGGTGTCCTGTCCTACGATGCCACTGTTCTTTTGTTGACACATATGCAGCAACAACAGTACTGGTTTTATGGTCTCTAGATGGATATAAACAAGAGAAATAGCTAACAACAACTCCTATTTTGTTGTGTTTCAATTTTCCAGTATCAACAATCTTGTAAAGCCTCTCATGCATCTTTCCTTGCAATAGTGTTATTCTAGTGGCCTTGTCCTTCACATAACAACCAAGAGAATCAAATTCAATGATGACATCATTATCCATAGTAAGTTGGGAAACACTTAATAAGTTTTTGGCAATTTTAAGAGCATGTAATATATTATCCATCATCACTTCTTTTCTGTGATAGTTGAGTTTTGATGAACTAGAGTTAGTGACTTCAATTTTCTCACCATTACCAACAACAATATTAATCTTACCATCATGGCAAGTAAGATTATTAATCTGAGATAAATCATGAGTAATGTGATTGCTTACTCCACTATCCATGTACCAGGAACTATCATTCATAGTTTGAGGGGTGGCTACATAAGCTAAGTGATTTTTTGAGTAGCCAAAGGTACTTGACCCGGAGAAAGTATTTCCAAGTTGCTTTGAATATCCTAAGCTATTTCTCTTTATTATTTCTGAATTTCCAGAACCATTAAAATTTCTATCAAATCGATAATAACAATTTGTTGTGATGTGCCTGATTCGATTACATACTTGACATATGGGTTTATTGCTCCTTTGATTATGTCCACAACCCCTAAAGCTTCGTGATCCCCTTTGATAGCCACCACGCATCTGTCCTCTTCTGGATTCAATACTGAAGTTGTGCTCTGTTTTGGCGATATAAGTTAAGGAATTCCCCAAGGATAGACTAGAAAGATTATTAATCTGTTCCAACCGAGCCTCATAAGTGAGTAGCATCATTTATGGCTTAATCCAGGACAAGTTGGGTTTGTCAGTCAGTTGAACTACAATAGGTGTGTAGTCAGCGTCAAGTCCAACTATAACTTATGTAACTAGATCATTTTGAGTTATAGGACTACCAGCAAGTGTCAAGTTATCCGATATCGTCTTCATTATAGTAAGGTACTCGTCCATTGTCATGCCTCCTTTATGAGTACGTTGAAAATCACTCTTGTATAGCATGATGCAGGATTGTGTATTTGCTCTAGCAAGTTCTTTAGCTGCATTCCAAAGTTCACTAGACGTTTTACAATGTATCATTTGTGAAGCCACCTCAAGTGTCATTAAATTCTGTAGCCACCTAAGGAGTAATTGATCGAGTGTGACCCATTCTTCAAATGCTGGATCCAATTTTCTCTCTACACATTCAGAGATGAATTCAAGTGGTCATGGTCACATCCCAAGAATGAAACTGTCCATTTTATTGCCTCTGATAATTGGTAAGACAAGTGACTCCCATAGTAGGTAATTGTTCCGATCGAACTTGATGGAACAGAGTTGTATAAAGGAAGCAACAGGAGCATGGTTCTAAATTACAATTGCGGTTGCGGTTACATTGCGATTGCGATTGCAGGCATTGCAGATAGTATAAGAAGGATTATGGGTATTGCGATCAATTGATGCGGATGCAGCCCACGCTACAACAGTAATATTGCGGCCACATCACATGATGCGGACCGTAATTTAGAACCATGAGCAGGAGAACTACCCTTGCTAGTGTTTGAGATGGAGGAAGAATTAAGATTAGTGAGTTGATTTCCTGAAGAAGCATTGTTGGAGGAAACTGGAGAATTGAAGGATGCCATGGCGTGAGCGCGACGCTTTGATACCAAGTGAGAAAATTATATATTCAGTAAAATTGACCATTGCATTTCTTTGGTTCAATCAAACTTTATATATACACATTCTTGCCACCTTATCACCACTAAGAAGCTGCCGTATGGCATAACAAAAAAGAAAAGAAAAATTTTATGTGATCAAATAACAGCTAATTTCCCTAATGAACTGTTGAAACAAATTACTGTGCTCTCATCTTTTGCATGTGAGTGAATAACGGAAGCTTGCTACATCTAGCTTGCCTTAACATTGGTTACCCTCCTTTTTTTCTGGATACAAAAGATGATAGTATAAGGATAGATTATTCCAAAAATATTAATGACGGCATTAACGGTTCGTATGAGATTCTAGAGAAATAAATAGAAGCCCAACCAAAATGATCACTTTTAAGAAACCTTTTGGTTTTGCATGAAATTAAGCTAGCTATTCACACTATAAGGAAATAGGTTTTAATGAAGCACACATGCTCCCTAAAAAAGTTTGGCGAGGGATTAGCAACAATGGTGTCCCTTGTCTCTTAAGCTATGATCGCTAATTAGCGAGTGATACTCTCCTTATTGCTAAAAATCCTTGAATGAATTAGCATGGAATTTATACTTGCTGATCTCTTGCAAAGTGGACTCTCAAAAGTTGAGTAATTCCCTCACTGTTTAGCAAAGGATTTCCCAATGAGACTTCGTTGATGGGTCGCCAATCCATTACTACAATGCATAATCCTTTGCTATTCCTCTAGACCACACCAGACCCTTCTTAAATGTCCCTTGCTAATCCTTTGCCAATTCCTTTGGTAATTCCTAGTTGAAAATGGAAAAAGACAAATTATATATACAATTCTTTTCTTTAGCCTTTCCTATGTCATTAACCTAAACTGCACAAAACAGCCATACACTCACTCATGCACACACACGTGCACAAAAGTATGCATACAACTGAAGAGTCTATGCAAAATAACTAGAACAGTTTCAAAATAAGCAAAAATTGAAAGGATAGTCAAATATATACTTAGTCACTCTTGAGCAAACACATAAATATGTCATATAAATGAGTCCTATTAAAAAGGATGTCTACCATACATACTTTTATATTTATTCGTGGGATTGGTTGTCTCTAAAAAAAATTTTATAGACTGAAACCTATCCAAAAAATTTTCAACTTATAAGTGAATCAGATGAATGGAAGGAAACACACTAAAGTTTTAACTTTTAAAACACAAACAAGGAAGCCCATTTTGGTTTCTCTCTCTTTCCAAGAAAATATTTGAATTTAATGAAAGACTTACTTGCATATCGAAAACCACACCTTTGAGAGAAAACCAAGTCGAACCAATTTGGCAGCTTTAGTTCTGAAAGTAGGGTAACTAAAATCCCTAAGAACTATAGTGGAGAACTTAAAGCTTGCCAACTTCCTCTACTGCCTCCACCTCTCACCATCCATCACGAAAATCCCCTGTCCAAACCAAGGTTTTAAATTACAATGCGGTCTCAATATTACGGATGATGCCCAACCTGCATCTGCATCGGCCCACAATTGCAGAGGGTTCAGAAAATCACAATAACAGACCACAAGATAACGGTGTTACTGCCCAACAGAATAGTGTTGTGGTTCCATTGCGGCACATCATGTAAAGCCAGAAACATAGTAACACACAAAGTTCTAAACAAGTAGTTGGTCGGCCCTAGCTTTACTTTCCCAAACCCAAGCAACAAAAGAGAAAAGCCAAGAAGCAGCAATAGGCTAACAGCAATCAGTAGAGAGGGCTTCAATTTGATGAATTTGAAGTTTTGAGATTTGAAATCATACCTGAAGGTTGAAGCACCCAAAGCGAAGTTGGTGATATCATCCAAAGCGAAGCCAGTGAGATCTGAAACCATACTCTAAAGCCAGAGAAGCGCCTAAAGGTATGCATATCTTTTTCTTGCTTCGCTTTGCTCTTTTCTTCATTTTGGTTCCTTGTCTAGCTTCAGAGTTGGAAGTTGAAGCATTAGATCAAGGAGGGGGAGCAGTTTGATATTTTTATAACTTTTGCTTCTATTATTTTTTATCAATAAAAATGTGAGCACTTTGTTTTTTAATACTTTCTCTCGCAACGGAAAACAAGATTGGACGAATGAAGTGAACTGACTTGGACTAGAATATTATATGTTGAATTTGGCAAATGCGTTTTTGGATTGAGCTTGCTATATGAATTGATTAAATTATTAAATCAGTGACCATGTGTCTTAAAGGATATATGTTGAGATTTGTGTGGATCAGTGGGTGATTGAAATTTGCTAGAGTAGACCTTCATGTGATGAAGATGCATTGAAGATTTGGACATGATAAAGAAGCTTTGAACAGATTTAGACATATGAGGGATAGGATATTTTATTTTTGCATTTATTGTAGATGATACAATTGAATGTAAGAAAAAAAAGAATGAAAATTTTTTAATGTTAAAAGTTTCTATTTTACATCTTCACTTATTTTGATTTTGATTTTGAATTTTTTTATTTTTGTTTTAGTTTTTCTTAATTTTAAAAAGATATAAATACAAAATATATAAATTACTTAAGTGATAATAAATGCAAAATATATAAACTACTTAAGTAATAAGTCTTACATAATATATTTTTTAAAAAAAATTGATAAAAATTAAATTAAAAAAATAAAGAGATTCAAATTTATTTATTTCTTTTGAATTATATGTTGTATACTTGATTAGAGGATTTGAATTTCATGCCCATTAGTACAAGTGTTAAGATATCTCTTCTTGAATTCTTACGACTGATAGGATATCTTTTATTAGGATGAGATGGTTCTGCCAAAATTAGAGTAGGTATAGTATATATTTCTTTATTGGGTTTCATATATATATATACATATATATTGAAGCTTGTTTGCCGTTGGTCTTTTTATGGGTTTCATATATATATACATATAATATATATGGTAATCAATGACATCACAATCCATAACTCATTAAAGAATAATATATGTTCATTTCTTAGATATCAAAATTAGCATGTAAAATGTGAATTCTGCATGAAACTATATTAATAATTTTGAAATAGAATGATTTCTGATGTCGACGCTGTTAGCATACACAAGTTTATATGCTTTTCATGCTCTAGGTTGAGTGTATGATGGTGGTCCATAATTTATATATATGCTCTAATTGATAGTTGCAACTTGTAAGCCAATGAGTAGTTGATCCACATTTAAATTCAATGTATATTTCAGAGTTAAGAATAAATATATTTAAGATATACAGAAATAAATTAAAAGAAAAAAAAAGATAAGAGGGGGTTTTAAATTATGATAATTCTTTGTTTAGTCATTTGAATATGTTTAAAATAAATAAAAATATATTAGAGAACTAATAGAAATAAACACAAATGAATTATTATACAATTTTTAAGAAAATAACTATTAATGAAGTGATTAATTATAATAGTTTATTTGTAATAGTCAAGTTATCATAAAATAATACAATAACAATAGCGCATTATCTATACTATTATATATGTATTTGGGATCTTTGCTTTCTTTTGTCTGCCAAAGTAAAATAAAAAAATTATTTTTTTATCGAACAAGAAAACGTTAAAAACGTTAAAGATTTAACTTCCTACAACTTCTCTTTTTATTATTTTAAATTTTGAAAAAAATTATAATTTAATTTTATATTTTAAAAATATTAAAATTTTAATTAAAAGAATATTTACATACACTTAAGTACATGTCTAGTTCATCCTTCTAAACTCTTGAACCAAAAATAAAAATTTATCCTTCTAAACCTTCATTTTTGTCCATTCTTACTCCAAAAAAAAAAAATAACAAGAAAGAAAAATTTCCTACCTCCCTATAATGGCATTATTTTTAAAAAAATGAAATTTTAACATATGTATATATAATAAGTATGAATTTCATTGATTGCTAATTAATATATACATATGTTAAAATTTGCTAATTAATTAAAATGGGATTATTTAAAAAGGTAATATTAAGATATTTTTTTATAAATTTAAAAAGATACTATAGTTGAAAAAAATATTAAGATATTTTTCATGAATTTATTAATAATGCCTAAAAATTATTGTCATTTTCTATTAAGAAAATAAAAAAATTAAAATATTGCCCAAAAATTAAAAAAAAAAGTTAGATGATAGGAGATTGGCACTATTCATCAATTTATGAAAGTTTAAAAACACACTTTTCTTGAGAGAGAGGTGAAATATTTGAACTTTGAAAAATAGTAGTGTTAGTTTCGGATGAGATCATGGACCCAACTGAGTAACTATGATTGTTAATTAATTATTATCTAAGATTGATCCCATTTTATATTATAGTTAGCATACAAAAGTAAATTACAGTTAGCCACTCTACTACAATTAGGCCCAAATCAGGTTTCGTGTTAGTTGCAGAGGTTTATAATTAGAATCAGATTTTGATACATTCTTTTATATCTATATTATTAAAATTTTTAATAAAAATATAATATGTGCAAAAGAATTTTATCATATAATACTGAATTGTAAAAATTATTATATTTATCTATAATTTAGTATGTTTTTATAAAAGAAACTTATAACAAAAATATTAAAATTAAACTAAGTTTTTTTTCTTCATACTTATTCATTGAATTAAATTACCCAAAAAAAAGTGTTTGCATTGGTGGTTAAATGTAATCATTAAATAAACCTTTTAAGCATAGATTTTTGTAAATTACCTCATGATAGATTAATCATTGACCCACTATTTATTTTATTATTCTTTAATATAACTTTAACCCAATCATGATTAATTTATTATTAATTCACTTTATATTAACTGGGGACTAATTTGAACGATCATGAAATATAATAAGAAACATTAACTTTTTTTTTGTTTTTATAGTCTACATGATTTTTTAATTTGATTCTTATAGTTTATTTTTAAAAAAATTAATTTTTTTAATATTTTCCAAACATTTAAAAATAAATTATTACCCTTATAACTCTATTAGTATTTTATTGATTAGGCTAAGGAAATTTAGATGCATACAAAATGAACTATATTGGAAGGCTGAGGTGAGAAATATAAAATATATGTAAGGTAAACAAATTTATATTAAAAAATATTAAATTTTAAAATTATTATGAAAGACCAAAGATAAAAAACTTAAACAAATTATAGTTCAAAAATTTAAATTTAACTTTTTTATTCTTAAATCATTCAAAATAATTTTAAATTTTAAAAATGTACCACTGTAATTTTTCCAAATATTCTTATTCTTATTAATTTATTCATAAATAGTAAACAAATAATATAATAAGATATATCTTATCGCTCGGGCCCCATTTAGGATAGGTCCCTTCGCTGGCTCTTTAGAGGATTCATACTCTAAAGAAAGATCGATAACCAATCTTTCAAATATAATAAACTCATTAATATTTATTTCTATGATTAAATTTTCTTGTCAACAAATTAATTGAAAACTATAATAGCAAAGATAGAGAACGGATTATACCATAAACAAATAATATTTTTATAGGGAAATGTGAGCATTGCATATTTTTCCTTAGATTATTAAGCCATGCATCTTTCTATTATATCAAATCTTTAGGCCTTTGTCATTTAGCCTATAAACTCATTAAATTTTGAATGTTTAGTGTATCAAAAGAGAAAATAAAAATGCTAACCATTGAAAATAACACATCTATATATTTATGAACCTATATATGATTTACTGATCGATACCTGTCATTATGCGAGCATTCAAAAAAGAGTAGTTAATGTTGGTGGTGGAACTGAGATTATTATTACTAAACTTTGAATTTTTATTCTTATTTTTTTAATTGATTAATTTTTTAATTATTCAATTGTGCTTTTAGTTTTGTTATATTATATTATATTATCAACTCATTTGATTAGCAGGTACTATAAAATATAAACAATGCCGCCAAGAGAAGAATTTCCAACAGGAAGATTAGAAGGTGCTCTTAGTGATGATATCGATTGGCATTTTGAAACACCTGTAGTTGAAAATCAAAACAATATAATTTGCAAACTCTGTGGGAAAGTAATAAAGGGTGGAATTACTCGACTGAAGTAGCATATTGCTCATTTTAAAGGACAAGTAGCTGGTTGTCCTAGAGTTACAATTACTATTCGGGAAGGTATGATGAAACTCCTTTTTTGATGAGGAAATGCAAATGAGGCATGTGACCCAAGAAAGTATCAGATCACATCATGAATGGGAAGAGAGACAACAATTTAGACAACAAACCAGAGGAGGACAAAATGTGTATGAAGAGGGTGGAAGCTTTCATGCAAGAGCAAGAGGATCAGAAGATATTACCTTTAGTTTAAAATCTTCAAATATTAATCTTGTGAAGAGTAAAAGCATGAAACAACCAAAAATTTCTGGTGGTTTGATGAAAACATTGAGGAAGAAATTAGGAGAAGCAGTATCAAAGCTTATTATATATGAGCGTCTTCCAATGAATTTATCTAATTCTCTTTAGTTGCATAATTCAATTACTACAACTGTTGAGATAGGTACAACAAGGGTTAAATTCCCTACTCCTTATGAGATTTCATATGTGTATTTGGAAGCTGAATACCAATCTATGAGGGAATGGATAAATGGGTTGAAAGGTGCATGAAAGGAAATAGGTGTTACAATAATGTGTGATGGTTGGACTAATAGCATTAGTCACATGCATATAATGAATTTTCTTGTCTATTGCAATAGGGGAAGTATTTTTTTAAAAAATCAATAGATGTTTCTTCTGTTGCTAGTAGAAATACTAATTACTACATTCAGTTACTTGATCAAGTGGTAGATGAAGTTGGAGAAGAATATGTAGTCCAAGTGTTTACAGATAATGAGGGAGTTTTAAAGGCAGCTGAAAAAAAATTAATGGAAAAAAGACCACATCTCTATTGGTCACCTTGTGCAGCTCATTGTTTAGATCTATGTTTAGAAGATATTGGAAAAAAGAGCAATGTACAAAAGGTGTTAGAGGATACAAAGATGATAACATCCTTTTATATATAACTACATTTGGACTGTGAATTTGATAAAAGAATATATTCGAGGTAGAGATATTATTCCTCCAGCCATTACTCCTTTTGCTATACAATTCTTACAATTACAATCTCTTATGAAGCAAAAGCAGGCTTTGAAAAATATGTTCAACTCTAAAAAGTTTAAGAAGTCTAAATTTGGCAAGAAAAAATCCGAACCAGCACATGATGCAAGGAAAAAAATTTTAGATAATGACTTTTGGATTAAAGCTAATGAAATACTAAAAGTATTTGAACCAATTGTCAAAGTGTTAAGACTAGTTGACGGTGATGAGAAACCAACCATGGGTTTTCTCTATGAAGCTATAGATAGAGCAAAGCTATCTATACAACAAAACTATCATTATCACTTAACTTATAACAACATGATAGATAAAAGGTGAAAATTTCTACATACTGATTTACATTCTGCAGGTAAGTCGATGTATATATATATATATTATGTTGTCATAAAAAAAGAATGTTTATGCATTGACTAATTAAGTCTATTTCTTTTTTTTTTAAGCTATTTTCTTAATCCTCAGTTTCAATTTAGAGTTGAGCATGGTCATTCAGTTTATAAAGAAACATTTAATGGAACTAGAAGTGTCATTACCAAATTAGAATGAAATATGGATGTTGCAATTAGAGCACTAAATCAGGTTAGTTATTTTTTTGTATAATGAATATTTAGAATATATTATTATATATTTATATTAAATTTAATATGATGTTGCATAGTTAATACTTTTTTGAGACAACAGAGAGAACTTTGGAATGCCACAAGCTCAAAGAATATGGTCTCAAATGGATCCCGGTAAGATATAATTTATTTTTTATCTATAAGTATACATGGTGCAATATGTGATTTTATCAAAATGATTATTGTTGTTTATAATTCAAAGTTAAATAAATTTTTGTATCATTTGTTTAAATAGCTGAATGGTGGATGATATATGGTTTGTGTGCTCTTGAACTTCAAAGCATTGAAATAAAAATTCTGAGCCAAACAATTTCAGCTTCAAATTGTGAAAGAAATTGGAACGCATTTAGCTATATTCATACAAAGACAAGAAATAGACTCAAGTATAAAAAATTACATAAACTTGTGTTTACCTTTTACAATATGAAGCTAAAAATGAGGGAGAATAAGAGGCGTAGTCAAGAAGAGATAGAAAATAGTTTCAATATAATTAATCTTGATTACATATTCCAAGAAGATGATCCCTTATCTCCATAAATTGAGGAGAGGGAAGACCCATTATTGGATAGACTTCAAAATTCAGAATGGCTCCCAAGAATGGATACTGATGATGAAGAGGTAGAGGCTGATGATGATTCAAGTTTCCATGAAGGTCATAGTCAGGGTGGTGATGGTGGTTTGAGTCCACCAAATAATAATAGTGGTAGTGATGGTAGTGACGCAGCTGAAAGTGATCATGACCTAGATGAAGAAAGGGAACAACATCCATATCAAGACATTCCATATACTATGCGTGATTTGGGTTTTGTTGTTGATATGACATCTTTTCAGGATAGAAGCTCTGGTGATAATAGAAGAGGTGGTCATCAATCTATAAGAGGTGGAAGACATCAAAGTGGTGTACCAGAAAATAGTTCTTCTTCTAATTTTTCACAAAATTTTAGTGATTTTGACATTGGTGACTCTTCTCCAAGTAGTTAAAGTTATTATGCCCATTTTATCAACAACCTTCTCATATGTCACATGATCATTATCCAATGATTCAAGTTCCACTAAATTATCAAGAGCCTTATTATCACCAAATACCAAATTTTCCTTATCAGCAAATGGAGAATACAGGTGGAGAATTTTTTGATTACGTTTTTGGATAGGGAGCAAGACAAGGTGATAATGAAAGTGAAAGTGGGAACTATGATCTTCCATGACATTTTACGTGGTGATTCTAATTCTCTCTTTGTAATAAGAATGTAAGTATACTTTTATATTATCTGACTTTTTCCTTTAATTTTATCAAGTAACATTAATATGCTTGTTCAAAATAATGATTTATTTAATTAATATTGATGTTAGGCATGATATATTTATGTATATGAAAGTTATAATGATTATATACATTTTTAAAATAATTTGTGTAACTTCAAAAAAAAATCATGGTGCAGTGACCGCAACCCGCATTATAACACCTGCAGCGTCTGCAACCACAGTAACCGCAATGCAACCACAACCACAATTTAAAACATTGGTCCAAACAGATCCGTCACAATCTCTTGATGTACATCCCCTTCGACTACTCGCCAAACTGTCACTTCAAAACGTGCTCTTCGTTCCATAGATAGGTGGTGTACAGCTCGCTCATTCCTGGATGCAGAAGCCGGAAGGTCCGTAGGGTTCTGGCCATCTCCGCCTGGTAATCGTAAAGCATGTTGAAGTGGAAGAGCAGGTGGAACAAGGTGCCCTTCGCGGGCGCGTATCTAGGGTCTCTGATGGATTTTTTGGTGAAGATGGCTATGGCGAGTAGGAGAGAGAAGGTTAAGAAGAGAGCGAAAAGAGAGAGGGATAGGAAGGTTAAAAAGCCAGAAGAGGATAGCTGTTATTTTTGTGTTATGTGTTTGTTAAAGAGAAGATAATGGTTTAAATGGTTATTTGTAACTTTTAAGAGGGAAGGAGAGAGAGTATTGGGGTTTTGTTGATTGTGAAGGTATGGAAAAGAGGAATGGGAAGAACACAGAGTGTAAACTATTTTCTATGTGCAGAGTACACGGTTGTGGCTGATAACGTTAAGTTCTTCAAATCTATATATTATATAAAATTTGTGTGAGGCGCAGTCGATGAACAATGTGATTTTTAAGGGTTATCTATCATGGTAATGTTGAATCCATACGTGAATATTATATATTTTTACGGGTTGTATGTTATAATACTATTGAGTCCATACATAAACAGTATGTCATGATATTGTTAAGTCCATATGTGAATAGTATAAGTTCATATATTTGTTATTCATGCATTTTTTTCTTTTTTTATATTTTTTTATGGGACTCAAGAGTATTTTTTATTTTTATTTTTACATTTTGCAAGGGGCATGACCTAATTTACGATTAAAAGTGTAATTGTACGGGCAATACAAGGAAAGATAACCACCCTTTTGACCTCAAGCTGTGATCACACGTTATAGGGAACGTGTATAACGTGTAAATATACACGTTCCTAAGACGTGTTTAATTTCAATTGGTTAGGGGTGGATACAATTAATGCCTTGTCAAATTTGACTTGTTTAGCTCGCGATTAGTCATCAAGCTGAATTTAATATTTACTCATCATATTTCAAAAATTAGCTAATAATTAATTAAAAAATAAAATTGTGTAAAGTTTTACAAGCAGTCACTAACACTTTGTAATGGATAATAATAAATATAATTCTATTTTTAAATAACAAATATTTTAAAATACTTAATTTCAAAATAGTATATTTGTTTTTAAGATATTATTTAAATTATTTTACATTTGATATATATTATAATTTATTTATTTATTTTTAATCAATAAAATTAATTTTTAACTTAAAATGATATTTGACATTGTTGGTATTAAAATTATGACAAAAGATAAACAAGGAAGCTTAATGTAGCCAAAATATATTGTCCCCTTTAAAGAAAATGACATTATCATTTTGTGCAAAAAATTAATTTTATTGATTAAAAATAAATAATAAAAAATTTTATAATATATATCAAATATAAGAAAAAAATAAATAATGTTTAAATAAAAAAATACTATTTTGAAATTAATCGTTTTAAAATATTTGTTATTTAAAAGTAAAATTATATTTGTTATTAGCCATTGCAAAGTATTGGTTGCAGCCTGCAAAACTTCTTTTAAAGGTGTAATTTTATTTTTTAATTAATTATTGCTTATTTTGTGAGAAATGAGGCTTGACCATTGACTGGAACTTTAACAAGGGAAGTGCTTGGAGCCAAAGTACATAACGAATTCAACTTTATAGCTTACCAGAGGCTTGCAAGACAAATTAAACAAGACATTATTTTGCATCCACCCCAACCAATAGAAATTAAACACGTCTCTGGAACTTGCAAATATACACCTTCCCGAAAACGTGCGATCATAGCTCTGTCTTTTGGATGGTTCATTTAATATAATTATGACAAAATATTGATGCATTTTTTGTATTTTTATTTTCAAAATTTTTAATAGAAATGTAACAACGTAGTGATTTACTCTAACGCATCCAACCTATCGCAGTTTTAAAAGATTGAAAAAAATGTACATTTAAAAAAAAAATTTATCAAGAAAGATTTGATCTTCAATAGTAAAATGTTTAGGTGGAGCCAAATATAGTGAACGTAGTATATAATAATTTGGGATATTTAGATTTTTCTGATTGTATATGTAGTTTTTTTTTGAAGAATCAAATTGTTATTAAGATTAAAAAAAATTATCAAGCAAGTATTTAATATTTCTCATGTCGTCATCTTTTGATTCCTTTCTTCAATTGTATTAATTTTTTTTTTTTGGATGCAAAAGATAATAGTATAAGGATAAATTACTGAAAAAAAAAACAGTCAAGACACTAATGACACTAATGGTTTACATAAGATTCCAAAGAAGCATATAGAAGCTAATCGAAACCTTGGATAAACTTCTTGGCTTCGCATGAAAGCTAGCTATTCACTACAAGAAAATAAGGTTTTAGCATAGAATGCATCCTCACTAAATAGGGATGGTGAGGGATCAGTTAGGGTGATGTCCCTTGCCTCTAGCCAGGATTGCTAATTATGAGGAATATACACTTTTCTGGTTGAATGAATCAGTCTGAAATTTACCCTTGCTGATCCCTCGTATGGTGTGTTTGGAAACCCGGTGGCAAACCACGTTTGTGTAGAAGCAACAATTTGTTGCTTCAGAGAAAACGTGGTTTTGGAGGTAGCCACCGGTTTTCCAAACACGCACGTAAAGTGGACTCACAAAAGTTAGACAATCCCCTTGTCGATCAACGAGGGATTTCAGCCTTCACTGGTGGGTTGTCAATCCCTTGTTACATTACATAATCCTTTGCTACTCCTCTAAACCATGCCAGACCCCTCTTAAATCTGTTATTGATCTCTTGTTAATCCCTCATTGAAAATAGAAAAACTAAATTATATATTCACTTCATTTCTTTAGCATTTCCCATTTCATTAACCTACAATCATGAAACTCCAACCAATATCCAAAAATAGCCATATACATACATATATATATATATATATATGAATTAGACATAAATGCAATTTTTAATTTTTTTTATTAAAATCTACAATTAAAATATAACAAAAATATTATTTTTTAATTACAACATGATAAATATATAATTTAATTAGAAAATCATACACATATTATATTATTATTAAAAATTATACACTTACTATATTTTAATTAAAAATATTATATAGCAAAAATGTAAAAAATTGCACACACACACACACACACACACACACACATATATATATATATATATATAGACACATGCACAAAAGTATACCTACAACTAAAGAATCTATACTACATAACTAGAATAGTTTGAAAATAAGCAAAAATTGAAAGGACAGTCAAATATATACTGATTTACTCGTGAATAAATACATTTATATGAGTCTTATTAAGAAGGATGTATGCCATACATACTTTTTGTATATTTATGTGATTGGTTGGGTAAAAAATTTGTATAGATTGAAACCTATATGCAAGAATTTTTCATACAACCTTAATTAAAAAGAAAAAAAAAAGAGACTCAAAATATTTTACAAGTAAATCAGAGGAATAAAAAATCACACTTGCCACTAAGTGTGTTATAAGTTCAAATTTTTCTTTCCTAGGGGAGAGGGGGGGAAACCACACTAAAGTTTTACCTTAATTATAAAACACAAACTCTCTTTCCAAAAAAATATTTGAAGTTTAATGAAAGACTTACTTGCATATCAAAAACCACGCCCTTGTGAGAAAACCTCAAGGTAAGTCGAACTAATTTGGCAGCGTTGGTTTTGAAAGCAGAGTAACTAAAATCCCTAAGAATAGAGGTGGAAAACATGAAGCTCATCAGCTTCCTTTGCTACCTCCACCTACTTCCATCCACCATGAAAATCCCTTGCCTAAATAGATCCCTCACAATGTCTTGATTGTACTTCCCTTTGGAGTACGACTCGAACTACCACTTCAAAATGTGCTCCATGTTCCATGTATTAGTGGTGTATAGTGTTGGAAATAATTAAACTTAAATATTATCTCTTAGTGTTCTGAGTCTTTTAGGTGTTAGTATGTTTAGGAATAAGTGAAGACCTTTAGTATTATGTGTCATGAGTTATTATCTTGAAGTATGTGATTCGTGTATATGAAAATGTGTGTTTCATAAATATAATGGTTAATAGAGTGAGTTTAAGAGTCTTAAGATATTATTATAAATAGAAAGCGAGTGTTAGTGTGTAAGATAGAAGAGTAGATTAGTAAACCAGTTTACAATATAATATAAAGTGTGGTTTGTATATCCCTTTTCCATATAATATTGATAGTACTCCTTAAATATCTTGTATTTATCTTCCAACAAAGTGGTATTAAAGCCTTGGTTGTGTAAATCTGAGTATAGGTCGAGGAAGACAAAGGCTATTGTAGTGATATCTTTAGATTAAGAAAATCTGTTGAGAAAGGTGTGAAGTTTCCATGTTGAGAGGACTTGTTGAAAGTGTGGGTTGTAAGAGGCGATGCTATAGAGGAAGATAAAGAAGTTGTAAAGATATAAAGAGGTTATGAATATAAAACCTTTAAAGGTTTGTGTAGTGGCCAATAGTAGTTATAGAGAACAAAAGAGCACAAGTTGCCAAAGAAGAAGAACAAGTCATTGTTACTCTTCAATTCAAGGTGATCTTAAAAGGGTTATTGGAAAAAATAAATTTACCTCTAGCAAACTATTCATATGAAAAATATGGTCTAGATCATGAACTGCAGTTTCTAGCCAAAGTGATATTTACATATAAGTATAGTGTGAAAGAGATGTAAGGATACAAGGCATTTACAAAAAAAAAAAAAAGAGGCAACGAATGAAGCTGCACTTTGAGTAATACTACACTCGAAGTGTTTATACGATATTGCAACTAAAGATGTGAATTCAAGGGAATTGCATAATGTCAAATATGAATTAAAAGATTTGAAAAAGGCTCATAGTGAATTACGACAAGCTTATGAGAAAACTAAAGAAAAATTGCTAGCTCTTACAAATAGAAAGAAAAGTTGAGGGATCTAAAAATAATGAAAAGGCCATTGCAAGGCAAGGAATGAGAAATGCAGTATCTACTATTCACAATTTTCCTCTCGAATGTGGTCCAAACCAACATGTAGAAGAAATATTAGGAAATGTTAGAAATAAGTAAACTTAAACATTGTCTCTTAGTGTTGTAAGTCTTTTAGGTGTTTATGTGTTTAGGAATACTTTTAGTATTATGTGTCATGAGTTATTATCTTAAAGTATGTAGTTCATATATACGAAAATGTGTGTTTCATAAATATAATGGTTAACAAAGTGAGTTTAAAAGTCTTAAGATATCAATATAAATAGCAAGTGAGTGTTAGTGTGAAATAAAAGAGTGAATTATTAAAATAGTTTACAATATAATCAAAAGTGTGGTTCGTGTATGCCTCTTCCATATAATATTGATAGTGTCCTCATATATCTTATTCTTTTGTCTTCCAACAAAGTGGTATCAGAGCCTTAGTTATGTAAACTTGAGTATAGGCTAAGGAAGACAAAGGCTATCATAGTGATATCTCTAGATTGAGAGAATCCATTGAGAAAGGTGTGAAGTCCCTAGGTAAACATAGCTTATGAGAGCATTCCAAGTGGTCTAAATCATCATGTATTTCAAAAGCACCATCCTAATTGCTAATATACACATATATATTAAGGCACATAGATGGCAAAAACTCACATATGCATACACTTAGTTCCAAAATAGATTCATCCATCATATTTACATACTCTCACATGCTCAATAATTTACATCTCATAAACATCATTGAGTTACAAACTTTGACATCAAAATGCATAAAATTTATATTCCATTGTCAAAGTCCCATGCTTCAAGAGCCTCCATTCCTTGGTCCACTTAACTCACCTAGATATAGTTAGACATATGTGGGGGAAAAGTGAGATTCCAAAAATTTCAATAACTCTTTACCCTTTCAAACATATATATATGATGCATTTACATGTCAAAGAATGCATACATGCCATAAAGACTTTTCATAATCATACATAAATCAATTTTCTTATCATGTGAACTCATACATGTCAAATATAAGCTCTAAAAGGTGTTGGTCTAATCTCGCCTAATTTTTTTAAGACTTTTGGATTTGTCTCACCTATTTTTAAGGACTTTTGGCTCATCCTCACCCATGCTAAAATACTTTTAGCTTAACCATACTCATTTAAGCTATTTTGCATTCAAAAACACATTTTAAGAAACATAATGGTACCATGTTATGTAATCAATAGCTAGAAACATATCTCATAGTTCAAACATACACACTAGCATCCAATGACAAGCAAACATCTAGGAAATGCATGCAAGAAAAGTTAAAGAGCTACCTTGAAATAAGAACTCAACACTTTTTCTCTTGGTTACACCTTTATTTCTTGGCCTCACACATCCAATAATGGAGAGCTTGATTGGCTTGGGCTAGATACATCCAATAAGGCACAAAACATCATTGGAACTAACTCTAATATCTTATAAGCTCTACACACTCATATGCTAGCTTATGATTCAATTACAAATCCATATAAGGCATAATGAAGCAACTTTCATAATCTTTGATCTTGGCTCTAATTTCTCATTCAATCTAGGACATATGACTCCATTAAAACTTATTAAAGTCATCACCAATTCAATTCAAGAAGCCTAAACTCAAGTTACTTCTTTATGTCTTAATATGGAGCTTAAACTTCCATCTCACAAACTATGGTTTCTAAATTCAAACTAATGCTCCCTTGATGTTTACTAATCATATCTAGGCCATTTTCATCCTTGGAATTAATTAAAACTCTCCCTAAGTGCCTAAACCTTGCCTTAGCCAAGACATGCTACATGGTGAGAATTCATGGAGTTTGATTAATTTTCTTTATGGAATTGGCACTTGTGAAGCTTCCTAGATGTCTTGTGATCTCATATATACTCTTGCATAGGCTAGATTATCATTAAAAAGCTTCAAAATTGGCTAGGTGCACCAAAAACCCTAAGTCACATAACTTGATTTCTAAAGCTTCTCTTTTAAATCTAATTGCATATTCTTAATCTCCATACTTGAAAACCCTTGTCTCTACCTTATTTTGCCTTGAATTCATTCCTTATTGAATGGGCCTTATGTTGGACGAAATTGTGCATGGAGGAAGCAACCAAGAAAAGCAAGAAAGTCATAAAAGTTTACCTTGATTTTAAAGCTTTTTCAAGGAGCTTTCACTTGGTTCTAACTTCTCCTTCAAATTCTAACTTCCTCCTACTGAACCAACCTCAAATCATTCCCAAATTAGTCATGAAAACCATGGGAGAAAAGAGAAGAAAGAAGAGAAGAAGATTGGTGAAGGAGAAAGCATAGAAAACCATGAAATTCTTACACTTTTTGCTAGGTTTCTCTCCTCCTTCTTCCTTCCATCTTATGCGCCGCTCTTATCTAACCTTGGTTCTATTTTAGATGTGAGAAGGTCGATTATGAGGGCTAGCCAAATGTGGGACGTCTTTTAAGAAGACAAAAAGTCCATTTATGCAACTTTTCAAAATTACCATTTAGTCCCTCTTCTTCTTTCTTTCCAATTGAGTTCATTTCAACTATTTTTTTAGAATCGTCTTTTCCATCATAAAATTTAAGTCTTCTAATTCATAAAATATATTTGGTTTCACCCAAATTGGATTTAAAATCTTTTGAACTAATCAATCAAAATTTTGGTCAACTGATGACCAAAAATATAAATAAAAGGGGTTTTAACAATTCTAGAGGTTCCTATAATTTTTAGAGTCTTTGAAAACTTTGGGACACATTTTTTTTCATTTAAAGATCCCTCTTTTGAGTTTTCTAAAAGTTGGCCAAAATTAAAAGTATCACTGAATTTCGTCTAATTTTATTTAGCTATTTTGATTTTGATTTTCAGGCTTCTTTTTCCTTGCATCCTCATTTTCAATTTTTTAAATTATTGTCCTAATTTTATTTGGCCTCAAACCTTCATATTTAGAGGATTTCCTTTTATATTTACTCTATTTCCAATGTTTTTAGGAAAAACTGAACATTACATAGTGTCATTCATTAGCAATGTTTCCAAACAAAATGTAGTAGTATTCAGAAGATCATACTAGAATAGATACAATAGAAGACAATTATCTTAAGGCATTTTCACTTATAATAGTCACCATTCCATCACTAAAACACATGATGGAAGGAGTATAACAAAATGCATGTTAGCCTTGTTTGTTGCTTTTCAAAAATTTTGAAAAGTTTTAATGCATGAGTGGTCCCACTAAGTACACCAAAAATGGATATTGGGGCCAAAATTCCTATCAGTTAAATAATTGAGTGTCTTCAGTTGAAGAGGGACTGGCTACCTTTTATGATCTTTGTTTTATAAGAAAAAAGTAGAGATGGGACATGACTCTCCAAAGATGGATTATCCTAAGTTTTAAACAAAGCTAAACCTAACTAAAGAAAGGTTTCAAATGCAACCAACGACTGAGTAATTGGCACTAGAAATGAAATTTCTCTACTGTAATTAAATTGCACATACAAACTTAGGCAAAGTTGAAGTGACAACAAAAATTTAAAAAAAATGATTATAACTCAAATAAATGGCTAATAAAGATTAAAAATAAATTGTGAAAGTTATAAACAAAGCCAATAAATAAAGCAAGTAAATAAAATTGTAAATCAAGTTCTTTGTGTTGGTTTCTTTGTATCTTTTCTCTATTATCTTTTCCCTTTTATAACATTTTTGGTAGCAAAACACATCCCTTTGTTTGGCCAATACCCTTGTTCTATGTCTTTTTTACATTATTGCCCTATCATGTTGATCATGTTATGTATCTGCCCACCAAAGTCGCTTACTCCAAGAACGCACGACCCTTAATTTCTCGCTTGTTATGTTTTCGACTAAATAGTTCTTGACTATTATCTTATCCTCGGCTACCATCTCAGATGACATTATCTCAAGTGATGTTTCCAATTGTCGTATTATCTGCTATAGATTTCTGGTGCTAACAAATTCATTAATTCTTCCCGAGTTAGTAAAGTTCACAGAATAACAAATATTGTATAACCAACTTTATTACAGCAGTTACAATATTATGTTTCGAATTGTACGAGCAGTACAAGGAAAAACAATTACCCCTTTTGTCTTTTGGATGGTTCATTATTATGACAAAATATAGATGGATTTTGTATTTTTAGTAAATTTTAGCCAAAATTCTTTTAGTCATAACTATTATTAAGCCAAAATTCATTGGTGCGTTTTATATTTTTGTCATCAAATTTTTTAATAAAAAGATAACACGTAAACGAGTTTAGCATTTCACTATCATTTTATATTTTTATTAAAAATTAAAGGAAAAACTGCATTTTATCCTAACATATAGTTTAATTATAACATTGGTACTTAAAAAGGATAACACTATGCCTCTAAACTATTATAAAAAGTGAGATAGCTATTTACATGTTAAATTTAGTATTTAATAGTTATGTAACCAAAAATAGACTTTCCAACCTTTGAATGTTAACTTCTATCTATCTTTGAAAAAATTACTAATATCACTTTGAAAAATACTTATCTTTTTCAAAATAAATAATACAAACTAACTTTTTTTAAAAAAAGACAAGTCAACTTTCAAAAACTCTAAAGTTGACTTCTGTTAATTATGTGGTTAGTACTTTTTTTAATAAATCATTTTAATGAATTAATGATGTATTGCCGATTTGACAAAAAAATTCAAATGTGAAATTTTAATTAAAAAATTTTCATGACAAATAATTTTTTTACAAAAGTTCATCCTAGTCTTGTCTATTGATAAATTACTGATACCTGAGAGAATGTTTGTTTATCTTACACAATAAGAATAGAAAGCAGTAATCTACCTTAAGACAAACTCATCTCAATCTTAAAAAGATTGAAAAAGCACATTTTAAAAGTTTTTATTTAAAGATTTAATCTTCACTAGTAAAAGGTTTAGGTAGAGCCAAACATAGCGGCTAGCGAAGTTAATTGTAATAGTTTTGCATGTTTAAATTTTTCTTATTGGATAAGAAGTATTTTAATTCAAATTACATTTTTGTTTAAAAATAAAAAATGATATTCAATAAAGAATTAGAGTCTAACCCAGTATTGCGATGATGTTCGCTCCAAGTGCCACAAAATTCAATTTAAGCATCTCAAGGTTTAAACCCATTTTGTCCTCTGCCCAAAGATAACGCCAAAATTGCTGCTTTGGTAGTACCTTCGAATTCAATGGTGGCTGTAGCGTTGTCATATTGTGGTTAATGTGATTGGGAATTTGGGATGAAGTAGAGGAAAATTGGATATTAAAAAATAAAGAGTATTTTAATAATTTGGCATGATTAGAATTAGATTTAATGTTCAATTTAGATGATAAGAGTTATTACAGCAAAATTAATAGATTAAAGAGTTAGTTGCAAATTTTCATATATTATAAGAAAATAATATAATTGAGGGTAAAAATTAAGATAAATAAATATAATTTTTTAAAAAAAATAATTAACCGACATTGAAAGAATTGGGCAGAAATTTATTTTTTTGTCAAAAATTCAAAAAGATATGTAATAATATGAAAACTTATCCTTCAAGGGCTTTCACAACACTTGGTCACCTTTTATTGCTCCTATAGTCTTTTACACTTTTTATTTTGGAGTAGTTTGATCACGGTAAAAATAAAAGAAAAGTATATTTTATTTCTTGAACTTTAATTTAATTATAATATTAGCATGTAAATTTTTAAATGTAACATTTTTCAAAATTATCATAAAAAAATTAAAAGTTATCTATTTATTATATTTAACATCTAATAAGCATGTAAGTAACCAAGATTAATTTTCGATTTTTCAAAAATTAAGTTAGTTTTCAAAAATTAAAGTGATACGAATATTTTTTTTAAAATAGATAATAAAGGTTAATTTTTAAAGACTCAAAAATTGACTTTTCCGTTTAATTATGTGGTAAAATTGATAAAGGAATAATTATTTCACCTTTTATAATGATTAAAAAAGTAAAGTACTATATTTCAAAATTCAAACATTAATATTATTATAATCAGTCTAGAGAATAAAATATAATTTCTTCAAAAATGAAATTATCCTTTAAAAGCTTGATCGGATTTTTTAATAAGCTATTTAATATCTTTATCATTGACCTGCCTAGTCCCACTGGCTTATAGGTATTTGTTTTAAATATATATTAGCACTAACCCTTGAAGATTCAGGAGTTTTCCAAAAAATGTAAATCTTATCAGAAAATTAAAAAAAATATGGGTCCCAACAATTTTTTTTTTAAAATAAACAAATAATATAGATGAATAGTGTAAAATAATATATAAATAATACAAAACAATATACAAATATTACATATAATGCAACGTTATAAACAATATTATAAAATAGTACCCAAGTCATGGTTTTTATATGTATATAACATATCTTGATTGCATTATGAACGATTCGTCAGTGTGTGTGTGTGTGTGTGTATATATATATATCAAACGTCAAAATTACATCCATTCCGTCTATCCCAATTGATCTATCATTTTCCTCCCAACAAACAACCGGAATTTTGAGTCCGTGACAAAACCGCCGTGCCTTGGTGATGCGAAACCAATTCCAATTTCAAGAACTATGTCTCTCTTTTTTCTTTTTTAAATTAAGTCTATAGCACACTGTTTACTTCCAATTTATAGTGAAAATACTTTAATGGTCCACCAAGAAATTTGGTGTATCTCTAAATTATTATTGACCATAACGATGACGATGATAATGATAATAAAAAAAAATTTAATTTAATATTTTTAAATTTATATATAAATAACTTTTTTATTGTCTTTTCAATTAAAAAAACTTTTTTTAAAAAAATTAATTTTAAGATTAAATTATAATGTTTAAATTAAAATTTCTCTCTAAACATCATCATCATGAAGAAGTTGAACGAAAATATACTCTTAGCATGATGCCTAATCACAAAATGACGGAATAAGACAAAAAACAAGAAGGCAAAAGAAACACGAAAAGTTCATAGACAGTTTTCGCTCCTTGTTTACATATGAAATAAATCATGGGGACCTTGTCTTTTATGCTTCTAGATGATCTTGAACACACTTACATGTGATAGCATTCTGATTTGTAAATCTCAAATCTACCCTTTTGCCTTCAAACATATGAATTTATTTAAGGATTATTTAAGTTTAAATATTGGGACTAGCATATAGAAAAATTTTCACTTTTAAATGTAGTATAAAGATGAGCATTTAAAATTGATCAAATTTTTTTTTTTAAATATCAATTACATACAAGCTAACCCAAATACACTTTTACTGTATAACCAAAGAGAAACAAATGAATTAAAAGAAAATTTTAGTTGTATCATTTAACACAGTTTATTTAATTACTTTTTAATCAATTAAGGATTTTTTATTTTTATTTTTAATAAAAAAGTTATGTATACTTTAGAATAATGAATAATTTTATTTTAAAAATATGTTTTTTTAACAGCTAGCATAATAAAATTGTTAAAAGTAGCTCAGCTCACTTGGTTAACCTTGAATTAGAATTCTTTGTTCTACAAGCTGCATAACCAATCCAACGGTCCATTTTTGCTCTGCAGTAGTTCAACCATCCATTTTTTTCAATTATTTTGATCCTTTTTATTTTAAAAAATACAAAATGAAGACAATCTTCCATCTTCTACCAGATAAACATTTGATTATATGTAAAAATAATAATTTAAAAATGTTTGTCCATTGAAAGTTAAAAAAATGTCTTCATATTGCGTCTTACTTTCTTTAAAATAATAATAATAATAATAATAATAATAATAATAATAATAATAATAATAATAATAATAATAAAAGATATACATCTATTGCACAGCAAGCAAAAACAGACAATTGAATTTGCTTGCTCAACAAAAGATCCTCATTTATTAACCCTTTTAATCCATTTAAGTCATGTTTAGTTGGAGGATTAGGTGCAAGTGGGCAGAAGAAAATTTTAAAAAGTGTCTATTATATCCTTATCATCATTATTCAAAAATACATATTTTTTGTTATTTTTTTTTTAAAAAGCCCAAATGTTAGTTCTTACCTATTTCATACGCTTTTTTTTTTATTTTTTCTCCTCTCTCTACTTAACACTACCTCCAACCAAATGGCTAGTTGAGTTGGCAAAATGGTGGGTGATTAGCTAAGATTTGGATCATTTTTGGGCCTGGTCCAATGACCGGACCTTTTATGGGTTGACCTACATAATTAGCACATGGGCCCTTTGTTATTTTTGTTGGTGGAGTGGACCACTAGGGCCAATCCAGCAGCCTGCCGCCGCTAACCCAGCGATGGGCCAAATCTTCATCTTGGATCTGGTCCATTTCTTATCCTTTAAAAAAAAGTCATAGGAAGTTAGGTTTATGAACTTCTATATATATATATATATATATATAATGATTTGAAAAACTGGAATGTCACTTTTGTAATTATAAAAAAAATGTCATCTCTCCTTATTTATAAAATGTGGCTTTGCATTGAATCTGATAGATTAAAAAGTTAAAGCGTGGTCCAAATATTTATATAAATCCTTGTGTCATCCAAACAAGGGCACTAACTAATTTAGCTTTTTCTTTGGCACCGTGGTCTTTTCATTCTTCTTCCCTTGCTATGCGCAATATATGGCAATTACAATATTAAATTTAAAATTTTCATTTGTTGTTTGGTTTGATTACATATTAGGTATTAAAAGATATTGTTATGTTATCTTTGGGGATCATATGAATTGTTGTTTAAATATTATTTTCTGTTGCCTTTTTTAAAAAAATAGTGTTTGGCAAAATTTTTTGTTTTCTCAATTTTTTTCAATAGGTTATACGAGCTACTCATATAAATCACCAATATTTTCGGGTATCCTAGGTTTTCTCATTTACATGGATAAATTCAGTCCCATAGCTAAGTTAATCAATTTTAACAAGTCCGTATAATCTTTAAAATTATTATTGTTGTTATGACATTTGAAAATTGAGCCAAGAAATCTTTTATAATATAAACTTTAGTCAAGTTGCATGGTAGATAAGTCATTTCCAATGCAATTCATACTTTGAGCTCCATGCCTTCTTTCACTCTCTCTCTTTCTCTTTTGGGACTGTCATCTTTTTTTTTAATTCTTCTACTTTTCATGCAATGGGAAGGTGCCTAATAATCTAAAATACTCATTATTTAATATATAAATAGAATATATTATTAACAATGAAATGTTTCATCATTTTAATATTTAAATGATTATTTTGTTAAAATTTGAATAGAATTAAGTCACAACATGATAAAACCCTAAAAATTAAATGATATAGTTTGGCCTATAACTCCCCTTTTTAATGTACTACATTTAACCTTTTTTAGATCACATCACTCTCTCCTGCTAGTTGCAGTTTTGACTTTAGACATCTTTTTTTTGGGCTCGTTTTATATTTGAAAGGAAAGGATTGTTTGTGATGTTTATTATATTTTTATAATAATTATTATTATTTTTTAAATAAAAATATGATGGTTATTTTTTATTAATTATATTTATTTTTTTACTTTTATTTTTACACTTAACTTTACATATACTAAATGGCCTTTTAGTTATAAAAGCAAAAAAGGTTAGCTATTCTAAACTATAACTTTTAATAAGCATAGATAAAAAATTACAGTTGAGAATTTTAAATTAAAAATACTTATATCAAAGGATTTTAAATTTTAAAATTATTTTAAAAAATCAAAGGACCAAAAATTTAACATGTGTAAAAAAATTATAATTTAAGATCTCAAATTAAAATTTTTTGTTGTTGAGTTCTTTAAAATAATTTTAAAATATAAAATTTTTTTAGTATAAATATCTTTAATTTAAAGCATTCAACTGTAATTTTCTCATTAAAAAAAAGTCTATAACCCATTTCTATACTTTGGGAACACATCTTAATATCTATTTATTAATTCAAATAGCAAGAGAAGCATGACACATCAATTTTCCATGTGTACATACTGATGTACCCAACATCATCAACATTCATATTTATACAGAGTAGTGGACTAAGCCTTATTTTAGTCGCTTTCTTGCATAAAATCTATAGTGCATGCTTCCAGAGCATCATTATATTTACAACACAATATTAATCACCATGTCTCATTCCTAATTACAATTAAGAGAGATTATTAGGTAAAATCATTTTATTAAAGATATGTAAACTAAACTAATCATAGAGAGACACACAAATATATTACGTACTTTTTCAGTAGAGCTCACTTTTGATATACTTATTTGTTTCTTTATAAATGATTTGGTCTGATTATCTTTTTATAGCTTAATTTTGATATATTTTCAGAGTAGCCATTTTGATATATTTTGGTATTGACTTCGTCAAATGGAAGAGGAAGATCTTGTGTAGGGAAGCATGAGACAACAACTTTTCCCCGAGCTCTTCCAGTTTCCAGATATCGAAAAGCCTCGATTACATTGTCAAATTTATAAGGGCTAGTGGGATCAATCACAGCTTTGAGCTTTCCACTCTCCAAAGATGGCCTAAGATTCTCCAAGCTTTTCCCAGACACTGTCAAGCTTGAATAAACTGCTCTTGGATGCAATGGAGGCCATGTTATATCAACTATGACTCCATCATCCTTCGCTACCACAACAGAATTGTTGCTGTCACCTGAAAATATTAAATTAGGGGTTAAAATGTATAATAAAGATGTCAAAAATTACTTCAACTCAAAAGCATAAGCTATTAAATTGAAGTTTATGAATAGTTTTATTATAACTAGAAGGGATTGTTGCATGAATTTCCATGCAACATAAAAAAAAAAAATTAAATACATATACAAAGCCTGAGCCGAGTTGCACTGTTCACGATTTTGGAACAGTGCAGCTTCCTCCATTCTTTATAAATATAAAGACATTGAAGACACTTTCTTAAGAGCTTATGGACAAAGTATAACCTTGTACTGTGACTTAATTAAGAAAAAGAGGAACATCAATGATTAAACTTCCAATCATCTGATTTTAGGGATTTTGATAACATGTTAAAAACTACTTCAATTCCAAAACTTAAATTGTTAAGTAAAGGCTCATACAAAGTTTTAATGTAATATCTAACAATTGAAAAGCATTCTAATGATTTGGCGTAAATTATTAGACTCTATATTATCTACATAGTCTAATTGGCAATTTGTTAGAAACTAAAGTAAATGCAAAGGGGCAGAGGCATGCAAAGCTAGATGCAACTAAAGGGAGATTAAATATCCATTCTAGATATTGAAGATCAAATTAGAAGTATGTATGCTCTGTAAAACATGAAAAATACAAAATGAATTAAGAACTTATCAGCATCTAATTAAGCCCTACAATCTGTTTCTCCAACCACACCTCTCCACAAGTAACTAGGGCATTTATTATATTTTGATTTTATAATTTACCAGAATCTATCTATCACACAAAAGATAAAAGTACTTAAATCTAACACTGATGAAATAAAAGATGTTGTGTAAGTATAATTTTTTAAGTAAATTATACAGATTTTTCTTAAATTTTAAGGAAATTACATAGATTTTTATATTATTTTCAAATTTTATAAAAACATCTATTCGAATAAAATGTTACTCCATATTTTAGTATAATTTAAAAATGTTTGACAAAATACCTTTCATTAAATATAAATACATAATTTTTTAATTAAAAATAAATAGAAGATATTTTGATTGAAAAAACTAATTGGATTAAAATGTAAGACAAGTTTTGTTTTAGAGGGGATTTGTATAATTTCAATAAATCTCAAAAGAGATTTGTGTAATTAAGTTAATCAAACTAAACCTACAATTGAATTTAAAGATCAAGAAATTTACCAACTGTGTCAAAAACAAAATCAAATTTCTCTTCAATATCTTCATATTTTGTCTTTGTATAGTCAACAACTTTATCAGCACCCAACTGCTTTACAAATTCAACTTTGAGGGTGCTAGTTGTAGCCACAACGTAAGAAGCTCCATAGAAATGCTTGGCTAGCTGAACAACCAACGTTCCAACACCACTTGCTCCACCAACTACGAAAATGTTCTGACCCTCCTTAAATTTTGCAGTCTGGAAGCCCTCCATTGCTGTTTGAACAGCCAAAGGCAAGCTGGCAGCCTCCTCAAATGAAAGGCATTTCGGCTTTTTTGCAATCAAACTCTGTTCTACCACGATGAACTGTGCCAATGTTCCTAGCTGTTTTAATCTTTCTCCACTATTAAAATCTTGGATGTTGCCATAGACTTCGTCGCCTATATCAAATTTTGTAACACCAACACCTTTTCCTATTACAACACCAGCCATGTCACAGCCTGGGATGACCTGCAAAAATCCATTTGCACATTATATTGTATCTTGCAGATTTAATCATGAAAATAACAAGAGTAAATTACAAACACCTCCCCTAAATTTTGTCAAAGTTATATAGATTTCTCATCTATTTTTAAAATATATATAAACTTTTTTTTAAAATAAAAAGTTACTTTACAATGTAATTCAATTTTATCCTCTATTAATTTAAATACATGTTTTTTTAAAACGAAAAAAAAAGATATTTTAGTCAAAATTTTAAAATTGAACTAAAATAATAGGGTAATCTTTTATTTTAATGAAAACTTGTGTATATTTTAAAAATAGAAATGATGTCTATATAATTTTAATAAAATTTAAAGATAATTTGTGTAATTTGCTCAAATAACAAATAAGTAATGAGAGTTAATACGCTTAGTAGACCGAACCATCTGACTAACTAAGCTCATGTAATTAGAGTGAGTAAAAATTTTGGAGATAGAGGTTTTAGGTTTAGGTCATAGTAATGACTTCTTGATGTACTAAGAAAATTAGGAAAAAAAATCGACTATCATTTGATAAAACTGCTCAGTAGCATAAGAAAAAAAAAACTTTTAACTTTTGAACATAGGTTATTCATGTGGCTAACAACTTGTTGATAATCTTAAAATGAAGAATATAGCCCAATTTTGCATTTTTTTTTCATTCAATCATTGAGTCACATGAGAATTGGACATTAGAATTATTACTTATGTAACAAATTAATAGGTTTCAACAATCCATTAATGATTATTATATCGTTTGATATGTAGAAAGTTAAGTACGAAAAGAGAAAAGGAAAGGAAAAGGATGATTTTGTAGATAAGAAATACCCATAATATCTTTATTTTTAATTATTGAATAATTATTACTAGAAAACATTAAATAATGGTTGAGTAATAATTATATGGATAAAATTAAAATTTTGTCAAACTTTTCCTTTCTCTTTCTTTTTCCCTCCTCCTTTCCTCCCCTACCAAATCAGAGAGCTAAATCTATCAAGGTCCATGATTGGTCTTACTAATACCTCTAATAATCCCCCACCTTAAACCTCTTTTGGCTTGAATTGTGAATAAAGCACATGCCTATTATATTTTGTGGTGAAACTAATTTTAATTAGGATTTTTTTAAGGGAGGGGCGATTAGGATTGATAACTACTTGGACTTAGAGGTTTTGATATCATATCAAGGATCACTTCACCTAAAAAAGCTTAAGCTAATCATTTCATTATAATTGCTAATGTATATTTCAAGTGAAAAAAGGAATTTTTAAGAAAAAAGAACTCTAAGCTTAAACTTAATTAAATCCTCCTTTTCTCTTTTGAGTTAAATATTTGATAAATTTATGCATATTATGTTAAAATGGCATGGGAGATTAAATAGATATGAATCTAAATTTTAACTAAAATTACATCTAAATCCATTAATTGAATTAACCAAATAAGCAAGAAAGAGAACTACAACTTAAATAGGCCATGATTAGTCTAATTCCCTATGAAACTAACAACGTTATCACATATATATAACCATCTCTTGGCTTACTTCATAAGCTACTTGACTTGGCTTCTTCACAAGCCACTAGACTTAGCTTCTTTTATAACCCAAGCATAACAAAATTCTTTGCTAGTGTATATAGGATAATCAGTTCAAAATGGACTATAACTTAGAATCTCTATTTTAATAAGCTTATTAATAGTCCAACTTATTATGAACTATTTATAACACAAGATCTAATCTATTTAATTATTACTAAACACAAAAATAATTATTTGATATCAAACACAATATGTTAATTAATTTAATAATTGATTAATGTTAATTCATAATTAAATATTCCAACATATTATTCTTGCAATTACTACCAAAACTACTCTTCAAACCGACAATCCCATATAACATAACACATTACATATACACGCATACACAAACAATTTTTTAGCACTATTACAAATAATCCGAAAGACCAATCATGCACAAGCCTACTAGTGGGAATTTGCATGTGAATGCCCATTTCTCATGGTACAAATGACTACTTCGATGTCGAAAATAAACAATTTTTTCTCCCACAATTAATTGCTACTCACAGGAAAATCTGAAGGAAAGATGGGGCATTGACGCCTCTTGAAATCAATAGGATTCAAAGCAGCAGCTCGAACTTGAACAAGAAGTTGGTTATGTTGAGGAGTAGGATAACAAAAATTGCTCAGCTTAAGGACTTCCTTGGAGCCATACTCCTCATAGAGCCAAGCTTTCTGCATTTTCATGTGGTGAATTAGAGCTTGTTCGCCTCTAACTTTATTTACACAATACCACTAAAATACTTGACAGGCAAGACAAAGGGAAAGACAAAGACCGCCAGAAAATAGAGATCCAAAGAAAATATGAATAAGCTACATTTAAATCTAGGAGATATATTTTCCTTTCTCAAAGAGTCATAGAAAATGACATACTACCTTCCAAATGAAAGCACTCACATGGTATCATCCTTTTGTCTCTAAAAATTAAGACCAAAACAGATGGAATATTAGAGATATTAGCTGTATCACACCGTAATACATTCTTGTCCATAGCATGACATGATTAATAGAAGTTGCAAAGCCCAATTATCATGCCCACATATTGTTATCTGCAAAAGAAGCCCTTAAGCAAGTGTTAGGCTTTATCTTCAAAATATGTTTTGAGAGAAATGCTACATCCCTCTTAGTGTTGCAAATTCAAGTGAAGTGGTTAAAAATAAGCTCAAAAATTATACTGTAACTGCATGATAAGATAGATGTCAATATCACAAAGTTGCAAATTTTCAAAGGTGTATAAGATCTTTTCATTATCTCAAAGACAAAGCTCATCTAATGTGGCCCCCAAAATGAATGGTCCAGCTTCTGGGTTCACTTCATTATAGGTTGAGGCCTTTCTCATGTTACGAGAATTGGCTAAACAAAGACACCGTTTGCAGTTAAGCTTTAAATGCCATGAAATTAACAAGATAATGCAAAATAGAATCAGCAACCTGAGGAATAAAAAATTATTTTCACCTTTTGGTTTGCATTTTCTTTCTTTCTTTCTTTCTTTATAGAATCCTATACAATGAAATTCAATGTGTCTTTAGTCAGGAAAAAATCGACAACCTCCATAGAGAAGCATCACACCCAGAACCTCAATTGAGAACAAAACAGAAAGCTTTTGGGCCTGTTTGAAATTGTTTTTGTTTTAATGTTTTCAAAACATATGTTTTCAAGAACAAGTTTTTAAGAACAAAAAAATTAAAAAATCTGTTTGAATCATTATTTTGAAAAGTAATTGTTTTCTGTTTTTTACTTGATTCTGTAGAACAAAAATTACAAAACACTTAAAAAATATTCTAAGTTTTTTGTTTTTGAAAACAAAATTTTATTTTTTTGTTTTACAAAACACTTCATTAAAAACACCTTATCAAACAAGTTTTTTTATTTTTTTGTTCTTGAAAACAAAAAAATTATTCTGCAGAACCAAATCAAACAGGCCCTTTGTTTTCTTACTTCCCATTTTTCAATTCTTTTTCTCTCTTATTCTATTTGACCTCAATGCTCAGTAGAGAAGCCCATCTGAATCAGTTATCTAAAGCAGCAAAAGTTCATTAACCTTTAGCATAAGAATGTGCATATGGGGAACCCAGAGCCTTTTGATATTTCTTCCACTGGTGAAAGTAGGTAAATGCCAGATATGACAGAACATACATCTTAGACAGATAATTTCATACCTTGAGCTAATCCAAAGCTACATATGATTCAGCAATACATGAACGGCTTTCAGAGCTTATTGATAAGTTTGTATTCTGCATTCCGTTAGCTGGACAAAATTGACAACTTGTTCTTCCAATTTATGACTTGATGGTACTTTTGCTGCAGCAGCATTTTCAAGAGGTATTAAAAGCTTAAGAGTTATGGCTTATAGTTTGTGATTGGTTAATGGCGAATAGGGATTGACAAAGACTGAATAAGATGGTGTAACCCTTGATCTTATCCACATTCAACTACAACATGAATTCAAATCTCTATGGCACAGCTCATTGGGTTTTTAATTTCCCACATAGTTGGTAATTAATAATAGAATGTTGTGAATTAGAAATATAAGCTTCTAACATGACCCTTATACATTTATAGAGATAAAATAGTTTGGAAAGGTTTATGTCCTATATAGGGATAAAATAGTAATTAAATAAATAGAATTTGTAATTGAAAATAAAAATTAAGATAGAGAAATACCATTTTTTAAAATAAAAATTAATTAACAATACAATGAAAGAACTGGTCAGAGATTCAAGTTTTTGTCAAAAATTCAAAAGATATGTAGCAATATGGAAACTTATCCTCTAAGGACTTTCAACATTGAGGACCTTTGATTGCTTCCACGTCTTTTGGTGTAGATTTATCCACGACTAGCCACGAAAAAAAAAAGGACTCATTTACTTATAGGTTTGGATATTGCGCTAAGGTTTTTGAAAAGAAAAAAGATATATTTTATTACTTAAATTTTGAAACGTGACACTTTTGCTCTCTAAACTGTCATATCAGGTTAAATTATTAACTATATGTTATATTGAACTGCTAATTGATACATGGCTAATAAAAATTGACTTTTTAGCCTTTAAGAATTAGTTTGTACTATTTATTTTGAAAAAAATAAATATTATATTAAGATAATATTATAATTACGCTACAATTCAAGAAAATAAAATATAGTTTCCCAAAATTGAACTTATCCTTCGAAATCTAACTTGTATTTTTTAATAAGCTGTTTAAAGGCTTTATCATTGACCAACTCCCACTAGCGTATAGTTACTTGTTTTCAATATATATTTTGATTGCATTTTGAAGTATTCATAATAATTGTTTTTTATTACATAGCAAGTATTTGTGTGTGTGTGTATATATACATATTAAAAGACAAAATTGCATCCGTTGTGTCTATCCCCATTGATCTGTATATTATTTTCTTCCCAACAAACAATTGGAATTTTGAAATCCGTTCATGAGTTATGGACACCTTGGTTATGCAAAACCGATTCCAATTTCAAATCAGTTTTCTTTTTCTTTTAAATTCCGTAACACGCTGTTTATTTACAAATTTATACTTAAAATACGAATTAAATTCATTGATTGTTTTTTTTTTCTCTCTCCACTGGTGAGAGATTGTAACTGAAACTCCTGTATTGGTGGTTTTCAAATCTTCATCCCAGAGCATAGTCTCTGATTGTTTCATTCCCCATAATTTGCTGTTATGGACAAGGATTTCGACATAAGTGGCTTGGCAGGTGATGGAGATACCGTGTTATTAGACTGGGAACACTCACAAAAGGCAGAAGATATTCCAAGATCTTGATGGGGAAGATATTTTCGAGTAAGATTCTAAACAAGACAACAGTGCGCTTTATGATTTTGAAGGGTTGGAATGGCAGAGGAGCAGTCACCATCAGTGACTTCGTTGGGGATAATAACTTTTCTATTTAACTTTGGGAAGAAAGAAGATTTTGATGAAGTTATTCAAAATTCTTATCAATGCAATAGGTGACCTTGGATCAGAGTCCTTTTTGGATTCAACTTCATAATTTATCGAAGGAGGCAATTTCTAGCAAAAATTTGATTACAGTGGGAAACAAAGTTGCAGAAATCATAGCAAAGTAAGAGCCTTTTCTCTCTGATAGAATTGTTAGAAGCTTTGCTCGAATTACAGGGAATGTGGATATTACAAAGCCTATATTGCAGGGCTTTTGGATTCCTAGACCGGGTCTTTCAAAGGTATGGATATCAGTGACGTATGAAAACTGCAATACATCTGCTTCAATTGTGGCCGCATTGGTCAGTATCTTAAATCCTGCTCACATGGCAATATGCTGGATCAAATGAACACCATGAGGCCTTGGTTTGGCAGAGAATTAGGAGTGGCTCCTCAAAGGTCTGTTTCTAAGATTATTTACGTCACTGTTGAGGGTCAATATCCCGATGAACGGTGCAGTAAGGTAGGCGCGTGATTTCAAGTATGATAGTAAGCAGCGTGAGCGCGGGAAAGAACATACTGCCAGTGGGAAGTTATGCTTCAGGGAGCTGCTTCCGTTGAATGAGTGACGAACATCTTCATTTCATATAATTTATTTTATGTTTATTACGTCTTTATAATTATTATTTCATCTATCAAATAATTATTTTAATTATTAAATTATATTTAAAAAAATTAAAATTTAATATTTTTTATATTTATTTACTTTTTATATATTTTTTTAATATTATCCAACATAAAATCCTATATAATGGAAATAGGAGGAATGCTTTTGAAGTTATGGATTGGTCTGAACACATAGGTCCACATCAGCCAAACATGACAGGAAGTACTTGGGCCCAGAACTCTAATTCTGCAAGAATATCACTGAATACCTCAGGCCCATCTTTTTCCTTAGCTGAAAACTTTCTAGGGGTGATGATATCCGTTATCTAGATACTTGATCGACTTTGGGCGAACCATCAACGGGTTCTGATGCAGCTGAGCCTAATTCGAAGCCTCCCCGGACCAAAGCCTCCTCACCTTATACCATGGAATGGCCTCCCGAAGACGATGATCAAGATATTTCAAAGGCTCCTTTTTCCAAATCTCCAAAGAGCTAGTTAGAATTCGAATCCTCGCCTGTCTTTCTCTCTAATTCTTCTTTTATAAAATCTAAATTGTTTAAATTAAAATTTAAATGATCAAGATTTTTTCCATTTTTATAAGTTAAAATATATTTTTCTGAAATTTGATTTTAAAACATTATTTTTATTTTGTATTTTACACTTTTAAACAAATTTTATTTTCAAAATTTAAAAAAATAAATAAATAAATTTGGACCATGTAAATTAATTTGGATGATCTAGATTTTCCACTCCATTTCCAGTTAATTTAGGAACTGTGGAAGATTTCTCTAAAAAGGCATGCAAACTTCGACAGTAATACTCCCGTGAGCCAGAGACGTAAGCCATTTAATAGTGTCAAGGAAGCTAGTAAATCTGTCTCATTAAAGGCATCTATGGTCAAGTATAGTGTAATGCTTCAAGGAAAGGTTTTACAGCCAAAGAGAGAAAAAATTTCAATTTGGTGGAAGTTCCTATTTAAATGGGAGGTCTAGACTTTCAAATACGGTGCAAAATTGGCATCTCCGAACGTGTGAAGCCCAGGAAGAATTTGCTTTTCAATTTTGGTGATTCATCTACAGATCGGATTGATGGCTATCAATAAAGCCCGAATTATGAGTCTATTATCTTGGAACTGTCAAAACTTAGGGCCTTGACAGGAAGGCTCTGGAGGATTCTTGCAAAAAATTCAAACCATCTCTAATCTTTCTTATGGAGACTAGAATACAGGAGAACAAATTAAGAAGATTTCAAAGGCAATTTCAATTGTATCCCAAGTTCATCTTTATTGATCCTGAAGGTCTCTCTGGTGGTTCGGCACTCTGGTGGAAAGTTGAAGTTCAATTGAAAGTACTAACTCCTAAAAATTTTGTTCACGTCAATGTTAAGAGTGGAATAGATAATGTCATTGGTTTAATTTACTATGAATGGCCCCCCTATCGAACAAGATAGAGATATCTTTTGGTGAACTATGAATGCATTTGACCCCTGGTCCTCACATCCCCTAGTTGTGCATAGGAGATTTTAATGATTTGCTTTCTAATTTAGAGAAACAAGGTGGGAGAATCAGACTTCAAAATAGATTCTCAAAGTTTCAATTTTTCATTTTTTACTGTAGCTTAATTGACCTATAATTTAAAAGGCCTAACTTCATTGGTCTAACCAAAAAAAAAAAAGGCTTCACAAGGTAGTGTGTAATGTGGTATGGTGTGAAACTCTTCCAAATACTTAAGATTTTCATCTAGAACCTCTTGGTTCGGATCACACTCCTCTTGTTGCAATTTTTAATTTCACTGATGGTCGGACTCCAAGAACTTTTAAATTTGAATTAATGTGGCTAGAAAGTAATTCGCTCTTAGATGTCATTACTAAGCATTGGATTAAAGAGGGTACTATTGAACAAAGTATAGTGAAGCTTTTTTTCAGTAACTTGAAAAATGTTAAGGAGGTGTTACTAAAATGAAGTAAGGATGGGTTCCTTAACATCAAATAGGAAAGTGTCTCTTTTTCAAAAATTTCAAGATTGCAAAGTGGGTGATTAGACACATCAAAAGGTAACAGTGGCTACTGAAATTTCTAGATACATTGAGAATCTTTGGGACTAAAAGGAAAAAATATTGGGTTCAATGGTCTAGAATTCATTGGCTCACCTATGGAAACAAAAGCACTAGATTCTTTCATGCTACACCAATTCAAAGGAGGCAAAAAAATAAAGTTCTGAGTCTTTAAGGAGATGATGGTAAGTGAATTGAGGATCTTTTTTAGATTTCTTAAAAAAATTGTGGAGTTCTATTTGGACCTTTTTTGTTGAATGGGTAGACTTGACTTTTCTAAAGTGTTGGATTTTGTTAAACTAGTGGTTAACTCATTTGATAATGACTCTTTGCCATTACCAATCTCATCTACTTAAAAAAAATTGTTTTTGATTTGGGAGGGCTAAAGGCTCTAGGTCCATATGACTTTTTTGGCTTTTTTTATCAACATGCATAGACTACTGTTAGAGATCAAATTTGTGAATTGGTTCATGAGTTTTTTTCCTATTGGGTTTTCTTTGTCCAGTTTGAATTCTACTAATTTGGTGATGATTCTAAAAGTTGACTTCCTAGAACAAGTTGGTAATTTTTGCCCCATAAGCTTTTGCAATTTCTTATATAAAATTATTTCAAAAATTATTGCCAACTAGATGAGAAAAAATTTAGGAGTTGCAATTATTGAAAACTAGAGAGCATTTGTACCTGGGAGGCTTATTCAAGACAATATCCTTATTGTTAATGAAGCATTCCACTACCTGGAAGCCAAAAGAAAAGGCAACAAGCATGAGTTAGGCATCAAAATTGATGTGAATAAGGTGCATAATAGGATAGAATGGGACTTTTTCAACAAGTGCTTCTAAAGATGGGTTTTGTGATGAGTGGGTTAAAAAAGTCATGGAGTGTATAGTCTTAGTGGACTTCAATCTTCTTCTATCGAGAAGCAAAATTGCACAAATTTTTCCTCAAGGAGGATTGAGACAAAGAGATCATCTTTCTCTTTATCTTTTACTAATAATTGTTTATGTCCTTTTTAAGATGATGATTGACTATATGAATAAGGGAAATTAAAGGGCATTAAATTACCAAGAGCTTACCCTTCCTTAACTCATTGCCTATTTGTTGATGATTTAGTTTTTCTCCTTTGAGCTAACAAAAGATAATTGTCAAATGATGAAGACTATTATTGATGAATATTGTACAACCTTTGATTAGTTGGTGAATTATGATAAATCTTATTTTTTTTCCTCCACTAATACCCCACAAAATTAACAAGAAGAGATCTACAACATTCTAAATGTTTCTATTGCTAATTCTTTTGGTCAATATTTGAGCTTACCCATTCTGTAAGGGAGGTCCAATTCTGAAGCTCTTGCTTTCATTCGGGATAAAGTGCAAAGTAAGGTTCAAGGTTGGAAGAAAGGAATGTTATCACAAACAACCAAGCAAGGAGGTACTAATTAAGTCCATTGCTAATGCCATTCCAACTTTTTCAATGTATTGCTTTAAATTCCCTCAAAAGACTTGTTATGAACATGATAATATAATAGCTAAATTCTAGTGGGGTCAATGTAATGATGAAGGGAAGATCCATTGGGTTTCTTGGAAAAAGTTACCTTTTCCAAAGAAACATGGAGGTTTAAGATTTACAAATTTTAAGAACTTTAACATTGCTCTTCTAGCAAAATAAGCATGGAGGATCTGGACTTCTCCAAATGGTCTATGGGTGAAAATTTTAAAGAAAATTTACTTTCCTAATTTAGATTTCTTACATGTATAGAAAGGTTCTAGAGCATCATGGGCATGGTCAAATATTTTGAAAAGCCAAGATCAAAAGACTTGTATTGGTTCAATAGGAACAGTGTACATGTTAATTTGTGGTAGACCTCTAGATTCTTAAATTGCAAAATTTTAGTCTCTCTTCCACTACCCCTTTTGAAGAAGTGCATGGAATTTATATGGTTGAATTTATCATTTATGGTAAGTGGGATCTTTCATCAATTACAAATTGGTTCTCCAATAAAGAAATCAATGCTATCAAAAGTGTAAACATTTTTTTTTCCAGGGCTAGTAAACTAGTTTGGACTTTAGCTAAAAATTGTAAATATTCTTTTAAATTAGGCTTAAAAAAATGGAGAATAGAACTACCAATTTATCTTTTTAGGTACCTTCTAACTTACGGCATGATATTTGGAGCTTAAAAATTCTCCCACAATTGAAACATTTTATGTGACATCTTTGCACATATGCTATAGCTTTAAAAGAAAATTTATGTAAAAGAAAATGTGTCGTTGATCTTATTTGCCCATGTTGTTATAAGGAAGTGGAGACAATAGAACATCTTATCCTTTTGTGTCGATTGGGCTAAAAGAGTATGGTTTTGTAGTCCTTTGTCTCTTAGAACTAGTAATTGTTGTCTTTTTAGAATAAAGACTTGGATTGCTAAGATATTTCATAATATTTTGTTGGGGGACTATGAGAGAGCCCAATTTGCAATGTTATGCTAGTTTATCTAGAAAGGTAGATGTATGTCTTTGAAAACTCTATTGGATCCTATGAGTGTTATGTAACTGATAGTTAACTTAGTTTTTGAATTTTGGTCTGTTAACAAGTTGTTTAGTGATATTGATTTGCGTTAACATGTTAATATTGTTGCTGAAATAGGATGGTGTTTGCATTTGGTTGGCCAATTTAAAATTAATACGAATGGTAGTTTTAATGAAAAGAGTGAAAAAGTTAGCTTTGGTGTACTTATCAAAAATTATGAATGAGATGGCATTGAATGGTGGAGTGGTTCTTGTAATGCTTCTTCTACAGTTATGGCTAAAAGTCTTGCTTTGAAGAAAGGAGTACAAATGGCCTTAAACATTGATATTTCTAATGCTATTTTTGAATTAGTTATAATGAATTGATAACATCTATCTCAAATTCTTCACTTTCATCTAATTAGAAGTGCTCATAAATTATGGAGGATATAATTGCTTATAGAAAACTTTTTCAATTTCATTCTTTCATAAGCTTGAGATCAGCCAACAAAGTAATTGATTGGCTTGCAAGGCACTCAGATAAAAGGATGTCCCCTTTTGATCAAGGTTTTTCTCTCTCATACCCTCTTTTATCAATTATTGCTTAGGATTCTGCTACTTATAAATAAGGTGTTGTTTAATATTTGTTTCTCTTTTAGTTTTTTGTTTTTTTGGTAAGACTTTGTTGTTTCCTATAATGTATTGTTTATCAGCCGAAAAAGAAAAACTTTAATGATCCCCCAACTTACTATATATTTAGAGTATGTTTGGATTAAATAAATAAATAAAATAAAATAAAATAAAAATTTTAATATAATATTTTAAGTTACATATAAATAATTTTTCCCTTCTCATTATAACTTTTAATTCAAATAGATTTTAATATATATATATATATAAGATTA